>OW240916.1:26103905-26175578 GCA_933207985.1 Pelobates cultripes
CAGGGGGGAGTGGCTAAGGTCAGTTAAATAGCGGCCATTTTATAGAGTGGCCTTTTTAATCTGAGCTTCACTCACCTGTTAATTGTGACAGGTCGGGGGAGTTCTTCTCTTTTGTCTTTTCTGCAGGTCATGGCGTCGTTAGAAGAAATACTTGATGGAGTTCGGGCGGCAGTGAGAGACAGGGGCCTGGCGTGGCTTCATGGACAGCTGGGTACAGCTGTCACCCCCCAGGAGGGACCGGACATCAGCGTGGAGGACGAGGCCGCCCCAGCAGCTGAGCCCTGTTGTCGCGACTGCTGCCCGGCAGAGGAGGAGCCAGTCAGCGGGTGAGAGGGAGGCGGCTGGCAGAATGGCGGAGGAATCCGGAGTGCGGAAAACAAGGGCCGCGAATGAAAAAAACGCCCCGCGCAGGGGCGGCTGGCAGGAAGGCTGGAACAGCGGCTGCTAACGGCGCGGCCGGGCAGGCTGCCATGGGGCCGGGAGGCGCAGCACAGCCGGTCCGGGTGAGTCACACATCAGGGGGGAAGCTGTCAGTCAGAAAGGTGATGGAGCTGCTGGCTCCTCGGCACAGGCGGTCCCCCAGATGGCAGGGGAGGACCGGGTCAGCAGGGGGTCACAGAGGGCGGCCACGATTGGGGCCAGGGACGAGGGCAGCATGGAAATGAGGGCAGCGGGGTGTTGCAAAGGCCACCACGAGCTAGGGGTTTCAGCGAAGCGCGGGAGGGCCCATCGGGCAGCTCCCAGGGTCAGCAAGCCAGCGGTGTCGGTCCATGGAGAGAACGGAGGGAAGAGCAGCACAGGGCTAGTGCCAGGCGCAGCAGCGACAAGAGCATGGCAGGGAGACTGGGGAACCGTTCACACCACAGGCGCAGCGAGTCTAGGTCCAGTTGCAGAGATGGGAGGAGATCATCCAGGTCCGAAGAAAGTAGGAGGAATGGTCGGCGCAGCGCATCAGGTTCCTCTGAGCGGAGTTGCCAGGGGAGGCAGAGCAGAACGGACAGCAGGGGTAGTCGGTCGGCAGAGAGGAGAGGAGCTCGGGGAGAAAGTGAGGAGCGTAGGGAGGAAGGGCGGGCAAGGGGCTTATCCGGCAGACTGCCCAGGTTGTCTTCTCCTTACAGGTCGCAGAGTAATACACCCGCGGTCCCGCGGCGGGACCAGGCGGACAGGAGTAGGCAGAGACTGGATGCTCCGGGGCCTAGCAAGGCAGACGGAAGGATAGCAACCCCGCGGCCTGAAGCGGACGGGGGCAACAGCGGTGAGTCCTCAACTACACTACATTCAGGAACCTTCTTGGGCTCTTTGAAATCGTTTTTAGATTCTTGGGCAAGGGAGGGGGATCCACTCCAGTTCCGCAGGGTATGGGCATCAGGGGGTGACAAGGGGGCGGAAGCCGGGACAGTGGAGCAGTGCGCACGGAGATCTAGTGGCGGGGACTCGGGAAGCGCTGCTACGTCTGTGGAGATGTCGGAAGGGGTAGGGGAGAAAACCTCGGGGCACGGGGACATCTTGGAGGCAGCGCGTCAAAACGTGCACCTGTCCTTCGCGGGCCCCTTGGGTTGTCACTTAAAAATTGAGGTAAAAGAGAAACTCTGGAAGGGGGAATTTGTGGAAATATTTTCACTTCTTCCCTTGGAGGAATTTCTGGATTTGAAGGAAGAGGATAAATAAGATGCTAAGAAGGAGGAGGAAGAGAAGAGACGGAGGTATTGTAAGATACCAAAGTCTTTCGGGAACTGGCTTAGGGCGTTTTGCATACTGGCGAGCGTCATTGGGGAGAAGCGCCCAGACTGCTGTTCACAGCTTTTCTGCTACCTCGACGGTATAGGAGATGCATACCGGACTTACGGGGGCTAGCCTGGTGGAGGTATGACGAACAGTTTCGTCAGCAGCTGGCGGCGAATTCATCCATGCGCTGGGACCAAATGGACCTGCCGCTATGGATGCGAATAATGATGGCACAAGAAGAGCATGCCCTTTCCAGGGGCAGCCGGCGTGGCCTCCGGGGGCACAGCGCCGGCTGGGCAGAAGAGATGCTCCTGCTGGGCGTATAACGAGGGGCAATGCAAGTGGGGAGCGGCGTGCAGATTTAGGCATGAGTGTTCAGTTTGCGGGGGGAGTCATGGTGCCAATAGATGCTTCAAGAAAGGTAAGCCTAGCGTGGGAGGGGGAGCTTCCGCTGGGATTGTCGCCGGTGAAGGTCGGCGCGATGTTGCCTTGGCTAAGGCAATACGCTGATCAAAACGACGCCAAGTTTTTATGGAAGGCTTTAGGATCCCCTTTAAAGCAAAAGGGCCAGGGGGATAAGTTTGAATCTTAAGTCGTTTAAAGAGCATCCGGGGGTGGTGAGGGAGAAGTTGGCCAAGGAAGTCCAATTGGGTAGGATGGTGGGGCCGTTTTTGGCCCCGCCGGTGGTGGATTTACGGGTGTCTCCGTTGGGGGTGGTCCCTAAGAAGGAGGCGGGCAAATTCCGTTCTTGTCGCACCCGAGGGGGGCTTCAGTTAATGATGTCATCGACGCAGACCTGTGCTCAGTCTCCTATACATCATTCGACAGGGCAGTCAAGCTGGTTCGGAAGGCGGGGCACAGGGCGCTGATGGCAAAGGTGGATGTGGAGGCAGCTTTTATGCTGCTTCCCATACACCCAGACGGTCATCACCTGCTGGGTTGCTATTTCGAAGGTGGGTTTTTCGTGGATTTATGCTTTCCCATGGGCTATTCCGTATCATGCGCCTACTTTGAAAAGTTTAGTACGTTTCTGGAATGGGTGGTGCGTGAGGAGTTGGCGGGTGGAGCAATAGTGCATTATTTGGACGATTTTTTATTCGTCGGTCCATGGGACTCTCAGCGGTGTGGGCAAGTGCTGAGGGTTTTCCAATGGGTAGCTCAATTGTTTGGGGTTCCGTTGGTGGAGAAGACAGTGGGCCCCACCACGTGCATCAGCTTTTTGGGGCTGGAGATCGACTCGGTTCAGGGGGAGTGCAGGCTGCTCGATGACGAACTGCAGAGTTTGCGGCTCCTAGTACACACGGTCAAGGGAGCCAGGAAAGTAACTTTGAAGGGACTCCAATCGCTGATAGAGAGTCTTAACTTTGCTTGCAGAGTCATCCCTATGGGCAGGGTCTTCTGTAGACGGTTGGCCCAAGCGACGAGCGGGGTGCGGGCCCCGTCACATTATATTAAAGTGTCGGCAGACATGAAGGAAGACCTGACGGTGTGGGATAGGTTTTTACGCGACTTTAACGGAAGAGTGTATTTCCGGGAGCCGGCGTCCTCGTCGGACGCTATGGGGCTTTTTACGGATGCGTCGGGCGGTATTGGCTTTGGTGCCTCCATGGCGGGAAAATGGTGCGCCGAGAGGTGGCCCGAGTCATGGAAGGAGAGCCCGTTGATCAGGAACCTAGCATTTTTGGAATTCTTCCCCGTTGTGGTGGCGGTGGCGTTATCGGGTTCGGAGTTGGCCAATAAGAAGGTTATATTTTACTCCGATAACATTGGAGTGGTGCAAGCGATCAATAGCTTGTCCGCATCCTCCCCACCGGTGGTGAGCCTGTTGCGGCAGTTAGTACTTCACTGTATGTCCATTAACGTGGTAGTCAAGGCTAGGCACATCCCAGGGTTTAAGAATGTAGTGGCTGACGCACTCTCATTTTCAGTGTGAACATTTTCGGGAAGCGGCACCGGGTGCGGAGAGACATGGGCAGGCATGCCTGGCCGAAATGTGGCAACTCAGGACCGCCTGCTTGGGGAGTGCATAAGGAAGTCGTTGGCGCCTGTCACATGGTCCACGTATGTTAAGGTCTGGAAAACGTGGGATGAGACGGTGGTGCAGGTAGGGGATGAGCGTCATGGGGAGTGGCAGCTGGACACGCTGCTATGGTTGCTTTGCAGGTTGGTTGCGAGGCAGGCATCGCCGGCCATGGTTGACAGTCTGCTTTGGCTTTCTTATTTAAGTTTAATGGGTGGGAGGACGTCACAAAGCATTTCCTGGTTAGGCAGGCTATTAAAGGTTTCAGGAGAGGGAAGAGGACGCCAGATACGAGGAGGCCGTTGTCTTTCACGACCTTGAGAAGGCTGGTGGAGGCGCTGCATTAAGTTTGCCTCTCGCCGTTTGAAGTGGCGTTGTTTGCAGGGGCGTTTGTTTGGGCCTTTTTCAGAGGTTTTAGAATAAGCGAGCTGGTAAGTGCGAATAAAGCAGGGGCTGGGGGATGCAGTTAGAGGATGTGGCAATAGGGAATGGCAGCATACGGATACACCTGGGCAGATCCAAAACTGACGTTCTTGGCAAAGGTTGCTCAAGTTACCAGGATCTGAGGTATGCCCGGTGGCAAGGGGCGCGGAATATCTAGCCCTACGCCCGGCAGGTAAAGGTTTTTTCTTGCACGCGGATGGTACAGCGCTGTCACGCTTTCAGTTCACCAGGGTTTTCCGGTTGGGATTACAGAGGCTGGGCTTAGAACCCATGCAATTTGGTACCCATTCACCCATTCATTCCGTATCGGGGCGGCAACGGAAGCAGCAAGGTTGGGTTTGGGAGACGAGAGGATTAAGCGGATAGGGAAATGGGAATCTTTACACTTTAGGTCGTACGTGAGAAACATAGAAACATAGAAACATAGAATGTGACGGCAGATAAGAACCATTCGGCCCATCTAGTCTGCCCAATTTTCTAAATACTTTCATTAGTCCATAGTCTTATCTTATAGTTAGGATAGCCTTATGCCTATCCCACGCATGCTTAAACTCCTTTACTGTGTTAACCTCTACCACTTCAGCTGGAAGGCTATTCCATGCATCCACTACCCTCTCAGTAAAGTAATACTTCCTGATATTATTTTTAAACCTTTGTCCCTCTAATTTAAGACTATGTCCTCTTGTTGTGGTAGTTTTTCTTCTTTTAAATATAGTCTCCTCCTTTACTGTGTTGATTCCCTTTATATATTTAAATGTTTCTATCATATCCCCCCTGTCTCGTCTTTCCTCCAAGCTATACATGTTAAGATCCTTTAACCTTTCCTGGTAAGTTTTATCCCGCAATCCATGAACCAGTTTAGTAGCCCTTCTCTGAACCCTCTCTAAGGTATCAATATCCTTCTGAAGATACGGTCTCCAGTACTGTGTACAATACTCCAAGTGAGGTCTCACCAGTGTTCTGTACAATGGCATGAGCACTTCCCTCTTTCTACTGCTAATACCTCTCCCTATACAACCAAGCATTCTGCTAGCATTTCCTGCTGCTCTATTACATTGTCTGCTACCTTTAAGTCATCAGAAATAATCACCCCTAAATCCCTTTCCTCATATGTTGAGGTTAGGACTCTATCAAATATTCTGTACTCTGCCCTTGGGTTTTTACGTCCAAGATGCATTATCTTGCACTTATCCACATTAAATGTCAGTTGCCACAATTCTGACCATTTTTCTAGTTTACCTAAATCATTTGTCATTTGGTTTATCCCTCCTGGAACATCAACCCTGTTACATATCTTAGTATCATCAGCAAAAAGACATACCTTACCATCAAGACCTTCTGCAATATCACTAATAAAAATATTAAAGAGAATGGGTCCAAGTACAGATCCCTGAGGTACCCCACTGGTGACAAGTCCAAGCTTCGAATATATTCCATTAACTACAACCCTCTGTTGCCTGTTACTCAACCACTGCCTTACCCATTCAACAATATTTGAATCCAAACTTAAAGATTGCAGTTTATTGATAAGCCGGATAGGTTGGTGTAAAAGGGGGAATTGAGATGGGGGAGGTGCGAAGATCAGCTTGTGGCACTAACATTTGTTTCATTACAGGTTGGAGTATGGTTGATCGGCCACTCGTTTGTGTATTGGGCACGGAAGAGAGCCGCAGTTAGACGAAATGGAACGCAGCTGGGCTTTCTGCATGATCGGGTGGCTATATCATGGTTTGGTTTTCGGGGGTTTAGTTGGCAGTGTTTAAGTAATGTGTTGTTTAGAAAGGAGTCCGGGGGGTCAGCGCCAGATGTGGTAGTGGTTCACGGTGGCGGGAATGATTTAGGGCTTATCCCGCAAAGAGAATTGGTAAGGAGGATGAAAATGGACATGGATCGGCTCATGGGGCTGGTTCGAAATGGTGCCATGCTTCACGTGGTGGCACACCAGGGATCCAGCTGCAGTGGCCCGATGCAGGTGTAAAGTGAATAGGGCCATGGCGGTCTTTATTAAGCGTTTGGGCGGTGTCGTGGTGAGGCATCGGGAGTTAGAGGGCATGTTGCCCCGTTATTTTAGGAGGGATGGGGTACACTTATCGGATGTGGGGAGCGATTTGCTTAATTTAGATTTCCAGGAAGGCATTCGTCAGGCCCTGTTTGTGTGTGGTGGGGGTCGCACACGTCCTTAAGGCGTCAAGTCATGTGCTATAGCGGAACAGGGCATGGTAAATTTGGAAGTTGGATGGAATCGGAAATGGACAGGCCAAGGCCTAGGCTGGAGTAGGCGTGATAGAAGTGAGTGTTGGTAGGTTCAAGCTCTTCGGTGGCTACGAACCTAGGTGGGTAGGGGTGTCTGGGTACACCCCTACAGTTAACAGTTTGGTATGGGGCCTCTTTGGTGTGCCGGGTGTTACAAATAAATGTTATTGGAATGTTAACTATTGTTCAAGTGGTAGGGTCATTGTCATGGGTATTGTGTGGGGTGACAGTACCAGAATGTCAGTAATGACAATGACCCTAATATGTTAATTTATATATATTTTTAATAAGAATTAATAAAGCTGTGGACTTTATACTCCAACAGAATATAACAGTGTCTGAGTCTTATTCAATCCGTATTTAAAATAGCACCTGCCGAATAACAACGGTGCCTATGTCATGACTTACTTGCCTAGTTAGATTGTTTATGTTCTAGTTTTACCCTGCTAGTATAGGTGGCTGCCTGGGCTTTCTGGGATTTGTTTCCATCCCCCGGGCTCCTGGGTCTTCCCCTCCTCTGCTCCTTCCCTTAGGCTTAAATTTCGCCCCTTTTCGACATCCTAGGCGGCTGTGAACGCTCGCGGCACCGGACGGACCAGATTAAATTTTGCCGCGGCCATTTTTCACCTCCACGAGTATACTGGGACACACTGGATGCTCACACACCCTTGTGATTCGCTTACACTGGATATAACTACCTTGATTTAACCCCTTAAGGACCAAACTTCTGGAATAAAATGGAATCATGACATGTCAGACATGTCATGTGTCCTTAAGGGGTTAAAGGACTGCAACTCCCATCAAGTCTCCAACTTCATCCACATCTGTCTACAGTGTCCCGCTGGCTGGGGTCATTCAGGTCAGTGCTGCTGACTGTATATATTTGTGGCCTGCACTTAAGGGTCTCAATCCCTGAGCAACTGGGGTGAGCCCATTATTGTACTAAGGTACTGTGCTGCTGATTGAGAGGCCAGCTGTTGCTGCCTCTTCACTGGGTGAGCTCCAGTTTGATTTGGCCACCAAATTGAACCCTGCTGGGGTCTATAATACGGATCAATACCATAACCACATTGAGATATTGACCCCACGCCTGTTTCTGTGCCATAAGACCTGGGTGCCACTAACTTTGCCTAGCAAATGACTTATCACAAGCCTACCCTATCACTATGGAAGATTCCCACAATACTCCTGTGGTCTTCCAATCTACGATTAATGCGGCCGGCGCCGCGTCTGTGGAGAAGGCACTATCCAAGGTGCTCGCTGTGGGCCCTGAATTGCCCAAACCCTCCACCCACACACGGTCCCGCCCTGACTCAGATTCTGAGGCCTTGCACTCTCAGGCCAGAGGTGACACTCGCCCGGCTAAACGCCACTGGAAAGGCAAGGGCGCTAGACCAAAGAATTCAAAGGGCAAGGCTCCTGCCAAACAATCTAAAAAAAAGATTTGTACCCCGATCCCACGTCAGGACCCCTCCTCAGAAGAACGGGCACTGTCACACTCCATGTCCATCCTGGACGAATGGCAGGCGGAACTATCGGAATCTGAGGTAGACGATTGGGGTTTGGAGGATAAATCTATCTCCGCTTTTATGCATGAGACCATACTGGGTGCGGCCCAGACAGACCTAACGGACGGTCCTGCGGAGGCAGACCTCCCTCTTGACTCTGACACCATCCTGGATCCTATGGGCCAAGCTATGTTCGACCCACGCAATATTCGACACCCCTGGTTAGGGGAGTGGTCACCTCCAGAGCACAATCGCCAGATTTATGCACATGTGGCTTCGTAAACCTCTGGACAAGGAGGTCCGTAGCCGACGCCGGTCAGAATGCCCACGCCCTTCCCACGCCTGGATTTGATCAGGTGATGTCGACCTTTATGATGAGGGGCGGACGTGACCCTCGTAAGGGAGTGCAGAAAGGACTTTGGGGAGCACAGGACAAGCTGCTGGATGCCATAGGCCCTCTCCCGCATCACATACCTGGCGGACGACGCCTATGCAAAAGCTGACTCGTTCACAGCCGATAATGTCAGGGAATGGGCACACGACGTACGAGAGTGGGTGCAGAGATGTTTCTGCTTAATGGGAAACGCTAACATTTCGCTCTCTTCTGAGAGGCGAACAGCAGCACTATTCCGCATAGACTGGAATTGGCAGAACTAGGCACTAAGGAAATAGGGCCCCAGGCACAAGGAATGTTGTTTAGAGAAGCGTTCCTCAAGGAACTGAATAAGCACGTGAACGTATTTACGTCCCTCAACAAAGCGCAATCCTCTATTCGCAAAGTCTTCAGAGGTAAACCCATGAGGGTTTTTTTTTGGAAGGGCTGGTCGACAGAGGGGTCGTGCCACCAGCCGTTTTTGTCCCTTAGGCCCCCGCTCCACCCAACCTCCACCATTCTACCCAGCAAGGGATTACAGGCCACAGTTCTCCTACGCAAGAGGCTAGACTAGAGGTCACAGACTTCACGGATGTGGACGTTCCCGCTTCACCCCAGGTAGGCATTCATGCTCCCTACTGTTTAACCACCCACACTGCGGGCCGTATTTCCCTTTTTTTCCCAGAATTGGGCCGATCTTTCCTCGGATTCGTGGATCCTGCAGACAGTCGAGGGATACCGAATAGACCTCGTGGGAACCCCCGCGCAGTGAGCTCTACCACGCCCTATTCACTTCTCGGCCCATGACCGCCGTCTCATCGACGTTGAACTGCGGGACAAAGGGGCCATCCAACCGGCCATCGATTTCGGAGGTTTCTTCAGTAATATTTTTCTGGTCCAGAAAAAAAAAGACGGGAGAATTCCGACCGGTAATCAATTTGCGAGACCTCAACGCACACGTCATGTATCGCCACTTCAAAATGGAGGGCATCCATCTACTTCAGGACCTCCTCCGAGACCACGACTGGTTCACAAGGCTAGACCTAAAGGACGCATACCTGTCAGTCCCGGTGCACCCGGACTGTCGTCCACTCCTGCGATTCCTATGGCACAGCCACCCATGGCAATTCACCTGCCTCCCTTTCGGACTCAGCTCCGCCCCTTGGTGTTTCACCAAGCTCCTAAAACCGGTGACTTTCCGCACTGTTCGTGAAATGAATAAAGTACCGAATGGGAGCCCACACAGGGGGTCGTGTGGCTCCCATTAACCGATTGCAACATTGTAGCAATTGGCTGCTGATTGATTTCCCGGGTGGCCGTCGTTCGGCTACCGACCATGAGGTGGTGGCCATCTTGGATTTCCCTTTTGCCCAGCGGTGTTTGGTTGTCGAGTGCCTGGAACTAAAAATCGGCTACTCGATGGCACGAACACCACTGGACTTCCAAGCCGTATTAAAGTGTGTTTTCGTGGGGCGTTCGGTTATTCATTTCTGTACCAGCGGAGATATTGGGATTTAACATCGCAGCTCCGCTACACTAAGTACCTGTAAAAATAAAATTTACCCTTTGATGTTTTCTTTCTAAAATCTTTTTTCAGCCCCAAAAAAGGCCAAATAAAAATCTATAATAACCGACACACTTAATACACACACAAAAAAATAATCCATCTTCACCCATGGAGGGCTCCGCGCAGACTGAGCTCTTCAGGGCGGGGAAAGGCTTATAAAGCCTTGCGCCACCCTGCAATTAGGCTCAGAGCAATCTGATTGGTGGGTTTAAGCCAACCAGAGTGCTCTGACATGTAAATGAAGAGACTGACAGGTAAGTCTCTACATTTACCTGTCACAGCACTCTGATTGGTTCTTTTGAAATTCACCAGAGTGCTCTGTGTCATTTTACACAGCGTGTTAAAGTTCTTTGGAATTTTCCCACGCTGTATAATTTGACACAACACTGATTGGTGGATTAAGTGACCAGAGTGTTAAGAGTCAAATTACACAGCGTTGGACATTTCCAAAGACAATAGGTTTCCCCCCCTTATTAGTATTAAGGGCTCCCACCCGCCACTCAGGGGTGGGGGGGGGGAGGGGGGGTGAGGACAATATGTGTGTTACTTGATCGTTGTAAGTGTTGCAAATGTTTACAGCTGAATCCTGGCTATGTTTGTATACTTTTTATTTAAAATTGTATACAGTGTAACATTCTTCCACTGGGTAAGTATACTTAGGCAATACATTTTACTTCCTTTTGCAGCCCTCTAGCCCTTTCCAGGACTTTTTTTAGAGCCATTTTAGTGACCAAAATTTCGGGTCCCCATTGACTTCAATGGGGTTCGGTGTCAAGTTCAAGTCCCGAACGCGAACTTTTTGCCGAAGTTCGGCTGAACCCGCAAACCGGAACATCCAGGTGTCCGCTCAACTCTACTCTTAACCCATTTTGTCTGATAACGGAAATAGAACTTTTGTCAGACTCCTCTAGTGAATATGTCAGCGTCTTTCAAGAGCGTAATAAGGAGTCCTGTTTATGAATGGGGGAGCTACTGAGGCTTAGAGCGGCCGATGAGCCTTTAGGTCAAAATTCAAAAGCTGTAAAAAGCCACAAGTAAAAGATTTTCCCCAATTTTAAAGGAAGTCATATGCCAAAATAGCCAAATTCCTGGTTTATTAAACACCCCAGCTGTTTGTTATGCTGAAATCCTCAATATTGTTGTGGTAGGATAAGCGGTGTCATTGTAAGTATACCATTCTATGTTGCAGTTTAGCAATATAAATGCAACAAATGAGACTGAAAAGTGAATGGACATTTGATGCTTCCAAACACAGAGTCTTTCCCAATTTTAAAGCTGCTTTTTGCTGGGAGTTTAAGGACAGCTGACGAGGCAAGAGATGTTGCCATTTTGAATCTTTACTAAAGAAAGTAGAGTTCCTCTCCTACCATAGACCACCATTAACAAAAGCTCTCACAGGGTTATTTACTAGAGTCTAAATAGCTTCAGTCAGTCAGAAATATAGCCCCCAAGTCTTTTATATATTCTCATAATCTTGTTAGTTCTGTCCCAGGGTGAAAAAGCTGTAACAGATGTGCGTTACACACTTCTGAGAAGACACCTCCAAGTCTTGTTTTGATCAAGGTCGGCTCTGTCCTACAGATCTGCTAGTGAATTTTCTATTTTTGGTACAAAGACTAGTTTTATCTGGAGAAATTGGGTAATACCATGGAAGTTCATGTCCAGCTATGCCAATCTCTCTATGACCCATTGGGTAGAACCTTCAATTTATTCCTCCCATAGCTGGGCGCAGAACTGGAAGATAGATTTATCTGGAGGAGGGATAGTGACACTGTATTTTTAGACTTTAACCATTAATTTCTAGAGGACAACATACTCAAAACAAAAACCCATTTCAAAACTGAACGCCAACAGCTTTATTGACATACACAGTGGGCATTACAAAGCAGGGTTTGGAGGTAAAGATGAAAAATATTGTGAGAAAAAAAAAAAAAAAACCTGCAAAAAGATGGTGGGTCTTTAGATACACTGATCCTAAAAGGTTTGAAATAAATATTTAGAATGATGCCACTTTTTGTAATTCTTAATCTTCCCCTTACAATATTTGACATATTGTAGTTAGGATCCATGATTTTAGCATTTTTATTTCCTACCAGCTTTGGGTGTTTCAATACCCATTTTTCTGTTATTCGGATACATCATATTTCTACTTATTTTTCATTTTTTTCTAGGTTTTGTTTGCAGGCAATTGTTCCATGAATTCCTAATAAACACATTTGCACTAGGAAACTATTCCAGACAGACTTAGTGTCCCAACATATGTTTTGTTCCAAGACTGCCAGCATGTCAAAGATGGCTGCTGTATTGCTTAAAATGAGGGGTGGAACACAGTAGCTGGAACGCAAGATGGGTGCCAGAGCCAAAACAAGGCTTGACTCACGGCAGCTATATTTTAATAAAACAAGCAAGATTCACTAGCAGATCTGTAGGACATACAGCAGACTCCCTTACATCATGACGTGGCATCCTAGAGGCGTGGAACGCAGGTCTGTTTCAGCTTTTCCCCACTGGGCCTGAACGAACAAGAGATTACGAGAATATAAAAACAGGACTTGTGGGTTAGATTACGGACTGAGGAAGCCCAATTGTTGAAACGTGTTTCTGACAACAGGTAAGCCCTTATTTATTGTGGTTTGATCATTTCAAATCCCTACAGTGCAATTTAAGACTAAAAACAACCGATTTGGATAAATTCTCTAGCTTTATTATAGTAGAATCTGCACTACTTTAGCCTTAATGGTTATTTGGATTTCAATTTGGTACAGTTCAGAGTTTTACCAATAACCATGTTAGCGTGTGACTTAGGGTATTCTATTGCCATTTGCATTCTTAACATCTCTCCCAATATTGTAAAGGCCATGAAAGTTAAACATCTGAATGCACAGACTGAAAGAAAATG
This sequence comes from Pelobates cultripes, assembly GCA_933207985.1. Taxonomy (NCBI): domain Eukaryota; kingdom Metazoa; phylum Chordata; class Amphibia; order Anura; family Pelobatidae; genus Pelobates; species Pelobates cultripes. Next base: position 26,116,695 of record OW240916.1, read on the forward strand.
GTGACCTAGAGATCAGCACAATTCTCCCAAAACCAGCAGCTGAGATTCTATACAAATGGCTCTTGGAGAATGGTCTTCACACACAAACAGTAAAGAGAAGACGGACCTGGATGGGTCCAACACACTCAGGTAAGTGGTCAGATCCACAATGCTCCTCTTATAACACTGGATTGGACCATCATTAGGGGAGGAGAGCCAATTAGCAAATTAGGCAGCCTCAGCGCTAGAAAGATAGAAGTAAAAAGGTTTTTTGTTTTTTTTATTTATATGCCGAACCAGGGGGACTTAATATCCACTAGGGACACCATTGCATTAGGAATACAGATTTGTATTTGTAATGTTGTAGTATTTCAGTCTGTTGTAAATCTATATTATGATGAAGACAATTTTATTAAATTTAAGTGTACTTTTGGAAATATGAATGGCAGACTGGCTAATCTTTTGGCTTTTCGTCAACCTGTACTATTGAGATATTTTTGAACACGAACATTTCGTAGATGTCATTAGGGAACTTTTCTAAACTACATACCATAAAAACAGAAACCCACCAACAAATTCCTTCAAACTTCTAGTCCAAATAGCTATAGCAAGTTAATAATTGGAATGACAGTAGTATGTATGAACTGTTTCTTAGGTCTAATACAGTATAGTTAGCATGTTATCACAACTAGCAGTGTATGAGTTGCTGTTTATTACAGTTAGAATGGCAAACCCATAAATCACAAGCTCTACATTCAATTAATGTGTTTGCATTTATGGTAAACCCCATCTGAGATGCTTATTGCCTTTCACGCAATCAACTGTTACAGCGTATATTTATTTAATATGGTTACATAAGGGCACAGCCAAATCTCAGTGTGCCTTTGTGATCTGTGGTTTAGGTGAGCACTGGTCTGTACTGCTCTTAGAAAGCTACCAATGGGACCATGCGGTGTTTTTATATAAAGAGAACATTAAGGTTAAACGCAAATCAGTTTATTGCTAGTCATGGTAGACAAGGAAAGTGAGAGAACGTGATTGGGCTTTAAGGGACTTCATGGACAGGTGGATTTTCTGTGAGTCTTTAGGAAGAAACTACAATTTATATTTAATGTTCCCACTGACATGTGTAGATTCTCAGTTTACAGATAGCCAATATGCTAATAAATGCCAGAAGGAGAAAACTGCATAACATTGTATTAAACAGGAACGCCTTGAGTCAGATTAGTCTGCCTCTATACAAAAGGGAAACACAAAGATTACTCCAATTCTCAGCCAAGCCAATGTGTGGTTGTCTGTATGACATTTTTACACAAGCAATTCACAATTATGTCCATTTTGAATACTACACACATTTATATGTACTCACAGTACATGACAATTTTTCCTGTCTTGAGTGGCAGTACTGCCAACAAGTGGGTAGTCACTTCCTCAAGTGGACAAGAAGCTTCACAATTTAAAGTAATTCAATTAAATCCCTCCTCCCTGCTCATAAAAGGCCATACCTTTCAAACATCCCCAGTTCTTGTCCCGGTATCGGGACGGACACGAAGCAGTCTTTATAGCTGAAAGTTCTTTCCAGCCGCATCATTTCACATCTTTCTGCCAAGCTCAATCTGACGGAGAAGAAAGGGCACTGCTTGGATGTTAAGATGGTGTTACAACCTTATCTCCTCAGAAAAATCTGATCAATTTACAAGGTGCTTTTAAAGGAAAAGAGGCTTCTAGACAAACTGGCTTATAAAAAGGTCAGTAACCTCTCCTCTGTTCCCGGTCAAGGCTCACACCACTAGAGCAATGGCAACCTCAGGGGCTAAACGAGCTTTGGCATCTCTGGAACATATCTGCAGAGCTGCAACTTGGTCTTCCCTGCATACACAGGCTGGATATATGCTCTCTCAGAAGCCACTTTTGGGCAAAAGGAGCTCCAGGTGGTGGCCTATTTCCTACCCATTGCTGTTCAGGGATCTATAATCGCACTTGTTTGCAGTACTGCCCCTTACAGGAAAAAAAACCAAAACAGAATTTTACTTCACATAAATTCTATTTTCCTTAGTGGAGTGGTAGTACTGTAGGTTTCCCTCCCATTGGAGAATAAATTCAATTTTGCAGTTGGTCTCTGTAGAATATTGCATATTCTATGTTTCTATTGATTATATATGGATGTGTGGATTGACACAAGTAACAGATGGTATAAGTCACAAGGCTTTCTTTGTCTGGGAGCTCTGGAATGTAAGTTGGGGGTTTTGTCCTTATATGGCTAGAGTTAAACTCTAACGTCAGTATGGGCACATCTATATAGTAACAGAGGGACACAAGGTCGCTCTCTCTCTCTTTTGGCTCTTGGCTCTCTGGCTCTCTCTCGATGTAAAGAAGTCCAGCAATTACCATCTGCTGTTGAATGTCCATTATCCTGTAACATCATTTGTTGTTTTATTATGTATCAGTAACTAAGAATAAACCTGAAGAAACTAAGTCAGATTGCGTATTAGTACTTTTCAATAATATAGACATATTATTGTGGCGAGCATTTGGCCCAAGACTATAATTACAAAAGAAGAAATTAAGAAGATTTAACGTTGCCGATCGGGCCAACCAGATTTTACATAACCCCACTGTGTGCCGACTGTCTTCAGCTCATGCATGTTGTGAAACATAAGCTGGTCCAGTCATGGCTTTATTTAGGCACTGCCATTGTTGCAGTGTTTTCCTATAATACTCATCTACGTTTGCATCATGGGAATAGTGGTCTACAACTACAGTAGAATCAAAGCTTTACATGGATGTAGAAAATGTCTGAGAAACCCAATTAGAAGAGGAATTGGCATAAAAAGGTTTTAGCATGCATGATTCTTTCATTACGCAACAAATGAACGGCTCCAGGAGAATAAATTTCCATTCAGCATAAAACCAGTGTTGATCCAAAATTAAGATGCACCATGCGGTTAAATATTTAGGAAAATAAAAAGGAGAGCAAAATGTATAACATTAATAAAAAGTTACTGGATGTGTGTAGGCATTGGAGTATATTAAGGGATTTGCCGAAGATTCTATAGGGAAAGGACTCCAGCTTCAAAAGGGGATACAAGAATTTATTAATTACACTAACTAGAAATTGTATTAGTTGATGCCCTTCACACCATTGTGTAACAACTGCCTTCAATCGTTCAGGTTGTGAAAAAAGCTAGTCCAGTTGTAGCTGAGCATTATAGAAAGACTGCAACCACTTCAGTGCCAATATAAAGCCATCTTTGCTATGCATTATAGGACATTGAAAACAGTAGGAACACCAATGCTTTTGGAAAAGAAAGTGACTGAATATGTGTAGAACTTTGATGTACATATACTAACATAGCAACATTTTGTCTATACATTTAGAGAAACACACAAGCTCTTTATCCTCTGTTTGCAGATAAACAAACACTTTCATTAAGGCCAGGCGTAGGGCATTGCCAACGATCCTAGAGAAAAAAAAGACCTCCCCCCCCCCCAGCTTCGTAGGGGTCAAGAAGAATTTAATGCCTGCACACACCAACTAGAACTGCATCAATTGGCGCCCTTCACACCACTGTGTGAAAACGGCTATGAAACCATGCATGGTGTGAAACATAAGCTAGTCAAGTCATACCTGAGCATTATGGAAATACTGCAACCACTTCAGTGCTAAGATAAAGCCATCTTTGCTATGCATTATGGGACTATGAAAACAGTAGAAGAGGAACACTTATGCTTTTCACCACAAATGTGTTAAAGTGCTCAGTCCTGTTTTGTGGTGAAACAGGTTTGTATACTACTGTGTTATTTTATCGATTACATTTAATAAAAATTATACTCCAGATCCCTGGACCATCTGCATTAATTACAAGATTATACAAGCTATAGGATGGTTTTTTAGATTTAATATGCAACTGGAAGGATGCACGGATGATGGGGATATACTCACACTTAGCATACATCTCAATCCTTCATTATCAAAATGAGAGAAAAGGAACCCCCTCAGTGCATGGAGGCCATGAAACCAAATCCAGTTTTATTTCAAAATTTAGTTTACAACCTTTGTTGACAAGCACCATTATAGCTCACTGCTGCAGTTATTGAACAAGGGGTGCCCTTGTGCCTCACATTGCAAGGAGTCAAACCTTTTTACCTAGGGTCTGCTGCACACCACTTCCATCTTCCAAAAGCCAGAGGTTCCGCAGCAAGAACTTCAATTAGCTCTCCTGGGCCAAGACCTGCAGTCAGCCAAGAAATTCCTAATGTGGAATTTCCATCTATCAGGAGATAGTAGCAGAGACTAGGAGCAGGGAGTCAATGATTTGTCTCCTTACAGGCTGCAGAGGTTATGGTGCTAGGAATGTTCTTTTAATACAGGGGTTCTCAACCTGGCCCTTAAGGACCCCTTACCAGTCCAGGGTTTAGGGATTACCTGGGTGAGTCTAAGGTTTTTTTTTTTCTTCCCTTTTTCTAAACACCTTAGACACACCCAGGTAATCCCCAAATCCTGGACTGGTAGTGGGTCCCCGAGGACTGGGTTGAGAACCCCTGCTTTAATAGATCAAGCACCATGGAATAAACACATACTTCCAAAATGTATATTTATTTTATAGAAAGCCATATTGTTATTGAAAAGTCTTAAAATCATGCATGTTATGAAGCAAAAGTCCGTTCAACTGCAAGTAGTACCACTACCACCCTAAAAGGTGGCAAGAAGAAAACCATAACCACTGTGAACAGAACTGCTCCTTTCTTCCACCAGCATTATTAATGAGGTGCCCATGTGGTTAACTGTTGCTGGCTCCTCTTCCTTGGCTTAAGGTTGTGAGCCCTGCTGCTCAAGCTCAAAGACAGCCTTCTACCGCTGAAACACCTTCAGGTCATTGTGAGGACAACCTGAGAAGGAAGAACTGGATGCAGAGGTCAAGGGAAAGAAGGCCTTCCCCACGAGGCTGGGAAACCAGTAAAACCAAATCAGGGCAAAAGAGGTTTAAAGGCGCTGTGTCAGTTTGTACAACACAGCTAAGTAGTTGGTTCCGTAAAACTCCAGAAACCAACCAGTTGGATAGACCAGGTCTGTCCTAGGGCTTAATCCTAATCAGAATAGATATAGGGATTCCATTCCACCATACGGCCATACTGTGGCAGCAATTTGTTAAAATAGGATATAAGTAGTCTAGTAAAATTCAAGACATTGTGGGCACAGTTCCTTAATCTGTATTTTGGTCTTTATTGCAGCATGTATCGGCTGTGCTCTGAATGCCTTTTACTTCCCAAGTTACATTTTTCATAACCGGTTAATTGAGCTTGTGGCCAGGGGAGAGCGGTTATGAAAAATGTTAGATGGCTTAAAATTTATGCGCAAAAAAGAAGGGTGGGTAGGAATGCACAACACAAAGTGATCACTTCTAAGGTGTCAATATAAAAATACATCCTAATGGTTTAAATATCATAGTAGGAGATAGCTGTGAAAATAGATGTAAATCGCAGATAGTGTAATACACTTAAATAGAGACACGCAGAGCGAAAATATAGAACTCACAGGATGTCAAAGAGTCTTAGGCCCATCATCCTCAACCAATGGAAGTCTTCAGACCAATATGGGAAGGGTCTTCTTAAATACTCATAAAATAGAAAACCAAAATAATAGTGCAGAAGGTAAATAAAATAGGGAAAAATTTATTACAGAAATGCACTTACAAAAATCCAGGTCAAAATAGCATATAACTACTACAGGATGGTAAAGCAGCAGAATAAGTCCCTGGTGTATATCAATCCAACGCGTTTTGTCCGTAGGACTTCCTCAGGGATTGTGTGGTTACTCATCTGGGAGTCTTCATTTAAATTTGCTGCCAGGATGTTTGACATACACATTTGTTTACAAGCAGACATACAGCCCAATACTGGGAGGCATTCAGTCAGGACAGAGCTGGCCAAACGGGGCATCCCAATGCAGTCACTGGCAATGCAAAAATAAAGGGTGGTCCCTGATCTGGAAACCGGAAGAAGCAGCCATGTCAGTCCAGGGACAAATCCTGAGGCCAAATACAACATACAAAATTTAGCTCATGCACTGCATAAGCCCATCAATACCTTCATTTTGGAAGGTCCTATCCCAACACCCGAATGTCTGCTCTTATGAGATTGACCCGTTTATGCAGTGTTTGATCGTATACTGTAACTAAGATTTACAAAGAAAAAATGAATAACCGAGTTAAGATCTATGCTATAGATCTTACTCTGAATTAAAGGCAACAGAATAGTTTGAGAAAAGTTTAAAACTACAAATTCTATTTAAAAAAAAAAAAAAACACACCACACATTCCTACCTGAAGCTGTTAGAATGAGACAATAAAATTAAAACACACCCCCGGACCAACAGGATATCAACATAGGGATTTTTACGGAAGTTATCATCTTACTGAATGTACCACACAGTTTCATATCTTTGGAGCTCTGACACACTGGACAGGGCTGTGACATTTATTTATGGGAACATAGAAGGTGAATATGATAGAGGGATCTGGGTCCTAGTCGGCCACTGGAGAGAAATCACTATTTCTGTTCCCCATCTAACCATTCTCTCTCCGCATTCTGCAGCGTCAAGGATCATCCAGAACAAACCAGGCAATATGGAGAAAAAGAAATGGCTACAACAGGCAGTCCTAACACTGTATAAATGGCTTATCAACTGTATTCCTATACCTAAACGAGTCTGAGAAAGCCGATATGATGGAAACTATATTAACCCCATAAACAGGTATGTAACCTGACCCATTCTATACCTGGGATGCTGGAACCTTCTATAAGAATAGTAAAAATCAGTGAGATATTTACTGGTAGAACACCGATATTTCCATGACTGATCTTTATACATAACCCCACTGTGTGCCAACTGCCTTCAACTCACGTATGCTGTGAAACAGAAGGTTGTCCAGACATGGCTTTATTTAGGCACTACCATGGTTGCAATCTTTTCCCATAATGCTCATCTACCTTTGCCGAGGATTATGGGAATAGTGGTCCATAACTACAGTTATCAAAGCTCTACATGTATGTAGAAAAGGTCTGAGAAAACCAATTAGATGAGGATTTGGCAAAGGGGTTAACATGCAATTCTCCCATTGTGTAACAATATTCTGCCCTGTTTGCAAATGAACTGCTCCAGAGGATAATTTTATTAGGTATAAAACAGTGTTCATCCAAAAATTAGACGCACAATGCGGTTACTTAGGAAAAGCCAAGACATTAGAGCACAATAAGGTTGTGTATAATGTTAGATAAGAAAGTGACTGGATGTGTAGGGCTTTGTAATATCTTAAGTGACAGAATTAAAGTTTATATTTATAATTAATGACCTCTTTATCCTCTGTTTGCAGACGAATGACTGGTTTATTAATGTCAGGCCTAGGGCTTTGCCGAAGATCCTATAGGGGAAAAATTTAAATAAAGTAAAAGGGACTCTCCCCCAACAGCTTCATAGGGGCCATGAAGAATGTAATGCCTGCGCACACCAACTAGAACTGCATCAGGAATAGTTTATCCTCATACCCAACTGATATGGAAAAAGCTGAAATGGAGGAAATGGGTTTAACCTGTTGACAGGTCGACCTGACCCCATTCTATACCTTGGATGCTTTTAGACAGCCTGGACCTTCTAGATTAGTAAAATCAGTGAGATTAAATGGTAGGCCAATCACTATGGAACATCGATACTTCCAGAACCGATATTTATACATAACCTCACTGTGTGCCAACGGTCAACTCATGCATGTGAAAAACATAAGCTGGTCCAGTCATACTTTTTATTTTGACACTGCCCTTGTTGCAGTCTTTTCACATAATGCTCATCTATAGTGATGTCCCGAACGGTTCGCCGAACAGTTCGCCACAGATGGCGAACATAAGCGCTGTTCGGTCTGCCCCTATGTCATCATTGAGTAAACTTAGACCCTGTACCTCACAGTCAGCAGACACATTCCAGCCAATCAGCAGCAGACCCTCCCACCTCCTGGACAGCATCCATTTTACATTCATTGTGAAGCTGCATTCTTAGTGAGCTGTCCAGGAGGTGGGAGGGTCTGCTGCTGATTGGCTGGAATGTGTCTGCTGACTGAGGTACAGGGTCAAAGTTTACTCAATGATGACATAGGGGCGGACCGAACAGTGCATATGTTCGCCGTCCGTGGCGAACCGTTCAGGACATCACTACTCATCTACCTTTGCTGTGGATCATGGAATAGTGGTCCACAACTACAGTGCCAAGAATCAAAGCTTTACATGTATATAGAAAAATGTCAGACACCCAATTAGATGAGGAATTGCCACAGTGGTTTTAACATGCACGATCCTTTTATTATGCAACAATAATATTCTGCCCTGTTTCAAGTGAACGGCTCCAGAGGATAATTTCCATTCAGCATAAAACCGTTCATACAAAAATTTACACACTTTCTAAAAATAAAAAAAAATAAAAAAATAAATAAAATAAAAATTACATTAACACACGACACACCTCCCAAATCATTTCTTAGGCTTTATCGGCAAGATCAAGGGCAACATACTTGCTTAGATACACAGGCATGCAATTGTATTTAACCGCAATGAAGATTAATTGGGCTGACATTCATATAAGTTTGTATTTTTCGTTAACGTTTTACTCAAAGTTAAGCTTAATTACAAAAAAAAAAAAATATTATATATATAAATTGTGCAGTCTTACAATCCTGTTACCCGGGGCAGACCAGATGCCATTATTAGGCATAGTGTAAGCAATACCTGGAAGAAGCAGCACTCTACCCACTAAGGAACCTAGCAGTATCTCACTAAGGCTGGTTTAATATGTGACACTACACATTACCCTTGTTCGTCAATTTACTTGCTTGTGCTGTGCTTCCTATGCACATCCTCCAGTCTAGTACCCCACACGGGAGCAGCACGTCACAAAGACAATGCATGTGACGTGATCACACATTGACGCTATTGCGTCACTCTTGGGGCGGCACACGCCTGCAAGGACCAGCTGGACGCCAACGATTATGCACAGCACCTGGGAGAGTCTTATAAATACAAGAATTATGCAAATATTTGTAGCACAGTATTTTAGTTACGCGGATGCTGAAGAAAGTCCAGTGTATGGACTGAAACGTTGATCGATTTAAACCCAATAAAGAAGGGTTTTTAAAGAAGACTAAGTGCAGCTGAATAGATCTACAACAACAAGTGAGCTCTTTATCCTCAGTTTGCAGATAAATGACTGGTTTATCAATGTCAGGCATAGGGCTTTGCTGAATATCCTAGAGAGAAAAAAAAAAAAAAAAACTCTCCCACTCCAGCTTCAAAAGAGGCCACAAGAATTGAATACCTGCGCACACCAACTAGAACTGCATCAGTTACCACCCTTCACACCAATTTGTGACAACTGCCTTCAAATCATGCAGGTTGTGAAACAAGCTACTCCAGTCATAGCTGGGCATTATGGAAAGACTGCAACCACTTCAGTGCCAATATAAAGCCATTTTTGCTATGCATTATGGGACAATGAAAACAGTTGAACTGCTTCTACGATTAATGTATTTTCTAGATCTGTTTTTGGAACGGAAAATGTTGCCCTCCTGCAAATCTCTATGGTCTCTTGAGTATTTGTCATGGTTTTTTTTCCCTAACATGTTTTTTGAAATTCAAGGTTTTTTTGTAATTTATTTTCCAATAAGGGAAATTCACTCATATCTTAGAAAAAGAATTGACACTTGTAAAAAGTTTCAAAGTTGTTATTTATTGTTTCAAGATTGTTAGTTTCAAGTTTGACTAAAAATTGCATGAGTCTTGTTGTGGCACTTTATAACATTCCCCACGAGACTGGGCTGCCAGATATTTCCTCCAAAAATCTAATAAATTCTCCCTCACCCAGCTCTTAGAATTGACACACAACTTCTTTGTATTCAATGGCGTTTACTATCTCCAACTGAGGGGTATGGCTTGTGCCCCCAGTTATGCTAACATTTACCTGGGTTGGTGGGAGGAAACCATTCTTGGCCCCATCATCAAGGATAAGTATCATACTTGTGTCCTTAGCTGGCACAGATACATTGATGATGTTTTGGTATTCTGGCTGGGATCCATCAAACAATTTGAAGAATTGGTCAACCAACTTAATAACTCAATTGGTCTCCAATTAACATAAAAGTCATCGATACGGAACATCTAACCTTTCTTGACCTTAACATCAAAATCTCACCGGATGGTACTATTGAAACTGAACGCTACCGGAAACCAACTGCCACGAACAGCCTACTTAACTGGGATAGCCACCACCCGATCAAGTTAAAATCTGGTATCCCTTATGGACAATACCTCAGGACAAGACGCAATTGTTCCAATGAGGAAGCATTCCAGTCTGAAGCAAAAACACTGAGAACGATGTTTAAACAGAAGGGATATCCCAACAGAATATTAAAGCGAGCGTATCAAGCAGCCGCCAAAAATAGGAGTGAGAGTTTACACTCTGCTAGACAAACTTCGGATTCTCAGACTATTCGATGTATTGGAACATTTGACCAGCTCTGGGAACCAGTTCTTACCATCATGTCCCAAAATTGGCCGATCCTTAACTATGATAAAGACCTGAGGGACAATATCAGCAAATTTCCTAACATTACGGCACGTAGGGCAAAAAATCTATGGGATCATCTTGTGCATAGTCATACAGAATCAATTCATAATCCTACTTGGTTGACCCCGGTGTCAGGCGTATATCAATGCGGGCACTGTAAAGCTTGTAAACACCTCAAACCCTCCAAGGTTATCCGAAGTACGTGTACGGGGAAAGAATACTCAATTTATTAACTGCAACTCCACAAAAGTAATCTATCTTATAACGTGCAGTTGCAAAGTACAATATATTGGAAAAACAACAGTTTAGGAGGAGAATTTTACAACATATATGCTCCATTTCCAATACTAACATCTCTACTCCCCTATCAAAATCACGTCAGGGTACATCATGATGGTGATCCTACCAATTTAAATTTTTCAAGCTATTGAAAGATTAACTTTGAACTCTCGCAAAGGCAGTTATAATAAAATGTTGCTAATGAAAGAATCCAGATGGATTTACCACTTTAAGACTGTCTCCCAATGGTCTTAACAAGGCGTTTAATTTTACTCCGTTCATTCACAAATAAATACGTCCCTTTCATCAAATTCTATAACTTCCATCTTGATTCCTTCTTTATTGCCTCGGTTGATGTAGGTATATGCTTTGACCACACCACACTGTTTGGACCCCTATTTCTTCAATTTAACATACAATTTTCATGCTTATCACTTATTTTGTTCTCCTACCATTAGACAGTAGTGAAGATATATACCTCTATACTTCCAGGGGGCTATTTAGCTCCCCCATATGTCTAATATTTTCTGCTCTATTTCTAATACTCTTTTGTTCCAGTTTATTATCTGGTTCTTTGTTTAATAGCAATACTATTATTCCAATATTTTTCCTTTCACTTCATTTTTCTCACAATATATCTTGATATTTCGCTATAACTTTCTTTTAGTATGTTGCCTATCTATAAGCAGTCTCATATATGACTTTATCTCATGACTGATCTTCACTGGCTAGTATGGTTTACATCATAACAATGTTTTGTGTGTTGCCCTCCATTATAATGCATGTTTTACATTTTTGTATAGTATACACATCTGTTTTAAAATCGGGGTGTAGTTAATCCCGATATTTCTGTATTCATTAATTTGTTATGTAATTTCCTTTTTCTTTGTTGTTTATGTTTGCCTGACTGTTTGGTCTTTTCTCTCTGTTTTTATTACTATATAGCAGTCGTTCTATCGTTAATCAAGCCAGACCCTTCCCTTATCATTCGTGTTGGGCATGTTAGGGGTTAAGTATGCTCGGCAAACAGCGGTTGACACTCCCCCCATGTGATGACATCACTCCATGGCTATCCAATTAGAAGTATTATGCTTGGCCAATCAGTATTTGAGCTTACATATTTAAATGTTCGAGTTGGCGGCACCCAGTTCCCCTCTGACGAGCTTAGGCAAAACGCGCGCGTCAGGGGATTCCTGGCGCTATTTTATCGCCATTTATTTATCATACTTTTCCAATATTCTGTATTTTCTTTTCGTCTGTCTCATTTAGGCTAGTTTTAGCGGGCGTTAGTTCCTGGTGCCCACGAAGGCACATGGGGGGTTCTTAGCCTCAGGATTATTCTCTTTTCCTTGTTTCTTATTTTTAAGCCTATCGTATGCTTTATCGTATGTGTCTAGTATAATTGCTTAGTCCTACTTGATTTTTGGACTGACGCCATTCACTATTTTCTACTCATTCCTTCTTTTTGTTAATAGTGTTACACATACTTTGCTACTTTAGCACATCATTCTCGCACTTCCGTGCTAAATTTGTTGCCATACATATATACCTCAGCAGCAGTTCCACACTAGCAAAGATTTCTACTTGTAGAAGTCTTATATAGAATAACTTATCTAGGAAATGTTACAACTTGTTGCTATTTGTTATCCGATACTTTTTAGCTAGTGGTATATCTGTGATCACTTAGCACCCGATAGTTTCGTGGCAACTCTGTACCAGCAAGGAATTATATTTCACGATCTCTCTATTTATTTGACAGTCATTTAGTAACCTAGCAATCCAGCAAGCATTCATTATTTTCTTTTGCTAACAGTGCCACATATGGTCTGCTATTTTAGCATGCTATTTTCGTAGTTTAGTGCAAAACTCGTTGCCTTACTTTATATCTTAGCAACAGCTCTACACTAGCTAAGTATTCTATGGGCAGTAGCTCTATATACATTTACCATCTCTTCAGGAAATGTTGCATGCATTGCTACTAGTTACCTGATATTCTTTAGTTATCACTATATCTGCTGCTATTTGGCATTCATACCTCTGTAGTAATTCTGTACCAAGTATATTTCATTATCATTCTATTATATAGTTATCTAGCAATTTCTGTCTATTTATCATTTATATATATTTTTTTCATCAGTTAGCTATTTACATGTATAGGCATATAGACTTTGATTAGTTTAATATCACTTTAGGCTTTCTCCCCTTCGCCCCTTTTCTCTTCACCATGCACAGACGTGTGCAGTGTGTTATATTGATGTAATCTGAGACATAAATTTACTTTCGCATTATGGGGTATTATTTTGGTTGATTTTAATCATCTTATTTGTGTTCCATTCTTTACATTTATACTTTCTATACATTCTATTTTTTTTAATTACGTACATTTAATAAAGTTATTTTATATTTTTATTTTTATTTCATTAGTGATTAAACTGTGCTCCACCTGCACATTTTTCACGCAGTGATACTTCCTTTTCTTCCCTCGTTCTGTTCGGTACTCTCTATTTCTTTTTGATATTCATTTCCACTAGGGGTTACCCCCCTGCCTAGAGTGCACCTTGGCTGTACTTCAATAATCTTTGATATTTATTTTAGAAACATCCATAAAGAGTACAAAAACCTCAGCAGTTTCTAATGCATGTACAGGCATTAGCAGCTTACCAACTGCGGATCACGGTCGTAAGACATACAGCGCGAGTGCAGGGACGGCAATCTGCATAAATTAAAACAGGGCAAGTATACGTATGAGTTTTGTTTATTTGTATATTTATATACTACATAAATATAGTATGTTTATTTGTATATTTATTCACTACATAAATATACATCAGTGTATTAATTTACTCATTTATTTTTGAATACAGTATCAAAGTTGTCTATAACCCGGAGCCGCTCTACAAGAGATATTCCAGTCACACGTGACGAACAACCGTCAACACCTACCTCAGGGGTTTTAAGGCAGTGTCCATCTAGGGCAACATGTGTAGCAAAGGAGCCTCTACAAATACACAGTCATTAACCACAACAAAACACACGTCTCGGCGTAAGCCAGCAGTCACATCATCAGTCAATGTATCAGGGTGTCGACATTTCAATGTAGCATCAAATGTACCTGTGAAACAATCCATTACCCCTGTAAATGTTCCTATACAACCAATCCCTAGGAAAAGTAGAACTGTTTTACAGGATATAATAAAAGCCACCAGCAACGATAATATACATAGAGGGATTACATCAACATCAGAAATACCCCTGTGCCAACATCAAATTTACTGAACTCCGCGTGACTAGTCATGATTGGTCGGGGATCATCCAGAGGCAAAAAAAAAACAAACAAAAAAAAACATGAGACAGACGTATAGCTAAGCGTCGTGCTAGAACCATAAAATGTGCCATAAAGACATTGAGAGGTGTATTAGATTCTGCGATGTCTAGACGACGTAAGACCCCTTATGATGCGGCTAAATGTCTAACCCCTGTGATACCAACCCCTGAGGATGGCGTAGACACTCCTGGTACCCCTCTGACACCCCACAAAAATTATACTGAAATAGCCACTTCAGAACATTCCCCAGAGATGCAACAAAGTCCATCTAGTCCTGAGAATATTAACGATTCGCAGGAGCATCTGATAGTGCAGAGCCCCATTGATGCGTTAGATGCCCCTGTATTTGTGGAGCGTGTTGAACAGCGCTGCAGAGATATTAACAATTTTAATGCCGTGGAATATGATGAACATTTTCAGTTTGTAAATTTAGACAGAATACAATCATTTTCAGACGCCCTCCAGGCTGTACATGGTGCTATTCAAGAACTGTTAAACAGAATGATGCCTGATATAGGGCCCAGCGATTTTGTTCAATTAAGACTAAGTAGCGATGAACTCGGCAGACCGTCACACTCTATTAGATGTAGTAAGGATGAATTAAATGCTGAAACCTTTTTAAACGCGGTGTCAAACTTGGTACAGAGCAATGCTGAAATTATTGGCAGCAGTTCTTTAGACTGGTTGTAATTGTTAGGAATAGAGTCGGTGGTGTAATGCATCATAGGGGTCTCCGGTCAACACCCTATAGCTGTATCATTGCCACCAAAAAGACATGGCTGTATGATTAAAAAACCAAAAATAACCTGTGTCTGGCGGTTAGCATCTGTGCCTTTGTGTCCCAGGATAATCCTGTAGACTGTTGTTGGAGAGAGTCCAGGAAATACATAAAGCTTTAGGTATTCCTGATGATCGTTTAGTTAGTTTCAGTGACATCCCATCTTTTAAACAACATTTAGGAGTTACAATTAAAGTACTGTACCACAATCATGGTTCGTGGCACTATTTTCATTCAGACAAGCCCTGTAAAGATAGATAAAGTTGTGTTCATATACCATGAGGACAACCATTATTATGGCATTAAAAAAAAATAAAAAAATTAATGCGTTCATTGGGGAAAATCACACTTCTGTGTTTACTGTCAAACTCCGTTCTCACAAAAACATTCCTGCAGGTATTTTTGTAAGGCCTGTCACAGACAGAACGGTGTAGAAGTGAAAGGGGAAATCCCTAGATGTTACAGTTGTCGCACTTTGACGTTCACAAGAGTGCTTAAAGTTGCACAAAGCTCTCCGTATCTGGAGAGAGAGAGTGTGCAGTCAGAAATCTTGTGATTCCTGCGGCTGTTACACAGTAATGGCTGATCATGAGTGTAAAGGTTTCCAATGTCAGGTTTGCTATGCCACTGTAGTCACGCTTGATGGGCATGTCTGTTAAATTAGAAGATACACCCCAGAAGACCCTACTAATGAAAATACATTTTTTAGGACTGAATGCATGCAGGAGACTGGTGTACATATCCCCAATTATATCTATGCTACAGAACTAGAAGGGGATAAGTGTTGGGAGTTTCAGGGAGCATCGTGCCTAGAGGAGTTCGTGATAACATTTATATAAAAAAAAAAAAATTTTTAGTAGTTACACATTCATAGCTCATAATGCAGGCAGATATGATTTTTACTTTGTGGTGAATCAACTTAAGGAGAAAATTGCCATCAAGTTGTTGGCTCAAGCCGGTAAATTACTTTGTGTGACTGTCGCTGATCTAGGTATCAGATTTATCGATTCCTTAAATTTTCTCCCCATGAAACTAAGTAAATTGCCAAAGGCCCTGGGGTTTGTAGGCTGTAAAGGATATTTTCCACACTTTAACACCGCTCAGAATCAGTCTTATGTTGGCCCTATGCCTTCGGTAGACTAGGTTTATGACCAAATGATGTGTGATAAAAAGCCATTTATGACCTGGTATCAAGAGAACCAACATTGAGAGATCAATTTTCAAAATGAACTTAAAAATACTGTATAGATGTTAAAATCATAAAACAGGCCTGTCCGTGAAATAGGGAACACGATTGGTCAAACCTGTTAGAAACTGACAAGGATTTACAGGCTTTTCTTATCGGTAAAGATTTTCCACAGCCACTAGAACCTCGTGATGCGCTTTATGGGGGCCACACGAACGCAATCAAATTGCACAACAAAGCGGCCCCAGGTGAGAGCATATACTATTATGATTTTACCAGCCTATACCCTTGAGTCAACAAGACAAAATTATATCCCACGGGTCACCCGGTAATCATTTAGGATTATTTTCAGTCTTTCAAACACTATTTTGGTCTTGCTAAAGTAAAAGTGTACCCACCCCAAGGTTTATTTTTTCCTGTTCTACCAGTTAAAATGAATGGTAAACTTATGTTCCCATTATGTTGTACATGCACAGCCAATAACCAAACCACACATTGCGAACATAATGAGGAACGATCTTTGACAGGTACTTGGTGCACTATTGAAATACAGAAAGCCCTGATTAAGGGCTACAGGTTGGGTAATATCTTTGAGATTTGGCATTTTCCTAACTCTTCCAACACATTATTTGAAAAGTATATAAAAAGGTGCACCTTAGGGATGTCAGGATATTTATATCAGACATTTTGTGCTAAGATAGAAATTAAAAGTGTATATTGCCAGAGTCACTCAGAACAGAGCGGACTCCATTTTGAATTCCAGGCAAGACAGACAAAAATTCTTTCCTTGCTTTCAGTAACACTAGCCATCAGCCTGAGCTAAGGAATGGAGACAAAAACTCAGTGACACTACTAATCCAGAGACTTTTAATCAAATCATTAAAGAAATTAAAAATAAAGTGGAAAAAGCCGAAAGAGACAACTATTTAAAAAAAAAAATACCTAAGAGACACTCATGAGTATAAAACAGGTAACGTCAGATTTCCGAAGAAAAAAAAAAAAATCTAACAATTCAACTAAGGTTTATTGGAACAAAAGAAATGTAGAACCACCTCAAGAATTACCATATAGATCTCAAAACAACTCCCAACAAATAAATATAAATAGAAGACACTTCAGGAATTCCCCCAATAAGTTTCAACCTTCGGGGGACTATAGATCACGCAGAACAGCTTTTAGGCGACATGACTCACCACTTAGAAAGAATCCCACATATCTCCGAAAGGATTGGAGATAAAGCGATGCTATTAAATACTCCCCTCCGAAAGAAATATGAAAAAGATAAGAGACTAGAGAAATCATCAAGAATAGTCACCCCATATCAGGGTCTACACAAAGAACAGACCCAATATCGACATCAAATCTTGATATAAACTATACAACAAAACAATCAGAAAGAGAAAATAGGAGAAGAAACAGGGATAGAGACTATACATCAGTAACCCCTAGTAGAGAATTGAGAGTAGCTGAGGACCACCATTCTTCTTTTTTTCAGAAGGGTTCTGTAACGGAGAGGCTGAAAAAAAAAAACGGAACACAAATCATGAGAATCCCCGGGCAAACGCCAAAGAGCCAGAGAGAGAGATGGAGGAAGAAGAGGAAGAGTTAGGCAACCTAATCAAGAGAGGGAAGAGATAGATTCTAATGGAATTTTTTATTTGACAGATCATACATTTACAAAAAAAAACCTATTAATTAAAAAAAAAAAAAGCCTTAAAATTTGCACCTACAGCAGAATGTAATAAATTCGATTTTTTTGTCGATATTAATAGATTTATGAGAAATTTATGCCGTAAAAATTTTTATGGAAAGGAAGAGGTAACTAATAGGGAAACAGTAACCCCCTTTATACAAACAACTTTAAAAGAAAAATCCTCTCTTCCCAAAACAAATGATCTCCGATGAAATGAAATCATTCGAGATCATGGTAATGGGAGAAATGAATAGCATAAAGAAACTAAATATCAACAAAATCTGACACAACAAGAACAAAATACTCTTAAACAATTACAAAGGGAAAAAATTTTTATTATTAAACCAGCCGATAAGGGGGGTGGCATTGTGATACTTCCCAAGGAGAAATATTTAGAAGAATCCGAGAGGATTCTCTCAGACGCAACAACCTATCAGAAACTCCCTTCCAATCCTACAAATAAAATTAAACAGCTGTTTGAAAAATATATAGAGAAAGGAGTAGATAAGGCTATTTTAACAGAAAGAGAGCAAATATTTACAGGTTACACACCCGAAAATTCCTGTATTTTATTACTTACCAAAAGTCCACAAGAATATCTCAAATCCCCCAGGTTGCCCTATTATATCCGGTATAGACTCCATATCCTCCAGGGTCTCCGAATATATATTCTACTCCAACCCCTAGTTGCAAAAAAACCCTTCACATCTTAAGGACACGATACAGACACTACAAGTGTTAGATTCTATCCAATGGAATACTTCATACCATTTAGTTACGAGTGATGTCAAGTCTCTCTACACAATTATTCCGCACGATGTAGGGATCCAAGCAGTTCAATATTTTTTTAATTAAAGCGGACTTTAAACAAAAACAAATTGAATTTATTTTAGAAGGGATTTCCCTCATTCTCACAAAAATTTTTTTTGGTTCAACACATTTTATCTACAAATCAAGGGAACGGCGATGGGCACCAAGTTTGCGCCCAGTTACGCCAACCTGTTCATGGCGTATTGGGAGGAGCATTTTATTTTTTCATCCCATCCCTGGGTGTCAAACTTTGTGTCCTATCGCCGGTATATTGATGACATCTTTATTTGGAACGGGACCATTCAGCTTTTAGAAATTTTTATTATTTTTAAATGAAAACGAATGGGGCATTACTTTAACAACTTCCCATAGCCCCACAGACATTCATTTTTTAGATCTACACATTTTTATTCAGGACCAACAAATACTTACAAAAAAATTTTTTTAAACAGTCGATGCAAACGGATACATCGAAAGTAATAGCTGTCATCATAAACCTTGGTTACACAATGCCCCAAAAGGCCAATTCATGCGCATTAGACGTAATTGCACTAAAGATGACGATTACATCCAACAAGCCACACGAATTAAACAACATTTTTTAGAGAAAGGGTATCAAGAAAAAAAAAAAAATCTAGCTGAAATAATGGAAAACAAGGATTTTATCATGAAAAGAACTACTCACTTATAAACCAAAAAAGACACTTCCTCAAACCGATAGAGTATCACTTATTTGTAATTATAATGGAAATCATAATAACATTAGGAAAATTATAAAGAAATATTGGCATGTGTTACAAAGTGATCCAGTTTTAGAAAAAAATTCTCCCCATGCAACCCCATATCATCTATAGAGAGGCAAAACATTTAAAAAAAGATTCTTGTAAAAAGCAGTGAAAATTCAATTAAAACAAACCATTTCTTAGGATTAAAAAATGGGTTTTATGGTTGTGGAAATTGTCAGGCGTGCAAATCCACATACAGTAAGAAAAGACATTTAAGAGACCTCCGAGAATTTATTGACAAAGATTTCGTGATTAAAGATAAATTAACCTGTTTCTCTAAAGGTGTAATCTATATCCTAAAATGTCCTTGTAATTTATTATATGTCGGCAGAACTATTAGATATCTTCATGTAAGAATCTCCGAACATATACGGATCAGAAAAGGTTTGGAAACCCACAGTGTCTCCAACCATTTTAAGACCCACCACAACCAAAACCCTGACCAATTATTCTTTTGCCCTCTAAAAATATAGTTACACATGATTGGAGAGGAGGTGATTATATTAAAAAAGTGGGATTAGAGGAGATGAAATTTATTTTTAATTTCAATACCCTTATCCCACATGGCTTGAATTCCGATTTCGAAACATGTCATTTCTTCTAAAAAACTTAAAATGTGATCCAATATTTATATACCACACAAATTTAAAAAACTTTACACAAAAAAGATTAAAATATGTTTAGAGGTATTGATACTGAATTCCGTATAATAATCAATTTGTTACTAAAATAGGTATATAGAGACATTGGCACTTTAAATATTATAAGATCCACTAGTTTCTAAATATAGAAGCACCTTATTCACCAATATCGAATAAAATAGAACTTAGATAAGTTAAGTGTATAAGCACTTTAAAAATTATGACACGGATCTTAATGAAAACTCCACAATATATAAGCACTTTCATGAAACACTTTGTCACTTTATAAATGGTTTGGGGCAATAGAATAACTATCTGATCAGCTATTATGTCTTTGCTGTGTATTCATATTTTTTTTCCTTTTGTACTATCGATGTTTCTGGAATGGAACGCACACGTCACACAGTGTGCGTTCCAACCGGCTCATTTCTATGTCAACAAGATTCTTTCATGCCGGAAACTAGGCTGATGTTCAGAAGGAGATGACGCCGATACCCGGAAATGACGAAACCGGAAGTGCGTTCCACCGCGAACTTTTGCGTTCCAAATACCGGCAAAACAAATATAAAAGAACAAGAAAGTAGAAAGGAAGCATCACTGACTGAGGAAGCCCCTGGCATGGGGCGAAACGCGTTTCGGTATTATAGAGACTTTTATTTGAACTCTTATTTCATTTAATTGTATATGTTTTATTGGAGACATTCTCCTTATTTTTATCTTTTGCTGCCAATATTGGGACAAATAAACACTTTACTTTTTAAGTAAGTGTTCTCAGCTCCATTTCTTTGGGTGAACAGAAGATCCTCAGAAGGAGAGGGACATCCTATTAATAGTCCCAGTGCTGTTTCCATGAGAGCCGCATGTTCTTGTTTGGCTCTCGGTTTGTGAGTACCTGACCACTTTTATTTACATCTTGGATACCAATTTGCCAACAATACTACACTATATTGTTGTTTCTATCTTTTGTTTAGATATTGTAAGAAGTGTGATCCACCTACTGTATGTATTGCTAAGGAATGCATGTAAACAAGCCAAGTGATAAGCAATGAAGCAGGGGGATGGAATGCTCTGTTTAAATGTTAATAGAATAGAAATAATTTTAAACAGACACTACAGGGAGTGCAGAATTAGGCAAATGAGTATTTTGACCACATCATCCTCTTTATGCATGTTGTCTTACTCCAAGCTGTATAGGCTCGAAAGCCTACTACCAATTAAGCATATTAGGTGATGTGCATCTCTGTAATGAGAAGGTGTGTGGTCTAATGACATCAACACCCTATATCAGGTGTGCATAATTATTAGGCAACTTCCTTTCCTTTGGCAAAATGGGTCAAAAGAAGGACTTGACAGGCTCAGAAAAGTCAAAATAGTGAGATATCTTGCAGAGGGATGCAGCACTCTTAAAATTGCAAAGCTTCTGAAGCGTGATCATTGAACAATCAAGCGTTTCATTCAAAATAGTCAACAGGGTTGCAAGAAGCGTGTGGAAAAACCAAGGCGCAAAATAACTGCCCATGAACTGAGAAAAGTCAAGCGTGCAGCTGCCACTTGCCACCAGTTTGGCCATATTTCAGAGCTGCAACATCACTGGAGTGCCCAAAAGCACAAGGTGTGCAATACTC
Source organism: Pelobates cultripes (assembly GCA_933207985.1). Taxonomy (NCBI): domain Eukaryota; kingdom Metazoa; phylum Chordata; class Amphibia; order Anura; family Pelobatidae; genus Pelobates; species Pelobates cultripes. Next base: position 26,138,402 of record OW240916.1, read on the forward strand.
AGAGACATGGCCAAGGTAAGAAAGGCTGAAAGACGACCACCACTGAACAAGACACACAAGCTGAAACGCCAAGACTGGGCCAAGAAATATCTCAAGACTGATTTTTCTAAGGTTTTATGGACTGATGAAATGAGAGTGAGTCTTGATGGGCCAGATGGATGGGCCCGTGGCTGGATTGGTAAAGGGCAGAGAGCTCCAGTCCGACTCAGACGCCAGCAAGGTGGAGGTGGAATACTGGTTTGGGCTGGTATCAAAGATGAGCTTGTGGGGCCTTTTCGGGTTGAGGATGGAGTCAAGCTCAACTCCTAGTTCCTGGAAGACACCTTCTTCAAGCAGTGGTACAGGAAGAAGTCTGCATCCTTCAAGAAAAACATGATTTTCATGCAGGACAATGCTCCATCACACGCGTCCAAGTACTCCACAGCGTGGCTGGCAAGAAAGGGTATAAAAGAAGAAAATCTAATGACATGGGCTCCTTGTTCACCTGATCTGAACCCCATTGAGAACCTGTGGTCCATCATCAAATGTGAGATTTACAAGGAGGGAAAACAGTACACCTCTCTGAACAGTGTCTGGGAGGTTGTGGTTGCTGCTGCACGCAATGTTGATGGTGAACAGATCAAAACACTGACAGAATCCATGGATGGCAGGCTTTTTGAGTGTCCTTGCAAAGAAAGGTGGCTATATTGGTCACTGATTTGTTTTTGTTTTGTTTTTGAATGTCAGAAATGTATATTTGTGAATGTTGAGATGTTATATTGGTTTCACTGGTAATAATAAATAATTGGAATGGGTATATATTTGTTTTTTGCTAAGTTGCCTAATAATTATGCACAGTAATAGTCACCTGCACACACAGATATCCCCCTAACATAGCTATAACTAAAAACTACTTCCAAAAATATTCAGCTTTGATATTAATGAGTTTTTTGGGTTCATTGAGAACATGGTTGTTCAATAATAAAATTAATCCTCAAAAATACAACTTGCCTAATAATTCTGCACTCCCTGTAGTAACAGAAGACTAATTTACAAGGTCCCATTGTAAGTAAGGGGTGAAATTGAGTTTAGACATGTCAATCCTAGAAATTACGATCAAAGTCGTTGCCACAAAGACTGAGACACGCTTTGAACTGACAGCAAATTTAAGTTATGGTAGTCATTTTAGATAAGCCAAATTACGTCAAAATCGTCATCAGGAAAAGTTAACTCTTTCCTGGATAGGAAAGTTTAGTGAGGCGAGAGGGTACTCTATGGACCAAAAATCTAAATTGCGATCTGCAGGGTGACCACACCTTCAGTATCCTATTGGTTTTACCAACTGATAACTTAGAAAGAATCTTTCCCTTTAAAAAGTTAGGACAAAAGGGAAGAGAGAAGTTAGTTTTGGGCTTTCAGATTCTGACATTCAGAGAGATCCAGGACAGATATTCAGGACACTCTGGGACTAACAGTCAACTTTCAAACTCTCTTTGACAACTCAAGAAACACTCCTTGACACTTAGAATTTTACTGATACTTTCTAACCAACATCACTTCTCTATTACTTACACACCTCCATACAACCAATCATACTTGCATTCAAGTTCCTGGGACTACCTATTCATCTAATGAGAACATCTACATAACTGGTAATTATGCGGGTTTTATTTAAATAAAATTTAAATAAATAAAAAATTTACTAATAGTATGATATATGACTGGATAAATCACGGTCAGATTTCAATAATTGAGAAGTCTTCGTTAACTAAAGAATATGTAGTTATAACACTCCATTCTGCAGGTGGAGTGAGATAATTACATAATACTGGTATCTTACCACGTGTTAGCATACCACTGTTTTAATCCATGTGTATTGATTTGCTCTAATATAAGATTGTATATCTTAGGTAGAGTTAATTTCGGCTTTTGTAAAAATCTGGTAGATTATTCTTATTGGATGGTTCCAGGAAATTAATGAGCTGGTTTGAATGTTATTTTAATTGAAAATTACATGAGAATAGGATACTATATGCCTAGGAGGATCTAGCCAACATTGAAAGGGTTACTCAGTTGATCTAATTGTTAGCCAAGGTTTTATGGCTTTTCGCTGTGTGAAGCTTTACTTTGTCTATAAAGTACCCTCATAAATCTTAAGTGACAGGAGATGCTGTTAGCCATTGGAACGTGTATAGCCATGCCATTGTATTGCATACTTATGTTATACGAAATATTCACTGATTATCATGCATGCTGCCTAATATAGTTAATTTGTTACAATAAATTAAATCTATTTTTATAACAAATTGTGAGACGATAGTATACCATTAACAGGTCATTCCGTGCAGAGTTTCAGAAGCTGTGAGGATGTCTATGTGCAATTGGTTGGCTTTACAAAGTCTAATAATTGCATCGCCCTCACAGAAAAAGGATTTTTTATGCTCAGCGTCTCATGATTTAGTCACGGCTATATGTGAAATAGCTCTTAATACCCTTAAAAAGGTAAGATACCTTTAACACAACACTAAGTAGAAAAACTAAAAAAGTGGCAAAAAAAAAAAAAAAAGTATAAAAGCACTGAAAAAAAAAAAATTCTTAGTAAGAAGAAGCAGTTGGTTAAACAGTCTGGAGGATTTATTGGCTCTGTTGGGGTTTGCTATCCCTCTGCTGACTGGTCTTTTGACTAACCGTTAATGGCACACGTTGAGAAAAAGTATTTAGTGTCTAAACAAGAGTAAGACCTAATACAGCGAACCACTCAGAGCTCTGAGACCGCTCATGAATCTGTCACTCAGAACCTAGATAATGTGATTATGTCCATTCTTCAAAATAGAAGTGTATCGGATGATGAGAAGATAAAGAGGTATATCACTATATTGCAGAAATACTTTGTACGTGCTAAACAGAGTGAAAGCGAAAAAAGATGGGATTGACTCTTACCACCCGGAGAATCCTCCGTACCAAAACCCTCTGAACCACATCCTCATGCTGCTGAAGCCTCTGATGTTTCAGACGCTGTATTTTGTGAAGTCATTAATAATGTAAAAAGTCAGCTATAAAAAAAAAAAAGAATTGAGTAGAATGTCTCAATTTAAGCACATTACAGCTTGGAAAGGCCCTGGGGAGATAGCGCAGCTAAGCGGACAAGGGCACATGTAGGAGTGTGGGGATAGATGCATGGGATTGGTTGGGAAGAGTGTGTGGGTGGGATTATGTTCTGTGCAAGTTAGTGTGGGGGAGGTCTTACCTCAGTGCCACTTGGGATTCGGCCAGCAAACAGCTTCCCTCCCGCCCTATTGGTATATTTCGTCACAGCTAGCCGGGGGTATGTCCTTGCCAATTGAGTTTGAGTGGTTACGTTTAAGTATATGGAATGAGATGAACAAGTTTTTTTAGGTCTCAACCTCCCCTGCTTCAAAAAGGTTAAACATTAGGTTGCCTGAGGTGTCGTGCCCATCGAGCGTGGATAAGGTCGGCTGATGGCGGGCATTGGAAATATATGATTTTTTATGACGAGGGGGGGGAGGTGAGACGAAGTGGTGATTAGGAACCACTGTATGTTTATTGGCAAGGACGGTTGGGTCACTGCATAACACTATGGGTGGAGTTATATATGTATATATGTTAATTTATGATTATTTATGTCTAACGTTTTGGTTACAGAAAGAAGAGATTTAATAAAGTTATGGATGTGTTATGCAGTAATTTAGTTTGTGATAAATGCTTGTTCATCCATACTAAGTGGTCTGTCATTATTGGGGGGGGTAAATGGGTTTAGATTTGAGCTAGGCTGCATCGCAATTCCCCACTACCTACATACATAAGGGTGAATCTGTTTATAAAAAACAGTTGTACCGGGATCAAATATACTCGATTTGGTACATAGTGTTATCCAGAGTCACAATGTTACGGTACGTAAATTACCTCTGGGCTGGGATACTTTTCTTCAGGCTATGGCTGACCTGAACATACCGTCTACAGTTGTGGGCAACACATCAAATAGAGACTATTTGGAACTATTGAAATTGCAGAGCCTTCCAAGTGAGACTCGGGACATAACACCCCATTTTCAAAAAAGAATCGTTAAATATTTATTTTAGCACCCCGGGGTTAACTACATCTCACGGCTATTTGCTACCTAAGAAGCGCCCACGTATACTAAAGCAGTCTGCTGATTGGTTGAATTTGTGATGTTTATTCATTGCTTTTCTGTCTAAAACGTTTGAGGATTATTGTTTTTCCTTCATATATTGTATTATGACTTTTGCCTGTGAATATTGTATTGGCTTTTTTTTGTCTAATAAATATCGTTATATGAGTTACTTTGGCATTTATTTGTTTCTCAGATGTATATAAAAAACCTTGTCCTCTGGGTTTGTTCTCTACTTTCAAAACTGGCCCCAGACACCTCTTCCAAAAAAAAAAAAAAAAAAGGTCCAGACTTGTCCTCTTTAATAAGTAATATCCCTCCACTAAATGAAATTCAAAATAAATAAAACATCTAACCATAGGATATAGTACCTCATACAACCACCTGGTGGCACACTATGAACATTGTAAAGGGTCGTGTCTAACACGCCATTGGCGTGGTTTCAATAAATCAACAGGGGTGGGCCATAACGTGCATTGGGTGTGCTTTAATTAAAAAAAAAAAGGCAGACACCCATCAACGCGCAATGGGTGGGGTCATATTGTGCAAGGGGTGTGGCTTCATGAAAGGGGCTGGGCAACCATCACCGCACAGGGGGTGGAGACATATTGCGCAACAGGCGTTGTTTCGGAAAGGGGCGTGGCACCTGTCAAAAGTTAGTTTGATGACTTGCATCGCTCCTCATTACTGTTTTATTCTAAGACTCTGCCAGTATCTTACACTGGAGAGCATATTAAAGATGGCCTTTGTATTGCTTAAAGTGAGGGGTGGAACCCAGTAGCTGGAATGCAAGCTGGACACCATCAGAGCCAAAACGAAGTGGCTATATTTTAATACAGCAAGGAAGATTCACTAGCAGATCTGTAGAAAAGAAACAAAAACATCAACACCTTGAGTCAGGTTAGTCTGCCTCTATACAAAAGGGAAACAAGAAGACTACGTTAATTATCTCAGCCAATCCAATGCGTGGCTATCGGTAGGACAATTTTTTTTAAACAAGCAATTTACGTCCATTTTTAATACTACGCATTGATATGTACTCACAGTACAGGACAATTTTTCCTGTCTTGAGTGGAAGTACTGCAAAGTGTGTAGTCCCTTCAAGTGGATAAGAAGCTTTGCAAATTAAGGTAATTGGAACACTAAATTGAATGAGAATTTTTATAGCACTTTGTGCTCTACTGGCTGCCAGAGAACCCAGAGACCCTAAACACGATTTCTTTGGTACCTTGGCTTTTACAAATAAAAAGTTTTGATTTATATTGCTTCTAATAGCCAGTTACGGATTAGCAGAGTTACCAGCCAATATACGGTTGCTATGGGTTACAGTAAATATACCAGCCTTGTTACCAAGTCACATCCCAGTCATATGGACTATACGACCACTTATTTGGTTTCCTGTTAAAGTAGGTTACAAGTTCTAGGCTGTCCACTGCTTTTTACAACATGTGTAAATTGAAGATACATTGAGAAAGAAAAACCAAACACTGAGGGGAGCTCCCCGACAGTGGTGATCAGGTGTGCTAGGTCCCCTCTTCACAATGATGCGGCCAGTGGCAATACACACACAGGGTATGTGATGCAAGTCTCAAGGGAATTCACTCATTAAGTATTCCCACTGCCACATTCCCTCACCTGTCCACAGGTATTCAGGGTTTAGTTTGTGCTCTCCAATACTGAAAAATCATGGAACGTAAGGTAGCTGAACAAGGTAAGATACCACCTGTAATGATTTAAGAAATGCAAGATTTAATCCACAACAGTATTGCTGGGAGAACATGTACCACACTATTGTGAGTTGTAGCTCTTTGGACCTCTGGGACATTACACACTGTACAATGTTGTGAAGTGGAATGCGGTGAGGTTTTTTTTTTATGGGAGCACAGAATGTGAAGCCGGCCACTGGAGAGAAATCACTATTTCTGTTGCCAATCTAACCACTCTCTCCCCATTCTGCAGGAACAAGCAACACCAGGAACGAACTAGGCACTGTGGATAACTGCAAACATTTACCTAAAATAGCAGTTCCACTCATGTATAACTGGTTAGAGGATAACTGTGAAGACCTATACCCAAAGGACGTTGAGAAAGCAAAGATGATAGAAAAGAAACTGGTCTAACCAGTAAGCAGGCATGTAATCTGTCCCCATTCTATACCTGGGATGCCCTGAGACAACCTGAACCTTCTATATGAATAGTAATATCCGTGAGAGATTTAATAATAGACCAATCACTATGGAACACCTATACTTCCAGAACTGATCTTTATACATAACCTCACTGTGTGCCAACTGTCTTCAATTCACGTATGCTGTGAAACATAAGCTGGTCCAGTCATGGACTTATTTTGGCACTTCCATAGCTGCAGTCTTCTAATAATGCTCATCTACCTTTGCGGAGGATCATGGGAATAGTGGTCCACAACTACAGTGCCAAGAATCAAAGCTCTAGATGTATGTAGAAAGCGTCTGAGAAACCCAATTCGATAAGGAGTTGGCAGAGAGGGGTTAACATGTGTGATTCTCCCATTGTGTAACACTATTCTGCCCGGTTTGCAAATATTCTGCTCCAGAGGATAATGCCATACAGCATAAAGCAGTGTTCATCCAAAATTAAGATGCACCATGCGGTTAAATATTTAACAAAAAAATACAAGGTTTGTATAACATTAATAAAAAGAAAGTTACTGGATACAAGTAGGGCTTTGGAGTATATTAAGGGACAATGAAATTTGGTCTACACATTTACAACTGAGCTCTTTATCCTCTGTTTGCAGATGAACGACTGGTTTATTAATGCCAGGGGTAGGGCTTTGTCGAAGATCCTAAAGGGAAAATAAGGACTCCAGCTTCAAAAGGGGCTACGAGAATGTATTGCCTGCGCACACCAACTATAACTGCATTAGTGGGCGCCCTACACACCATTGTAGAACGGCTATGAAATCATGCATGGTGTGAAACAAGCTAGTCCAGTCATAGCGGAGCATTATGGAAAGACTGCAGTCACGTCAGTGCTAATATAAAGCCATCTTTGCTATGCATTATGGGACTATGAAGACAGTAGAATGGTTGATATACTCACACCTAGCATACATGTCAATCCTTTGTTATCAAAAGGAGAGAAAGGGAACCCCTACAGTGAGTGGAGGCCGTGAAACAAACCCAACCCAGTTTATACCTTTGTTATAGACAAGCAAAGGTGTAAACTCCAGCTCACCACTGCAGTTCTTGATCAAGGGATGCCTTCGTGCCTCACATTGCAAGGAGCCAAACCATTTTACCTAGGGTCTGCTGCGCACCACTCCCATCTTCCAAGAGCCAGAGGTTCCTCAGCACGAACTTCCATGAGCTCTCCTGAAGAAGTCCTGCAATCAGCTAGAAGTCCCTAATGTGGACCTTCCACCTCTCAGGAGATATTGGCAGAGACTAGGAGCAGGGAGTCAATGTTTTGTCTTACAGGATGTAGTGGTTATGGTGCTAGGAGGTGTTCCTTTAATAGATCAATCACCACAGGAAAAAAAAAAAAAAATTCCAAAATATATCTTAAAGAAAGCTAGAATACATATTGTTATAAAAGTGTTGTGAAGCAGAAGTCAATGCAATCTCAAGTAGTACCGCAACCACCCTAAAAAGGTGGCAAGAAGAAAACCATAACCACTGTGAACAGAACTGCTCCTTTCTTCCACCAGCATTATTAATGAGGTGCCCATGTGGTTAACCGTTGCTGGCTCCTCTTCCTCAGCTTAAGGTTGTGAGCCCTGCTGCTCAAGCTCAAAGACAGCCTTCTACGGCTGAAACACCTTCAGGTCATTAGGAGGACAACCTGAGAAGAAGGAACTGGATGCAGAGGTCAAGGGAAAGAAGGCCTTCTCCAGGAGGCTGGGAAATCACCAGTAAAACCAAATCAGTCCAAAAGAGGTTTAAAGGCACGGTGTCAGTTTGTACAACACACCTATGTAGTTGGTTCCGTAAAACTCCAGAAACCAACGCACCAGTTGGACAGACCAGGGCTTAACCCTAATCAGAGTAGATATAGGGATTCCGTTCCTACACATGGCCATACTGTGGCAGCAATTTGTTAATATCGGATATTATAAGTAGTCTAGTAAAATTCCAGATAATTTGTGGGTGCAGTTCCTTAATCTGTATTTTAGTCTTTATTGCAGCATGTATCGGCTGTGCTCTGAATGCCTTTATGAAAATTTAGATTTAGGTTTATGTAACTTACATTGGTCTGATTTGCAATGCATCTTATTTACACAGACTGATTTCTAAACACATTTATTGGAGTTATAATGTGTTTGATTTTTTTTTTTTTTTTTTTTTTAAGGGTTGGTCCAGGATCTGGAAACAGGAAGAATTAGCCATGTCAGTCCAGGCACAGAGCCAGAGACCAAATAGAACATACAAAATCTAGCTCACTCATACATTGCATAAGCCTGTCAATGTACTCCATTTTTGGAAGGTCCAATCCTAACAACCTAATGCCTGCGATTAACCGGTTTATGCAATGCGTGATTGCATACTGTAAACTTTGTTTAAGATTTTCTTAAAAATTTTACTGTGAGTGCAAGATCTAATAAATAGCTTACTCTGAATTAAAAAAATAAATAAAAAAAAGTCAATAGAATAGATCCCAAAAGAATCAAGAGAAAAGTTTAAAATCACCAAGTCTCTAACTCAAATCACTGTCCTACCCAACACTTTGAATGAGACTGAAATTCAAACACACCCCCTGGACCATCAGGGATTTTTAGGAAAGTGGCAAGACCCAAGGAAACATCTTGCTGAATGTACTACATTGCATTTTGTATCTTTGGAGCTCCATGACATACACTGGACTGTGAAATTGACATTTATGGGAGCACAGAATGTTAATATGACAGAGAGATCTGGGTCCTATTCAGCCACTGGAGAGAAAAAAAATCACTATTCCCTATTCAGCCATTCTCGCTCCATTCTACAGTATCAAGGATCATCCAGGACAAACTAGGCAATGGTGAGAAATGGCCAGAACTAACAGTCCTAACACTGTATAGATGGCTTATCAACTGTATTCCTATACCCAAGTTTGAGAAAGCAGATATGAAGGAGGAAACTGGTTTAACCCATAACAGGTATGTAACCTGACCCCATTCTATACCTGGGATGCCAGAGCCTTCTATATGAATAGCAAAGTCAGTGATATTTATTAGTAGAACACCGATACTTCCTGAACGGATCTTTATACATAATCTCACTGTGTGACAACTGCCTTCAACTCACGTATGCTGTGAAACATTAGCTGGTCCAGACATGGCTTTATTTAGGCACTACCATGGTTGCATCTTTTCACATAATGCTCATCTACCTTTGCCGAGGATCATGGGAATAGTGGTCCATAACTACAGTGCCAAGAATCAAAGCTCTACCTGTATATAGAAAAGGTCTAAAAAAAAAAAAATCTATTAAAATGAGGACTTGGTAGAGGGGTTAACATGTGTGATTCTTCCATTGTGTAACAATATTCTGCCTTGCTTGCAAATGAACTGCTCCAGAGGATAATTTCCATTCAGCATAAGTGTTCATTCAAAAATTAGACAGTGCGGTTAAATATTTAGAAAAACAAAGACAGTGTCTGTATATTTATATCGGCAGACGTGTCAAGATAGAAATTAAAAGTGTATACTGTCAGTCACCCTCAAAACAGGTGACTCAATTTTAAATTACAGGGCTAAGAGAGTATAAGAATAATAAGAATACATTACTAGTTCCATGGTAAGAGAAACAGTGAACTTAAGGTTAGGTGTCAAATCTAAATTTTATGATTGCAATTGCAGACACCCAGACTGGTTTAGAGTGAACCAATGTCTTTGGATTTGACAGGTTCTGTGATTGATAGACGTAAGAAAAAAAAAGAAAGAAATTTTTTACATCATACGCATCACCAAATTCAATTAACCCATTATACAAAAAAGGTAAATGGACCACCTGACAAGAATTTTCTGTGATGTAATTGTGCCATCTACGGACCAAAAACTAGATCGTCTATAGGGAAGACACCTACAGTTCCTTGTTGGTCCTATCGACTAGTGACGTGCAGAGAATTTGCCCCCTTAAAAACTCTTATTTGCAAACTGTTCTATTCCATCTCCCTCCGTATACTATCACTACTTAATTGATAACTATATCTCCCATCCTGATCTTCTGTTTTTGTTTTCCTTAAGGCTGGTATGATCATGTAATTTTATGTTCATTCTCTTAGACATTGTTAATGGTTTGTTTAGCTAGTGTTACTACGCTCACTGATAATCTAGTAAATTTATGTTCATGGTTTATGACTTTCACCTATCTGATCCTTCCCATCTTTTTATCCCAAATGTTCTCTTTTAGTTTTTCATCTCTAATTAATTACCTCAATAGCCCCATGTCTCCCCTCCCATAACAGTGTGTTTTATTTCATTTTTTTTTTTTTCTAACTTCAGACCTTATATTTCAGACTGGGCCCCTTAAAACAGCATTAACACCCAGCACTCCCAAGCAACCAAGTCCTGCTGAATCTTCAGAGCAGAGGTATCATCTCTGGAAGATTGCCCACCCTCCCCTCCCCACACCATCCCACCCCATGGTCATCAACTTATTTATAGATAGTGCACATCAGCAGGTTTCCTTAACACACCAATCAAGTCATTAAACCACTCCTCACCTGAATTCATTTAACACACTGCATCCTTACAATGGTTTAAACACTCATTGATATTTGTGTGTTTGTATATATGATCTACATATATATATAATACACATTTTCTCTAATGTTCTCCCTTCTATTTTTCACTTTAACACTAACTTCTGTCATTACTAAAATATCCCCATCCTTTCACTCACCTGTCCCTGGCAACACCATCATCATTACTTCCACCTTACTCCCCTCCGTATTCATCCCATGCACTCTACACATACCTTTCCAGCCTATCTCCACCAACTCTTTCCAAATCCTCTACATATATACCCTCCTACAAAAACTTTCAAATCCTACTCCCACCTTCACTTCCTTTCTATCCTTCTGCTCCTAGCAGCTGGTGATGTCTCTCCAAACCCCGGTCCCCTCTCAAAAACTCTGCACATACTAACCCAAGGATCCACACTAATCTCATACCCATCTCTTGTTCCTCTAAATCCTCCTTCAATACTGCCCTCTGGAACACACGCTCTGTTTGCAATATAACTAAATCCACTGCTGTCCATGACTTCTTCATCTCTCATTCAATAGATTTACTAGCCTTAACAGAAACCTGGCTCTCCCCCTCTGACACTGCCACCCCTGCATCTTTGTCCTTCGGTGGTCTCCAACTTACCCACAACCCAAGAAACTCTGAATGTAAAGGTGGTGGTGTTGGGTTTCTCCTCTCCCCTCACTGCTCTTTTAAACCTCTTCCCACCCCCCCTTCCCTCTCTTTCCCGTCATTTGAAATACACTCAATTCGCCTTTTCAAACCCTTCTCTGCTAACATTGCTGTTATTTACCGTCCCCCTGGTTCCCCTCTTCTCTTCCTTGACCACTTTGCTGCCTGGCTACCCTATTTCCTCTCTTCTAACATTCCATCCCTAATTCTCGGGGACTTCAATATTCCTATAAACCCACCCTTGACCTCTGCAGCCAATAAACTACTTTCAATTACTTCCTCCCTCGGGCTATCACAGTGGGCAAATTCTCCCACCCATGTAGCTGGCAATACCCTTGACCTAATCTTCACTTATGCATGTACTGTATCTAATATCTGCAATACTCCGTATCCACTCTCTGATCACCACCTCTTATCATTTGCTCTCACGTACCCCCTCACCCAACAACCTCCGCCTAACCAGCCTCAACTCAGGAGGGACCTTAATTCTCTTGATCTCCAACAGTTGTCAGCTGACATTGATTCACAACTGCTGTCCATCCCTTCCCTCTCCTGTCCTTCACTGGCCATCTCCATATATAACTACTCTTACATCTGCCTTTAACACTGCAGCGCCACTCCAAACAAGCACCTCAAGGAGGAACCGCCCCCAACCATGGCATACTAAATCAATGCGCTACCTGCAAAGATGCTCCCGTTATGCTGAATGCTCCTGGAGGAAGTCTCGCACCCAGTCAGACTTTCTCCATTATAGATTCATATTGTGTTCATACAGTGCAGCCCTTGCCAAACAGTCCTATTTTTCCTCTCATTAATTCATGTTCCCGCAACCCCAGGCGTCTTTGACACCTTTAATGCTCTTCTTCGCCCCGCTGTGGCCACCCCCCAAACCAACCTAACTGCTGATAACTTTGCATGTTACTTCACTGACAAAATTGAACAGCTAAGGAAAGAATTCTCCCCTCCTTGCCTGTTTCTCAATCACACATAGATCATGCCTTTCCTACCCTTCAGACATTCTCCCCAGCCACTGACCAAGAGGTGGCTGCTCTTCTTTGCTCCTCTCGCCCGCTCGATCCTGTCCCATCTCACCTTATCAGATCTCTCTCCACTTGTCTCGTGCCTTCTCTAACACACATCTTCAACTGCTCGCTCTCTTCTGGCATCGTCCCTGCTGACCTTAAACATGCCACTGTAGTACCTATACTAAAAAAACCATCCCTTGACCCATCCACCCCCTCTAACTACCGTCCCATATCCCTGCTCCCTTTTTCCTCAAAGCTTCTGGAAAGACTCGTCTTTACCCGTGTGTCTCATTTCCTCAATTCCAACTCTCTCCTTGACCCCCTTCAATCTGGCTTCCGCCCTCTCCACTCTACAGAGACTGCCCTTATCAAAGTTACTAACGACCTAATTGCAGCTAAATCCAAAGGCCACTACTCCATACTAATTCTTCTTGACCTCTCAGCGGCCTTTGACACCGTTGATCATGCTCTCCTTCTTCAAACTCTGCAATCGCTTGGTCTCTGTGACTCTGTCCTCTCATGGTTTTCCTCTTATCTCTCCCAACGCTCAGTGTCTCCCTGTCTCGGTTGGAGTCCCCCAAGGCTCCGTCCTTGATCCCCTTCTATTTTCTCTTTATACTGCCTCTCTTGGCAAACTTATTACCTCATTTGGATTCCACTACCACCTGTACGCTGATGACACCCAGCTATATCTCTCCTCCCCAGACCTCTCCCCTGCTGTCCTGCAACGTGTCACTGCTTGCCTTTCTTCCATCTCTGACTGGATGTCCTCCCGCTTTCTGAAACTCAATCTCAAAAACTGAGCTCCTTGTCTCTCCTCCTAATAGTGATCCTCCTCTTTCGCTCTTCCTTCAAGTTTTTGGTACCAACATCCGCCCATCCTTGCAAGCGCGCTGTCTTGGCGTCATACTTGACTCTGGTCTCACCTTTGATCCTCACATCCAGCATGTTGCCAAATACTGTAGATTCCATCTTAAAAACATAGCCCGCATCCGCCCCTTTCTTGCACCAGATACTACCAAGGAGCTTGTCCATGCTCTAGTAATTTCCCGCATGGATTATTGTAACCCTCTCCTGCTTGGTCTTCCCAAAAGCCGCACTGCACCCCTACAGTCTGTAATGAATGCTGCTGCTAGACTGATTTTCCTCTCTAGTCGGTTCTCTCACACCTCACCCCTCTGCCAGTCCTTACATTGGCTTCCTGTGTGCTATAGAAGTCAATTCAAGGCACTAACTCACACCTATAAAGCACTGAACAACTCTAGCCCCTCTTATATCTCCTCACAGATCCATAGGTATGTCCCTTCTCGGTCTCTCCGCTCTGCCCGTGACCACCTCCTGTCCGTTGTCCGCACCCGAAAGGCCAACTCGCACTTGCAGGACTTCTCGCGGGCGGCTCCCTTCCTATGGAATAGCCTGCCTCCTGCCATCAGACTCTCCCCTAGTCTTGCATCTTTTAAGAAGTGCCTTAAAACCCATCTCTTTAGGAAAGCTTATGGCCTCCAAGACTAACCCCTACCTCACATACCTGTCTCTTGCCCTCTCCTAAAGGGCAGCCCACCTTATTTGATTGCAAATTCCTGTCCTACTGTTTTTTACACCCCACCTCCTATAGAATGTAAGCTCGATTGAGCAGGGTCCTCTTCAACCTATTGTTCCTGTAAGTTTATTTGTAATTGTCCTATTTATAGTTAAATCCCCTCTCATAATATTGTAAAGTGCTATGGAATCTGTAACAACAACAACCACAATGGGAGGAGAGGGAAAGGCTGACTGGAAGAGACTCTTTGAAAACACATTTGGACACTCACACTCTTTAGGACTTACATATTCTGACTCTTGGACTGGACTCAAGGCTCCTACTGCCAGACTCAAATTCTCTTGGACACACCTAATTCTTAGTATTTTCTGTTCCAACTAACAACTTCAGAATTCAGAAAAGTATTCTATTTTCCACAATTATACTTGCTTTCAAGATTCCTGGGACATATCTACACATCTGATCGAAAATCTACAGCATAACTGGTAATTATGCTGGTTTTATTTAATTAAAATTAATTTTTATTGATAGCAGGAATATATATTGGTCAGATTTCAATTAGAAGTAAGCTAAGGAATATATGGTTAAACAAATTCCATTCCTGCAAGTGGAATAAAGAGAACGGTATATTAGCCAAATATTAGCATAACTTTTTATCCAGAGGTATTGACTTGTTCTGATATAAGATAGTGAATCTTAATTAGGAAAGTTAAAATTCGGCAAACGTAAAATCTGGTAGAATTATCCCTATTGGATGGACAGAGGAATGGTCAAATGATCTGGTATGAGCATCACTTTAATTGTAAAATTGCAATGTAATAGGATCTTGCCTATGAGGATTGTAGCCAGCAGTGTCAGAATTAATTCAGTGTGATTTGACTAAGCCAAAGTGTTTTGCTTTATGCTGCACTGCTGTGTGTTCTGTGAAGTTATTTCTTAACTGTTGACAACTGATCATATAACCGTTGCCATATTGTATATTTATGTTATACCTAAATATTCACTGATTGTCACAATTTTATAATTTGTGATTACTGTTAAAGTAAAAATCCTCTACTGAAACTTTCTCTAGGATCTAAGAATTAAAATCATGAGTAATTCTTTAAATCAAATTGGGAACAGTGCCAAGATAGTTTGATTTAATAAAAATTAAATGCATTTTATAATTATGAAATTTTGATATTTCTCACCCCATCAATATCCTCACAACAGGATAGCACAATAAGGCTTGTGCAACGTTAGATAAGTTACTGGATGTGTAGGGCTTTGTAGAATCTTAATTGACAGAATTAACATTTATATATTTATAATTAATGATCTCTATCCTTTGTTTGCAGATGAATGACTTGTTTATTAACGTCAGGCGTAGGGCTTTGCTGAAGATCCTATATAAAAAAAAAAAATAAATAAAAAAAAAAGACAAAAAACAAAACAAAACAAAAAAAACCTCCCCTCCAGCTTCAAAGGGGGCAAGAAGACGTTAATGCCTGTGCACACTAATTAGAACTGCATCAGTTTGCACCCTTCACACCACTGTGTGACAACGGCCTTCAAATCATGTAGGTTGTGAAACATAAGCTAGTCCAGTCATAACTGGGCACTATGGAAAGACCGCATCCACTTCAGTGCTAATATAAAAGCACTAAGTCTTGGTGCAGGAAGGAGGGTTTGGGGTTTTTAGAGCACTGGGCCAACTTTGCGATTGGGTACAACCTTTATAGTAGTGATGGATTGCACCTAAACGGGAGAGGGTCTGCATTGCTGGGGGATAGGATAGCTAGAAGGTTGGAGGAGATTTTAAACTAGTAGTGGGGGCGGGGGGGGTGGGAAAGAGTCATAGCAATCTACAAAATGGAGATAGGACAGAAAGGAGATGGGCTTTAGCACAGTATAAGGGGGGTGGAGACGGGGGGAGGGGCAAGCTCAGAACAGAGAAGCTATGTAATGTTGATAATTCACAAAAATACAAGTGACTCATGATATTAAATGTATGCTTACTAATGCAAGGAGCCTAAATAACAAAATGGGGGAACTAGAGGCAGTAGCATACACTAAACAATATGATATAATAGGCATAACTGAAACATGGTGGGATGAGACACATGACTGGGCAGCTAACTTAAATGGGTACATGTTATTTAGGAAGGATAGGAAAAACAAGAAGGGTGGTGGGGTATGTTTGTATGTCAACCATGATTTAAAGCCAAATCTTAAGCAAGTGGAATGCGATGAGGAAAATGTGGAAGCTTTATGGGTAAATATCTGCTTGGGGAAAAGAAGGGAAACCAACTATTGGTTGGGATATGTTATAAACCACCTAATGTTAATATTGACGAGGAACAACAGCTGTTTGAGCAAATTGAGAAAGCTGCAAATCTGGGTAACACTTTAATTATTGGAGATTTTAATTACCCGGACATAAATTGGGACAGAGGGACTAGTAGCTCAGCAAAGAGAATTAGGTTTTTAAACTTGTTAAATGACACCTTCATGTCACAACTTGTACAAGCACCAACTAGAATGGACGCTTGTCTGGACCTGGTTTTAACCAACAACGTTGATCTTTTGACCAACATTCAAGTAGGTGAGCACTTGGGAAATAGTGATCACAATATAGTGTCCTTTGAAATAAACTAAAAAAACAAAAGCACATGGGGTATACTAAAACAATTTTAAAAAGACCAATTTCAATAAGGGAAGCTTTACAATATATTGACTGGCAAACTCTTTAGTAAAAGAACACTGAGGATAAATGGATCATCCAACAAATTTTAGAAAGGTACATTTCTCAGTATGTACCATTGGGAAATAAATATAAAAGAAACAAATTGAAAACAATGTGGCTTAGTAGAGAAGTAAAACAAGAGATTAAAAAGAAAAGGGCATGTAAAGAAAAAAAAATATAAGGAAGCAAATGTGAGCAAAAAGGCAATTATATTTGCTAAACTTCAAAATGAAAAAATTATAGCTAAAGAGAGCAAAACCAACCCCAAAGCATTTTAAGTACATAAATTCTAAAAAACCCAAAAATGAAAGTGTAGGTACACTAAAAACTGAACCGGGTGTGTTACTTAATGAAGACTAGGAAAGGGCAGGAATTTTAAATAACTCCTCTCCTCTCTCTCTCCTCTCTCTCCTATATTAAGGAAGAACCCATGGCAATAGATGTACAAATGATTGCTACTAAAAACTTGCAGATTAATTGGTTAACTCAAGACAAGGTGCTGCAGCAACTAAAGAAAGTTAATATAAACAAAGCTCCAGGGCCTGACGGTATCCATCCACGAGTACTTAAGGAACTAAGTGAACCTCTGTTTTTAAATTTCAAGATTCTTTTCTTTCAGGAAGTGTTCGAGGATTGGAGGAAGGAAGATGTAGTTCCTGTATTCAAAAAGGGTTAAAAATCCTTGCCTGGAAATTATAGACCTGTGAGCTTAACTTGTAAGGCTGTGAAATATTTGAAAGGTTATTGGGGGATAATATTCAAGAATTCCTTAAGAAGAACATTGTTATCAGCAAAAATCAGCACGGTTTTATGAAGCACAGGTCATGTCAAACTAACTTGATTGCGTTCTATGAAGTAGGTAGAAGTATAGATCAGGGTGTTGCCATGGATGTGATCTCTTTGGATTTTGCCAAGGCATTTGATACAGTTCCACACAATAGATTAGTGTTCAAACTCAAGGAAAATCGGTCTAGATGAAAATGCTTGTTCTTGGGTAGAACATTGGCTTAAAAATAGAGTACAAAGTTGTCATTAATGGTAAATTTTCAAGCTGGACAGAGGTGGCAAGTAGTGTCCCTCAGGGGTCTGGTCTGGGACCCATTCTATTTAACATGTTTATAAATGATCTTGAAGACAGCATTGAAAGTCATGTTTCAGTGTTCGCAGATGAGACAAAACTCTAAAATAATCAAATGTGAGCAAGATATTACTTTGCTGCAGAGGGATTTAGATAGATGAAATTTAATGTTAAAAAATGAAAAGTTACGCACTTCGGCGTAAAGAATACACAAGCAACGTATACCCTTAATGGAATCGAATTAGGGATAACACACGAAAGAGGACTTGGGAATGGTTATAGACAAACTATGCAACAATGTGCAATGTCAGAGTGGCCAAGGCCAGTAAGGTATTGTCATGCATGAAAATGGGCATTCATTCTCGGGACGAGAATATCATTGTGCCTCTATGAATCACTGGTAAGACCACATTGAATATGCTGTGCAATTTTGGACACCTGTTCTAAAGAAGGATATTATGGCACTAGAAAGTGCAGAGGAAGGCTACAAAATTAAGAGGAATGGAACAAATCAGCTATGAATAAAGGTTAACAAAATGTAAGCCTATTTAGTGCAGAAAAACATCGCCTGAGAGAGGATATAACATACAAATATATTCGGGGCCAATACAAACCATTGTGTGGAAATCTATTCACAAACCGGACTTTACATAGGACAAGAGGCCATGCGTTTAGACTGGAAGAAAGAAGATTTCATCTAAGGCAAAGGAAAGGTTTTTTTACTGTAAGAATAATAAGGATGCGGAATTCTCTGCCTGAAGAAGTGGTTTTATCAGAGTCCATACAGATGTTCAAACAGCTACTAGATGCATACTTGCAAAAAAAACAGAATATTCAAGGATATAATCTTTCAATATAGGGAAATAACTGCTTGATCCAAGGATAAATCTGACTGCCATTCTGGGGTCAAGGAGGAATTTTTTTCCTAGCTTGTTGCAAAATTGTGCTGCAAACTGGGTTTTTTGCCTTCTTTTGGATCAACAGCAAAAAACAAATGTGAAGAATGCTGAACTTCATGGACGCAAGTCTCTTTTCAGCTATGTAACTTTTGGCTATGCATTATGGGACAATGAAAACAGTACACTAGGAACACTAATGCTTTTCACCACAGGTGTGTTCAGGTGCTCAATCCTGTTTTGTGGTGAAACTGGTTTGTATTCTACTTTGTTATTTTTAACAATTACATTTAATAATTATACCAAAGATCCCTGGGACCATATGAATTACAAGCTATAGGGGGTTTGTAGATTTAATTTTCAACAGGAAGGAAGAACGCATGATGAAATACTCACACCTAGCATACATATCAATCTTCTGCCATTTTGATAACTGAAAGGTAACCCACACCATGCACGGAGACCTTGAAACCAACAGTTATATTTGAACTTGAGTTTACCCCTTTTATAATATATTCCAAGTACCATCATAGCCCAATGCTGCGGTTATAGAACAAGGGGTGCCCTGGTGCCTCACATTGTAAGGAGTCAACCCATTTGTTCCTACAGTCTGCTGGGCGCTACTCCCATCTTCCAAGATACTGAAGTTCCTCAGCAGAGAAATTCCATTTGCTCTCCTAAACCAAGCCCTGCAATCAGCTAACAAGTTCCTAGTGTGGATCTTCCACCTCTCAGGAGACGTAGCAGAGGTGGTAGTGCTTGGAGTGTTCCTTTCAAGCTGCTCTGTCAGTTTTTGGTGGGTAGTGATTTGTTTTGCAAAGATAAGCAAAGGTGACATCTCCGTATAGATTTCACTAAATGATGCAGTATCAACTTTAATAAAACTAAAGACAAGAGATCTCAGCCAGAGCCGGCTATGAGGCTCTGGTACAAGTGAGTGGTGCGGTAAAAACGTCTTACATATAAAAGTTACAATATGAGCAGGTTTCTAGTCATGCTTTCTATGCAGATTCAAGACAATGTTTATCCAGTAACACCCAGAGAAGTCCCAATATTCTGCTTGTGTGCTCAGCACTCCTTGCTGTTGGTATTGTTTGTTTACACTATAGTTTGTACCAAGGTGGACAATCGTTGGTTTGGGGGATTGTTTGGCGCCAGTCACACCTTGCTTTGTACTTCTTTGCCAACTTGGATACCATCTTCATAACTGAAAAGGATATATAGGTTATAGAAAATGTGCTCAGAAGGGAGCACAAGAGATGCTTTGCCTAGCAGAGTTTTCTGGAATGCATGTTATGGAGGGAAACCTCCCAGCTTTCAATGGGACAGTACCCATTTCAGAGTCCTGCAGTCAGTCAGTCAGTCATCGAACAAGCCCCAGGTAAGTGACCCAACATCATTCTTTATCTGAATGTTCTACATAAATGGTCAAGTCAGTAAGGAAGGACCAATAGTGGATCACCATAGAAGACACTTCCAATATATTTTTTATATAAAGCCAAATGGTTATTGAAAAGTCTTAAAAATCATGCATGTTGTGAAGCAAGAAGCAAGTCCAACCACAGCTAGCAATGCCAAGTGTCAGATTTTGCCAAAGATTGTAATAAAAAAATAAATGTAACTCCTGCTCCAGCCTAAAAAAGATGGCAAGAAGAAGTCACCACATGCACACTAAGCACTGCATCTGATGCTCTCCCACCGGCTATGTTATGCAGTGCCCCTGTGGTTTGCAGCGTCACCAGCTCCTCTTGCTCTGGCGACGCTATCTGAAGCATTAGCATTGTGAGGGAGGATGAGCTAGATTTAGAGGAACAGCAAAACTTACAATGTAATTCAATACCCAACTTGTTATTCAGACCAGATTTAAGAAGTACTGTGGGTAATGCAGACATAGGAACACACAGTCTGTCCAACTTTGGGCAGCAAAGACTGGCTGAGAACAGAGAGTGGGGGTGATCAGGATTCTCAGGCAAAGTTAAATGGTACATATCTAAGCTGGAATAACAGGATCAGACTGTAAGTGGCAGGAGAGAGCAGTTTGGCAAACTAAACCAAGATTGATTGACAGACTGTACACATACTCCTGATGTGTGCATATGATGTTGGTGTACAGTGTGAATATGACATCTAGAAGGTTTACAAAAAGACCAGCTATGCCAATAAGTGTATATCCAATAGTCAAAACCAAGGCATGGGAAAGGGCTGTGCATTTATCTAAATCCATGCCAATACTACACTAGAGTGTTTTTACATCACATTTCAGCATTTCAAGTTGCTGGACCAGCACTCCAATAGCAGAGTAATGGGAGTATTATTCCATGTGGCTGGTCAGCTCAGTTAAGCTATAATCAGGCAGGATTCTAGAAATAGCGGAGCTGAAACATTGCCTGGAATTGTGATAGCATGCCCATTAGTCATCCTTTGAGTGCCT
The DNA here is from genome assembly GCA_933207985.1 of Pelobates cultripes. Lineage (NCBI taxonomy): Eukaryota > Metazoa > Chordata > Amphibia > Anura > Pelobatidae > Pelobates > Pelobates cultripes. The sequence continues at coordinate 26,159,607 of OW240916.1, forward strand.
TGTCCTTATTTTGAGAAGTAGCCAAGAGTTGCCCTCCAAATCTGTTGAGGGTACACTAGAGCCATCTATTTTTGGATGAACAAGTCCAATCACACACAATTTTTTTTAAGTAGCCATAGATTGCAACACAAAATCTTAAGGGGGGAGCACAACCTGCAAAGACTTCCATTTACTTTGTTTTGCTAAAACGGATGACGTGAAGCTTCTTTACTCAATCTGCTTCAGATACTTTCTATATGAATGGCTTAATAGAGAAGATCTCTGAAGGAAACCCTGTAACATTAGCTCCCAAGTATTAACATTTAAGAGGTTTTTTTTTTTTAAATATTGGTTTTCATGTATACTACAAAACAGCAAGGGCATGCTTAAACAGTGACAAGTGTATAAAAAAATGCAGACTGACGTCAATGCCACCAGTCAAAACCTTCACTAGGGGAGGAGAGCCAAGTAGCAATGAGGCAGCCTCAGCACTAGAAAGAACGTAGGAAAAAAAAAAAAAAGTTTTTAAAAGACCCTTTATTATGCAGAACCAGGGGGGCCCAACATCCACTAGGGACAGAGACACCATAGCGTTAGGAATACAGATTTGTATTTGTAATGTTGAAGTATTCTTTAAGCTCAGTGTTTCAGTCTGTTTTAAGTCTACTTTTATGACGAAGATGCCGGCTATCAAATTTAACTGTCCTTTTAGAAATATGAATGGCAGACTGGCTAATCTTTTGACTTTGTGTACAAAGATCTCAGTGCTACAGGTTGACAATTATTTCGTAGAGGTCATTAGGGAACTTTTCTAAACTAGATACCATAAAATAGAAACAAATTCCTTTACAAACTTCTAGTCCAAATAGCTATAGCAAGCTAATAATTGGAACAGTAGTAGGTATGAACTGTTTCATAGGTCTAATACAGTATAGTTAGCATGTTATCACAACTAGCAGTGTAGGAGTTGCAATTTATTATAGTGCAAATGGCAAACCCATAAATCACAAGCTCTACATTCAATTAATGAGTTTGCATTTATGGTAAACCCCATCTGAGATGCTTATTGCCTTTCACGCAAAATAAACGGTTACAGCGTATATTTAATACGGTTACATAAGGGCACAGCCAAATCTCAGTGTGCCTTTGTGATCTGTGGTTTAGGCTAGCTCTTATAAAGCTACCAGTGTGACTATGCTGTGTTTTTATATAAAAAGAGAACGCTAGGGGTTAAGGTTAAACACAGTTTCCTGCTAGTCATGGTAGAGCATCAGAGTGAGAGAACGTGATTGGGCTTTAAGTGACTTCATGGACAAGTGACTTTCAGTGAGTCTAAAATTTATATTCCCACTGACGTGTGTCCATTCTCGGTTTACAGATAGCCAATATGCTAATAAATGCCAGAAGGAGAAAATTGCACAAGATGTTATTAAAAACACAGGAACACCTTGAGTCAGGTTAGTCTGCCTCTATACAAAAGGGAAACAAGATTACTCCAATTATCTCAGCCAATCCAATGCGTGGTTGTCTATATGAAAATTTTTATACAAGCAATTCACAATTAGGTCCATTTTTAATACTACACATTTATATGTACTCACAGTACAGGACAACTTTTCCTGTCTTGAGTGGCAGTACTGCAAAGTGGGTAGTCACCTCAAGTGGATAAGAAGCTTTGCAAATTAAGGTAAATGGAACACTAAATTGAATGAGCATTTTATGGCACTTTGTGCTCTACTGGCTGCCAGAGAACCCAGAGACACTAAAACACGATTTCTTTGGTACCTTGGCTTTTACAAATAGTTTTATATTGCTTCCAATAACCCGTTACTGATTAGCAGAGTTACCAGCCAATATACTGGTTGCTACGGGTTACAGTAAATATACCAACCTTGTTACCAAGTCACATCCCAGTCATATGGACTATACGACCACTTATTTGGTTTCCTGTTAAAGTAGGTTACAAGTTCTAGGCTGTCCACTGCTTTTTACAACATGTGTAAATTGAAGATACATTGAGAAACAAAAACCAAGACACAGAGGAGCTGCCCGACAGTGGTGATCAGGTGTGCTAGGTCCCCTCTTCACAAGGATTCGGCCAGTGGGGATACACACAGGGTATGTGGGGCAAATCTCAAGGGAGTTAATCCATTAAGTATTCCCACTGTCACATTCCCTCACCTGTCCACAGGTATTCAGGGTTTGGTTTGCTACGGTCCAATACTGAAAAATCATGGAACTCCATGTTGTTGAATAAAGGAAAGATACCACCTGTAATGATTGAAGGAATTTACAAAGGAAAAGCAAGATTTAATGCACAACAGTATTGCTGGGAGAACATCTGAGAAAATGTACCACACTATTGTGAGTTGTAGATCTTTGGAGCTCTGTTACAGACTGTACAGTGCTGTGAGTTTTTTTTTTTTTATGCGAGCACCGAATGTGAAGCCGGCCACTGGGGAGAAATCACTATTTCTGTTCCCAATCTAACCATTCTCTCTCCCCATTCTGCAGGACAAAGCAATGCCAGAAACGAACCAGGCACTGCAGAGAACTGCAAAGATTTACCAAAAATAGCAGTTGCACTCATGTGTAAATGGTTAGAGGATAACTGAAGACCTATACCCAAAAGGACGTTGAGAAAGCAAAGATGATAGAAAAGAAACTGGTCTAACCCGTAAGCCGGTATGTAATCTGTCCCCATTCTATACCTGGGATGCCCTGAGACAACCTGAAACTTCTATATGAATAGTAATATCAGTGAGAGATTTAATAGTACACCAATCACTATGGAACACCGATACTTCCAGAACTGACCTTTATACATAACCCCACTGTGTGCCAACTGTCTTCAATTCACGTATGCTGTGAAACATAAGCTGGTCCAGTCATGGCTTTATTTTGGCACTTCCAGAGCTGCAGTCTTCTAATAATGCTCCTCTACCTTTGCTGAGGATCATGGGAATAGTGGTCCATAACTACAGTGCCAAGAATCAAAGCTGGACCATCTGGTTTTATTCCAAGATTATTCACGCTACAGGATGGTTTGTAAATTTAATATGAAACTGGAAGGAAGCAAGGATGATCGACTGGGGACAGCTAAGCTATATTGATCACCTTTATGCCCTTAATGTATGTATTTTAGACCTTTTTATTGGTGTAAAAATTAAAGTTTTTTATATATCTATCTTTATACAATTTTTAGGAAATTTATACCCATTAATAAATATTCTTTCCTATACATATCCCAGGCTATTGGTTCCTGCTACGCTGTGATTGAGTCTACTGATGGCTCCGCTTTTGGGAGTATGCCAATTTTAGATACTCTAATCTCATATGGTTAAACAATATTGCACCATATATCTGGTTTAATTCCAATTTTAGGACTACCAGATATACTATACTAAAGGGGAAGGTTGCCTTGGAATTCAAACACCCCCCTGGCCCATCAGGGATTTTTAGGGGATGGGCAAGACCCAAGGAAACATCTTACTGAATGTACCATACTGCATTTTGTATCTTTGGCGCTCCATGACATACACTGGGCTGTGAAATTGACATTTATGGGAGCACAGAACATGAATACGACAGGGATCTAGGTCATATTTGGCCACTGGAGAGAAAAAAAAAAACAAAACAAAACAAAAAAAAAACCACCCACTATGTTCCCTATTCTGCCATTCTACAGTATCAAGGATCATCCAGGACAAACCAGGCAATGGTGAGAAGTGGCCAGAACGAGCAGACCTAACACTGTATAGATGGCTTATCAACTGTATTCCTATACCCAAAACGAGTGTGAGAAAGCAGATATGGAGGAAACTGGTTTAACCCATAACAGGTATGTAACCTGACCCCATTCTATACCTGGGATGCCAGAGCCTTCTATATGAATAGCAAAGTCAGTGATATTCATTAGAAGTATTAGTAGAACACGGATACTTCCTGAACTGATCTGTATACATAACCCCACTGTCTGCCAACTGCCTTCAACTCATGTATGCTGTGAAACAGAAGCTGGTCCAGACATGGTTTTATTTAGGCACTACCATGGTTGCATCTTTTCACATAATGCTCATCTACCTTTGCTGAGGATCATGGGAATAGTGGTCCACAACTACAGTGCCAAGAATCAAAGCTCTACCTGTATATAGAAAAGGTCTAAAAACCTATTAAAATGAGGACTTGGTAGAGAGGGGTTAACATGTGTAATTCTTCAATTGTGTAACAATATTCTGCCTTGCTTGCAAATGAACTGCTCCAGAGGATAATTTCCATTCAGCATAACAGTGTTCATTTAAAATTGCATTGCGGTTAAATATTTAAAACAAAGACAGTGTCTGTATATTTAGATCGGCAGACGTGTCAAGATAGAAATTAAAAGTGTATACTGCCAGTCACCCTCAGAACAGAGGTGACTCAATTTTGAATTACAAGGCTAAGACAGATACAAGATTTCTCTCTATTACTATTCATTCAAGTCTGAGCTAAGGAATGTGAATTATGTAAACAAGACAACCAGACCAAAAAACCAGATTAATTTTAATTAAATTAAACTAAACAGAACATTAATAGTTCCATGGTAAGAGCAAGGGTGAAATTAAGGTTAGGAGGGGTCATATGTAATTTTACGATTGAAATTGCAGACACCCAGACTGGACAAGAGTGAGTGACAGACACACGTATCACCAAATTCAGTTTTTTTTTTTTTTTTTGTAAATCTTTTTATTGAAGAATATGCATAATCATCGACAATAACAGAGCAAGACACGCAGGTCTGTGTATATACGTATAAGAATTCAAATCAAACATAAGTATATTAAACCTTAGGTTGTCGCTACCAAGTTGGTCATGGCAGTGACTATACTTGCCAGTTAGGTGACTGAACCCAGTTGCCCATTAGTTTACATTCAGCAGGGTATTGTAAATGAACATGGGAGGTCTTGTGCACTAGGCCAAATCTCTTGTTATAGTCGTGATTGGTGAGCAATGAGCATGGAGTATTCCCGGGGTTACTTCTGTCGAGCCCAACCTTTTATATGAAGTTTATTATAGAAAACACCTATATGTATTTCTCGTCTCTCAGATGAGGTGTTTGTTATGAAGCCGGTTATCGTTAATGGTACCTGTGCTTTACTCTAGGTACGGTGGGTGTGGCAACATGTTGTGTGATGGGAACCCTGATTGCTAGGCCAACCCGGAAGTCGGAACCAGCAACCAGCCTGGGCCCCTACCAAATTCAGTTAACCCATTATACAAAAAGGTAAATGGAGTTTTCTGTGATGTAATTGTGCCATCTACTGACCAAAAACTGTAGGGATGACACACCTACAGTTGCTTATTGGTACTATCGACTAGTGACGTGCAGAGAATTTGCCCCTTTAAAACGCAAGGACAAAAGGGAGGAGAGGGAAAGGCTGACTGGAAGAGACTCTGAAAATACATTCGGACACTCACACTCTTTAGGACTTACATATTCTGACTCTTGGACTGGACTCAAGGCTCCTACTGCCAGACTCAAATTCTCTTGGACACACCTAATTCTTAGTATTTTCTGTTCCAACTAACAACTTCAGAATAGTATTCTATTTTCCACAATTATACTTGCTTTCAAAATTCCTGGGACATATCTACACATCTGATCGAAAATCTACAGCATAACTGGTAATTATGCTGGTTTTATTTAATTAAAATTAATTTTTACTGATAGCAGGAATATATATTGGTCAGATTTCAATTAGAAGTCATAGTTGGCCAAGGAATATATGGTTATACAAATTCCATTCCTGCAGGTGGTAGATAACTGTATATTAGCATAACAACTTTTTATCCAGGAGGTATTGACTTGTTCTGATATAAGATAGTGAATCTTAATTAGGAAAGTTAAAATTCAAACGTAAAATCTGGTAGAATTATTCCTATTGGATGGACAGAGGAATGGTCAAATGATCTGGTATGAGCATCACTTTAATTGTAAAATTGCAATGTAATAGGATATCTTGCCTATGAGGATTGTAGCCAGCAGTGGAAGAATTAATTCAGTGTGATTTGACTAAGCCAAAGTTTATTGCTTTATGCTGCACTGCTGTGTGTTCTGTGAAGTTATTTCTAAACTGTTGACAACTGATCATATAACTGTTGCCATATTGTATATTTATGTTATACCTAAATATTCACTAATTGTCACAATTATAATTTGTGATTACTGTGTGCAGTAAAAATCCTCTAGTGAAACTCTAGGATCCAAGAATTAAAAATCATGGGTAATTCTCAGCTTTAAAATCAATTAGGGAACAGCGCTAAGACAGTTTGATTTAATAAAATTTAAATGAATTTTATAATTATGAAATTTTAATATTTAGCACCCCATAAACATCCTCACTACAGGATAGCACAATAAGGTATGCGTAACGTTAGATAAGTTACTGGATGTGTAGGGCTTTGTAGAATCTTAATTGACAGAATTAACATTTATAATAAATGACCTCTATTTGCAGATGATTGATTGGTTTATTAACGCCAGGCGTAGGGCTTTTCCCAAAGATCTTATAGGTCTCTCCCCTCCAGCTTCAAATGGGGTAAGAAGAATTTAATGCATGTGCACACCAACTAGAACTGTATCCGTTTGCACCCTTCACACCATTGTGAGACAACGGCCTTCAAATCATGCAGGTTGTGAAACAGGCTACTCCAGTCATAGCTGGGCATTATGGAAAGACTGCAACCACTTCAATGCTAATATAAAGCCATCTGTGCTATGCATTATGGGACTATGAAGACAGTAGAATAAGTACACTAATGCTTTTCACCACAAGTGTTTTCAAGTACTCAGTCCTGTTTTGTGGTGAAACTGGTTTGTATTCTACTTTGTTTATCATCAATTACATTTAATTGATGATAAACAAGCTATAGGGTGTTTGTAGATTTAATATGCAACGGGAAGGAAGAACGTATGATGGGATTTACTCACAACTAGCATACATGTCAATCTTCTGCCATTTTGATAACTGAAAGATAACCCCCACACAGTGCATGGAGACCGTGAAACCAACAGTTTTATTTGAACTTGAGTTTAGCGATGCTATCTGAAGCTCCAAGAGCTTTTTAGAGCTGAAACAGGCATTGTGAGGACAACCTGAGCGGGAGGATGAGCTGGATGTAGAGGAGACCAAGTCAAGGAAGTCCTTCTCCAGGAAGTCAGCAGTTAACCCCTTTTGTACAGATTTGGTTTAATAGGCTGTGTCAGTTTGGCATTCATAAGACCAGGGTTATTCACAAATAGAAACTAGTGAACTAGAATCTATTACAGTATTTTCAGGTTTCCCTAGTCAAAGAAAATTAGAAAATTGGCTAAAACCCAACTAGAATAGTGCTGGAATAAGTCTCATTTCAACAGTTAGACTCTTGCCACATTTTCATTCAGTATAAAAACGCAGAAGAGGCCAGTCTTCATGAAATGGAGTTTGCATTGTTAGCGTAATTGCCAAGAAATACCAGAACAGCAAAACTGTTTGTGCTCTACTGGCTGTCAGAGAACCCAGAGACCCTGAACACAATTTCTTTGGTACCTTGGCTTTTACAAATATAGTTGTTTTATTTTACTTCCAATAACCCGTTACTAATTAGCAGAGTTACCAGCCAATATATTGGTTGCTACGGGTTACAGTAAATATATCAGCCTTGTTACCAAGTCACATCCCAGTCATATGGACTATATGACCACTTATTTGGTTTCCTGTTAAAGAAGGTTACAAGTTCTAGGCTGTACACTGCTTTTTACAACATATGCAAATTGAAGATACATTGAGAAAAAAAAAAAAAAACAAGACAGAGGAGCTGCGTGACAGTGGTGATCAGGTGTGCTAGGTCCCCTCTTCACAATGATGCGGCCAGTGGGGATACACACAGGGTATGTGGGGCAAATCTCAAGGGAATTAATCCATTAATCCACTGTCACATTCCCTCACCTGTCCACAGGTATTGAGGGTTTGGTTTGCTACGGTCCAATACTGAAAAATCATAGAACTCAATGTTGCTGAATAAAGGAAAGATACCACCTGTAATGATTGAAGGAATTTACAAAGGAAAAGCAAGATTTAATACACAACAGTATGGCTGGGAGAACATCTGAGAAAATGTACCACACTATTGTGAGTTGTAGATCTTTGGAGCTCTGTGACATTATATACACTGTACAATGCTGTGAGGTTTTTTTATGCGAGCACAGAATGTGAAGCTGGCCACTGGGGAGAAATCACTATATTTCTGTTCCCAATCTAACCAGTCTCTCTCCCTATTCTGCAGGAACAAGCAATGCCAGGAACGAACCAGGGACTGCAGAGAACTGCAAACATTTACCAAAAATAGCAGTTCCACTCATGTATAAATGGTTAGAGGATAACTGAAGACCTATACCCAAAGGACGTTGAGAAAGCAAAGATGATAGAAAAACTGGTCTAACCTGTAAGCAGGTATGTAATCTGTCCCCATTCTATACCTGGGATGCCCTGAGACAACCTGAACCTTCTATATGAAGAGTAAAATCAGTGAGAGATTCAATAGTAGACCAATCACTATGGAACACTGATACTTCCAGAACTGATCTTTATACATAACCTCACTGTGTGCCAGTTGCCTTTAACTCACGTATGCTGTGAAACAGAAGCTGGTGCAGACATGGCTTTATTTTGGCACTTCCAGAGCTGCAGTCTTTTCTAATAATGCTCATCTACCTTTGCTGAGGATCATGGGAATACTGGTCCATAACTACAGTGCCAAGAATCAAAGCTCTACATGTATGTAGAAAATGTCTGAGAAACCCAGTTAGATAAGGACTTGGCAGAGAGGGGTTAAAATGTGTGATTCTCCCATTGTGTAACAATATTCTGCCCAGTTTGCAAATGAACTGCTCCAGAAGATAATGCCATTCAGCATAAAGCAGTGTTCATCCAAAATTAAGATGCACCATGCGGTTAAATATTTAACAAAAAAATACAAGGTTTGTATAACGTTAATAAAAAGAAAGTTACTGGATGTGTGTAGGGCTTTGGATTATATCAAGTGACAATGAAATTTGGCCTACACATTAACGGAGCTCTTTATCCTCAGTTTACAGATGAATGACTGGTTTATTAACGCTAGTGTAGGGCTTTGCCGAAGATCCTATAGGGAAAGAGGACTCCAGCTTCAAAAAGGGGCTACAAGAATGTATTGCCTGCTCACACCAACTAGAACTGTCATTAGTGGGCGCCCTTCACACCATTGTAGAACGGCTATGAAATCATGCATGGTGTGAAACATAATCTAGTCCAGTCATAGAGGAGCATTATGGGAAAGACTGCAACCACTTCAGTGCTAATATAAAACCATCTTTGCTATGAATTATGGGACTAAGACAGTAGAATAGGAACACTAGTGCTCCTCACCATGAGTGTTGTTCAAGTGCTCCATTCTGTTTTGTGGTGAAGCAGGTTTGTATTCTGTCAATTCATCCATTACAGTTAATAAAATTGTACTAAAGATCCCTGTACCATCTGGTTTTATTCCAAGATTCACGCTATAGGATGGTTTGTAGATTTAATATGAAACTGGAAGGAAGCAAGGATGAACGACTGGACAGCTAAGCTATATTGATCACCTTTATGCCCTTAATGTATGTATTTTAGACCTTTTTATTGGTGTAAAAATTTAAAAAAAAGTTTATATATCTATTTTTATTGGTCATATTTTTAGGGAATTTATACCCAGTAATAAATATTCTTTCCTATACATATCCCAGGCTATTGGTTCCTGCTTATAGGAGTAGTCCTTATAACTACACAACGCTGTGATTGAGCCTACTGATGGCTCCGCTTTTGGGAGTATGCCAATTTTAGATAGATACTCTCATCTCATATGGTTAAACAATATTGCACCATATATCTGGTTTAATTCCAATTTTAGGACTACCAGATATACTATACTAAAGGGGAAGGTTGCCTTGAAATTCAAACACACCCCCTGGCCCATCAGGGATTTTTAGGGAAGGGGCAAGACCCAAGGAAACATCTTGCTGAATGTCCCACACTGCATTTTGTATCTTTGGCGCTCCATGACATACACTGGGCTGTGAAACTGACATTTATGGGAGCACAGAACATGAATATGACAGAGGTATCTAGGTCATATTTGGCCACTGGAGAGGAAAAAAAAAAAAAAAATCCACTGTGTTCCCTATTCTGCCATTCTACAGTATCAAGGATCATCCAGGACAAACCAGGCAATGGTGAGAAGTGGCCAGAACGAGCAGTCCTAACACTGTATAGATGGCTTATCAACTGTATTCCTATACCCAAAACAAGTCTGAGAAAGCAGATATGGAGGAAACTGGTTTAACCCATAGACAGGTATGTAACCTGACCCCATTCTATACTTGGGATGCCAGAGCCTTTTATATGAATAGCAAAGTCAGTGATTCATTAGAAGTATTAGTAGAACACGGATACTTCCTGAACTGATCTGTATACATAACCCCACTGTTTGCCAACTGCCTTCAACTCATGTATGCTGTGAAACAGAAGCTGGTCCAGACATGGTTTTATTTAGGCACTACCATGGTTGCGTCTTTTCACATAATGCTCATCTACCTTTGCCGAGGATCATGGGAATAGTGGTCCACAACTACAGTGCCAAGAATCAAAGCTCTACCTGTATATAGAAAAGGTCTAAAAACCTATTAAAATGAGGACTTGGTAGAGAGGGGTTAACATGTGTAATTCAATTGTGTAACAATATTCTGCCTTGCATGCAAATGAACTACTCCAGAGGATAATTTCCATTCAGCATAACAGTGTTCATTAAAAGTTGCATTGCGGTTAAATATTTAGAAAAACAAAGACAGTGTCTGTATATTTAGATCGGCAGACGTGTCAAGATAGAAATTAAAAGTGTATACTGTCAGTCACCCTCAGAACAGAGGTGACTCAATTTTGAATTACAAGGCTAAGATAGATACAAGATTTCTCTATTACTATTCATTCAAGTCTGAGCTAAGGAATATGAATTATGTAAACAAGACAAGAAAACCAGACCAAACAGATAGCCCCAAGTAATTTTAATTAAATATATAAATAAAATTAATGGAACATTACTAGTTCCATGGTAAGAGAAAGGGTGAACTTAAGGTTAGGTGTCAAATCTAATTTTACGATTGATATTGCAGACACCCAGACTGGTTAAGAGTGAACCAGTGTCTTTGGATTTGACAGGTTCTGTGATTGATAGCCATAAGAGAACAAAAATTACGTCAAACGCATCACCAAATTCAGTTAACCCATTATACAAAAAGGTAAATGGAGTTTTCTGTGATGTAATTGTGCCATCTACTGACCAAAAACTGTAGGGATGACACACCTACAGTTCCTTATTGGTCCTATCGACTAGTGACGTGCAGAGAATTTGCCCCTTTAAAAGTAAGGACAAAGGGAGGAGAGGGAAATGCTGACTGGAAGAGACTATTTGAAAATACATTCAGACACTCACACTCTTTAGGACTTACATATTCTGACTCTTGGACTGGACTCAAAGCTCCTACTGCCAGACTCAAATTCTCTTGGACACACCTAATTCTTGGTATTTTCTGTTCCAACGAACAACTTCAGAATAGTATTCTATTTTCCACAATTATACTTGCTTTCAAGATTCCTGGGACATATCTACACATCTGATAGAAAATCTACAGCATAACTGGTAATTATGCTGGTTTTATTTAATTAAAATTAATTTTTACTGATAGCAGGAATATATTGGTCAGATTTCAATTAGAAATCATAGTTGGCCAAAGAATATATGGTTATACAAATCCCATTCCTGCAGGTGGTAGATAACTGTATATTAGCCAAATGTTAGCATAACTTTTTATCCAGAGGTATTGACTTGTTCTGATATAAGATAGTGAATATTAATTAGGAAAGTTAAAATTCGGCAAACGTAAAATCTGGTAGAATTATTCCTATTAGATGGACAGAGGAATGATCAAATGATCTGGTATGAGCATCACTTTAATTGTAAAATTGCAATGTAATAGGATATCTTGCCTATGAGGATTGTAGCCAGCAGTGGAAGAATTAATTCAGTGTGATTTGACTAAGTGGCTTTATGCTGCACTGCTGTGTGTTCTGTGAAGTTATTTCTAAACTGTTGACAACTGATCATATAACTGTTGCCATATTGTATATTTATGTTATACCTAAATATTCACTAATTGTCACAATTATAATTTGTGATTACTGTGTGCAGTAAAAATCCTCTAGTGAAACTCTAGGATCCAAGAATTAAAATCATGGGTAATTCTCAGCTTTAAAACCAATTAGGGAACAGTGCTAAGACAGTTTGATTTAATAAAATTTAAATGAATTTTATAATTATGAAATTTTAATATTTAGCACCCCTTAAATATCCTCACTACAGGATAGCACAATAAGGTTTGCGTAACGTTAGATAAGTTACTGGATGTGTAGGGCTTTGTAGAATCTTAATTGACAGAATTAACATTTATAATAAATGACCTCTATTTGCAGATGAATGATTGGTTTATTAACGCCAGGCATAAAGCTTTTCCCAAAGATCCTATAGGTCTCTCCCTTCCAGCTTCAAATGGGGTAAGAAGAATTTAATGACTGCACACCAACTAGAACTGTATCCGTTTGCACCCTTCACACCATTCATAGCTGGGCATTATGGAAAGACTGCAACCACTTCAGTGCTAATATAAAACTATCTTTGCTATGCATTATGGGACAATGAAGACAGTAGAATAAGTACACTAATGCTTTTCACCACAAGTGTGTTCTAGTGCTCAGTCCTGTTTTGTGGTGAAACTGGTTTGTATTCTACTTTGTTTATCATCAATTACATTTAATAATTATACCAAAGATCCCTGGACCATATGAATTACAAGCTATAGGGTGTTTGTAGATTTAATATGCAACGGGAAGGAAGAACGTATGATGGGATATACTCACACCTAGCATACATGTCAATCTTCTGCCATTTTGATAACTGAAAGATAACCCCCACACAGTGCATGGAGACCGTGAAACCAACAGCTTTATTTGAACTTGAGTTTAGCGATGCTATCTGAAGCGCCAAGAGCTTTTTAGAGCTGAAACAGGCATTGTGAGGACAACCTGAGTGGGAGGATGAGCTGGATGTAGAGGAGACCAAGTCTCCAGGAAGTCAGCAGTTAACCCCTTTTGTACAGATTTGGTTTAATAGGCTGTGTCAGTTTGGCATTCATAAGACCAGGGTTATTCACAACTAGAAACTAGTGAACTAGAATCAGTATTTTCAGGTTTCCCTAGTCAAAGAAAATTTTAAAATTGGCTAAAACCCAACTAGAACAATGCTGGAATAAGTCTCATTTCAACAGTTAGACTCTTGCCACATTTTCATTCAGTATAAAAATGCAGAAGAGGCCAGTCTTCATGAAATGGAGTTTGCATTGTTAGCGTAATTGCCAAGAAATACCAGAACAGCAAAACTGTTTGTGCTCTACTGGCTGTCAGAGAACCCAGAGACCCTGAACACAATTTCTTTGGTACCTTGGCTTTTACAAATATAGTTGTTTTATTTTTACTTCCAATAACCCGTTACTAATTAGCAGAGTTACCAGCCAATATATTGGTTGCTACGGGTTACAGTAAATATACCAGCCTTGTTACCAAGTCACATCCCAGTCATATGGACTATACGACCACTTATTTGGTTTCCTGTTAAAGAAGGTTACAAGTTCTAGGCTGTACACTGCTTTTTACAACATATGCAAATTGAAGATACATTGAGAAAAAAAAAAAAAAACAAGACAGAGGAGCTGCGTGACAGTGGTGATCAGGTGTGCTAGGTCCCCTCTTCACAATGATGCGGCCAGTGGGGATACACACAGGGTATGTGGGGCAAATCTCAAGGGAATTAATCCATTAATCCACTGTCACATTCCCTCACCTGTCCACAGGTATTGAGGGTTTGGTTTGCTACGGTCCAATACTGAAAAATCATAGAACTCAATGTTGCTGAATAAAGGAAAGATACCACCTGTAATGATTGAAGGAATTTACAAAGGAAAAGCAAGATTTAATACACAACAGTATGGCTGGGAGAACATCTGAGAAAATGTACCACACTATTGTGAGTTGTAGATCTTTGGAGCTCTGTGACATTATATACACTGTACAATGCTGTGAGGTTTTTTTATGCGAGCACAGAATGTGAAGCTGGCCACTGGGGAGAAATCACTATATTTCTGTTCCCAATCTAACCAGTCTCTCTCCCTATTCTGCAGGAACAAGCAATGCCAGGAACGAACCAGGGACTGCAGAGAACTGCAAACATTTACCAAAAATAGCAGTTCCACTCATGTATAAATGGTTAGAGGATAACTGAAGACCTATACCCAAAGGACGTTGAGAAAGCAAAGATGATAGAAAAACTGGTCTAACCTGTAAGCAGGTATGTAATCTGTCCCCATTCTATACCTGGGATGCCCTGAGACAACCTGAACCTTCTATATGAAGAGTAAAATCAGTGAGAGATTCAATAGTAGACCAATCACTATGGAACACTGATACTTCCAGAACTGATCTTTATACATAACCTCACTGTGTGCCAGTTGCCTTTAACTCACGTATGCTGTGAAACAGAAGCTGGTGCAGACATGGCTTTATTTTGGCACTTCCAGAGCTGCAGTCTTTTCTAATAATGCTCATCTACCTTTGCTGAGGATCATGGGAATACTGGTCCATAACTACAGTGCCAAGAATCAAAGCTCTACATGTATGTAGAAAATGTCTGAGAAACCCAGTTAGATAAGGACTTGGCAGAGAGGGGTTAAAATGTGTGATTCTCCCATTGTGTAACAATATTCTGCCCAGTTTGCAAATGAACTGCTCCAGAAGATAATGCCATTCAGCATAAAGCAGTGTTCATCCAAAATTAAGATGCACCATGCGGTTAAATATTAAAAAAAAAATAATAATAAAATAAAAAATAAAAAAATACAAGGTTTGTATAACGTTAATAAAAAGAAAGTTACTGGATGTGTGTAGGGCTTTGGATTATATCAAGTGACAATGAAATTTGGCCTACACATTAACGGAGCTCTTTATCCTCAGTTTACAGATGAATGACTGGTTTATTAACGCCAGGTGTAGGGCTTTGCCGAAGATCCTAT
Organism: Pelobates cultripes; assembly: GCA_933207985.1. Taxonomy (NCBI): domain Eukaryota; kingdom Metazoa; phylum Chordata; class Amphibia; order Anura; family Pelobatidae; genus Pelobates; species Pelobates cultripes. The sequence goes on from OW240916.1 coordinate 26,174,791, forward strand.
AGGGAAAGAGGACTCCAGCTTCAAAAAGGGGCTACAAGAATGTATTGCCTGCGCACACCAACTAGAACTGCATTAGTGGGCGCCCTTCACACCATTGTAGAACGGCTATGAAATCATGCATGATGTGAAACATAATCTAGTCCAGTCATAGAGGAGCATTATGGGAAAGACTGCAACCACTTCAGTGCTAATATAAAACCATCTTTGCTATGAATTATGGGACTAAGACAGTAGAATAGGAACACTAGTGCTCCTCACCATGAGTGTTGTTCAAGTGTTCCATTCTGTTTTGTGGTGAAGCAGGTTTGTATTCTGTCAATTCATCCATTACAGTTTATAAAATTGTACTAAAGATCCCTGTACCATCTGGTTTTATTCCAAGATTCACGCTATAGGATGGTTTGTAGATTTAATATGAAACTGGAAGGAAGCAAGGATGAACGACTGGACAGCTTAGCCATATTGATCACCTTTATGCCCTTAATGTATGTATTTTAGACCTTTTTATTGGTGTAAAAATTAAAAAAAGTTTATATATCTATTTATACAATTTTTATTGGCCATATTTTTAGGGAATTTATACCCAGTAATAAATATTCTTTCCTATACATATCCCAGGCTATTGGTTCCTGCTTATAGGAGTAGTCCTTAGAACTACACAACGCTGTGATTGAGCCTATTGACGGCTCCACTTTTGGGAGTATGCCAATTTTAGATAGATACTCTCATCTCATATGGTTAAACAATATTGCACCATATATCTGGTTTAATTCCAATTTTAGGACTAC
>OW240916.1:26183001-26240500 GCA_933207985.1 Pelobates cultripes
GTCACTTTCACTGACAATATCATCGACAATATCAAGGGGTTAATCAGGTCCAGTTACTTGCTTTTTGTTTAGCTCAGTGGTGCTAAACTCAAGAGGCAAGCAATTGCCCAGAGTATCTGCCTTGCAAAGACTTCTCATTTATCTGCATCGGCTTGTAGTTTGTGTCACGGTGCCCTAGTCTTAGCAGGGACTTTTCTCTGCTGGATCCCCCAGAGTATAATCAGGAACAATAAAAACACCAAAGAAATATCCCACCTCTTCCCCAGCAACTGGGAGTACAACTGGTTTTATTAATTTGGGGGAGGGAGTGGTCCAGGGTATTAAATTGGAGAGGTAGTGTCAAATGTATTAATTTGAGAGAAGGGGCATTGTATTAATTTGGGAAGGGAACCTGTGTATTAAATTGGGAGGGGCAGGCAGTGTATTAATTTGAGGGAGGTAGAGGGCAGTGTATTAAGTTGGGGGTCGGAGGGGACAAGTGTATTAGAGTGGTGGGGAGGGTAGTGTATTAATTTGAGGGAGGGAGGGGGCTGGGTATTAATTTGGGGGGGATGGAGGGGACAGTGTATTAAATTGAGGGAGTTAGTGGGGCAGTGTGTTAAATTGGGGGGAGGGAAATGTATTAATTTGGGGAGGGAGGGGCCAGTCTATTAAATTGGGGAAGGAAAAGGCAGAGTGTTAGATTGGTAATGGGGGGGGGCAGTGTATTTGAGTTGTGGGAGGGGGCAGTCTGTTAATACACTGCCCACTCGCTTCCCCAAATTTATACACTTCTCCCTCTCTCCCTCCCCCAAATTAATACACTGACCTCCTCTGTCCCCCAAATTAATACATTGCTCCTTTTCTCCTCCAAATTAATACACTCCTACACCCTCCCACAATTTAATACACTGCCCCCCTCCCTAATTTAACATACTACTCAAGAAAATCCCCCAAGCCCCTCTTCCCCAACCTTAAGATGAGCTACCCATTCTCCAGTTCCAGCTCTGCTCTGTTCTGCAAGCAAACCAGACACTCCCCCAGCACTGCAAGCATGAGGGAAGGGGGAGTGGCTGACCTACTCTGCAGACAGACTCTTGTGGCCGTGGGAGAAAATACAAGAATCAGACAGGAAAGATCTTTCCTGTCTTGCGGCTGGTCGCAGCCACAGCACAAAGAGGCCCCAGGGCAGGTGGGCTGCAAATATACTTATTGCGGGCCGCGTGCAGCCTGTGGGCTGCAAGTTTGACATGCTTGCTGTAGAATGATGGACTTTAAATTGTTTGGAAATGGCCTTTTAACCCTTCTTAGTTTGATGGACAGCAAGTGTTGCTTTTCTGTGATCACTGCTGATGTCTTTCTTCCTTGGCATTGTGTTAACACACCTGAATGCTCCAGATGAGCAAATTGCTAAACTAAGACTTTTATAGAGGTCATACTTACTGATGATCAGTTAATCAAGGGCATTTGATTAGCAGCACCTGTCTGCTACTTAGCCTCTGAATTCCTAGGGAAGCAATAAGGGTGTACTTGGTTTTTCACACATGGCTTCTCCATTTTGGCTTTACTTTCGTTCAATAAACTATGATACTGTGTAATATGACATGTGCTGTTGTTCATCTGAGGCAGTATTTACCTAATTTTAATACCTGCTAAGGAACAGTTGATTGTTATTATGTCCTGATATGTAAAACCATATATTTCAAAGAGGATGTACTTTCTTTTTCCCATGACTGTACATGCATTGAATGGTAGATGCTTTATTTCTCCATCTGGTATACTACACATCTTTTCCTTGCTTTACTTTTACCTTACATTTTTTACATTTGTATTTATTATGGTTTTTGCTGTTTATTATTTTTGTATTTTCTACTTTCTTTGGGATTATTTTTCTATTTATCAATACTTTCTGTTTCTGAAAATGGATTCATATAATGCAAAAATAGCAGTGTCACATCTGATGTGATTTAAAATGTATTCATAATGCTTTCCATATATCTAGGAAATGCCATACATATATTTAACTAAATTCTGCTTACTTCGAGATTTGAGCTATAAAGGTTTCCACATTGAAGATTGCAGTGCATATATACATCTGTTATGCTTCCGAAGAATCCCCTCACAGTATTTTGGGTTATGCTTTATGGGTTGGGTGGCATCTATAGTATTTAAGCTTGGGGACAAAATTGTCAAGAGTGTAAAGTCTGGCTTCATTGTTATCTTGAAAACACTACACACATCTGTCAATATTGTTTGTAAAACAAGTAATTTGTATATCAACAAATCTTCTTGATCTGTAAGAACAGTAATACTAATTATACATTATTACGGAGAGAAGGCTGTATTGGTTGTTTTATTTTACATTGCACATTTACAGCAATGATTAAACATGAAAAAAAGTTATAATAAACAACTGTCTAATTTTGAGTAATGGACCTCACTTGATGTTTGCATAATAAAGCAAGATTGAAGTGATTGATGCTGTTAATTAAGCCAGTTGTACAATTTTACCAGTGTACAACTAAACGAGACATCAAAAAGATATATATGCAGTATAAATGTAACATTCACTAGTACATTGTAAAAATCCTATTCAAGATGTCTTCATTCTTATTGTTAAAAGGGACACTTCAGCACTCAGATTGTCACGACAGTGACCCCTTCACGCAGAGCGTAACCCAAAAGGAGACGTATACCGGTCCTTAGAGTGGCCGGGCTTAACGTCTCAGAATAGTCAAAAGGCACATGCGCCGGGTCATAAGAGGGGCTTTGCCGCGATCGACCAGCGTAGGACAGGCTGCTCCGCCTCCCGGAAGCAGCCGGGGGAGATCGCCGCGCGGCGTGGGTCCGAAGGATACAGGTAAGCTATCGTTACACAGATGACTTGTATGCAATTGTATGCTTGTGGTTTAAATAATTATCTGTGCATGCTAAATTTTAGATAATTTAAAATAAATATTTTGTGTTACTTTGTATCATAATCTTGCCTTTTCTGTTCCACTGGCTTAATTCTAAAATGTTTCCTGATGTGTACTGTACCTGTATATGTGATGTCACAGTTCCCTTTCTTGTCCATTTATTCTAATCTGCAGAATTTAACACAATTATTAATTTCATTAGGAGGTACAGCCAAGGATTTTGGGATATGTTGTTCAGCTTTCATAAATAAAAAGCTGATCACTAAACAATAACATTCCGTAACCCTTGCTTCACCCAATAAGGATTAGTTCCAAAACACCCCTGTAATTCAGTATTTGGCCTCGTATAATATTTTAAGTGATACGATGTACCCTTAATAAACATGTATACCTTCTTTAATGAGCTGCAATTAATTTAAAGGGACATTATAGTCACCAGAAGAACTACAGCTTATTGAATTTGTTCTGGTGAGTAGAATTATTACCTTCAGGCTTTTTGCTGTAAACACTGTCTTTTCAGAGAAAATGCAGTGTTTACATTACAGCCTAATGATAACTCCACTGGCCACTCCTCAGATAGCTGTTAGAGATCCTTCCTGGGTCATGGCTGCCTAAAATGCATCCAAACATTCAGTTTATCCTACCTCTGCATGCAGACACTGAACTTTCCTCATAGAGATTCATTGATTCAATTCATCTCTATGAGGAGATTCTGATTGGCCAGGGCTGTGTTTGAATCATGCTGGCTCTGCCCCTGATCTGCCTCTTTGTCAGTCTCAGCCAATCCTATGGGGAAGCACTGTGATTGGCTCAGAACAACACTTCTGATGATGTCAGCAGACAGCTTGTTTTCTGAGGCAAACAGCATGCAGAGCTACAGCTTCAAGCTTGAATACAAGTAATATTTTGCTATATTTATGGAGGCATGAGGGGCCCAGATGATGGATTTAAAACTATAGGGTTACATGTTTGTGTTCCTGACCCTATAGTGATCCTTTAAGTCAATTAGGCAACCTTTGATAGCAAGTATTAGCAAAACATAATATAACAATGCCAGCATCATAACACCCAATGTTTTTTGAATAGGATATAGTACAATGAGGACCCCTGTGTGTCTTTACACAGTGTCTTCTAACTGCAAAGATTCACAGAAATCAGTACAGCACCTCACTCACAAATGTATCAGGATGTGTATGCAGTCTTGTAAATAATCTTTACAGCTAATATAGATGAAATTATCTTCTGTCTTTTAGTCTCTCCCATTGACTTTGTATCCTTTGTACTTGACTGTTAATGAGCAGAACAGTTGGTCGGAGAGCATTTTGTGTTGCCCCTGTATATGTGTATACAGCTATCATATTTCTGCAATGATACATTTTGTGTAGTGTAAACAAATGCAAGACTTCTCACCTGTGTTCATAAAGAAAATATCATATTTGCATTTTTCATTTTGTAGCCTGTACATGTTAAAATACCAAACACAATAAAACAGAGAGAGAGTGAACGAGGGAGAATAAGAAAATGCAAGATCCATTTCTACAGTAAACAGAAACTTGGCATCTGCTTACTTGGGATCAAGCCAAAGCTTCACATGATTCCCGAGAAGGAACTGTCACACAAGTACAATAGAAGCACAAATATACTATACAGGTCTGCAGCTGAAAGACATATGAATACAGTTTAAAAAAAACAAAAACATATACGTTTCATATGCATTTACCAATAGTAACAGTGTATTGAGTGGTGACTTCTGCTTTAATTGGTTATTACAAATAAAAGTATACGTGCTTACTATAAATACATTGGATATACTGAAAGGTGAATATATTGTATCTCCCCTTACTGGTTAATACTCTCTCTTATTGCTCCCTCCCCTCCCTTTGCTCTATATCTTCATTATCCTCTCCTCCAGTACTGTTGTACTTCTCCATGGCTGAATTTGCCATAAAGTCACTCAGGCCATGGCCTCGGGCAGGAAGCAGGAGAGGCAAGCAGGTGGGGAAATCAAAGATATCCCTCACCAGCCAACACATTCTTCCACCATGGGGCTGAGGCAGACAATGGAGATCTAGGCACTTGAATAGAGAGGCCCTGCTTAAAGGACCACTCTAGGCACCCAGACCACTTCAGCTTAATGAAGTGGTCTGGGTGCCAGGTCCCTCTAGGATTAACCCTTTTTTTTTCTATGTTTTTCTACTGCTATGTTTATAATAGGGTTAATCCAGCCTCCAAATGCTCTAGTGGCTGTCTCATTGACAGCCGCTAGAGGCGCTTGCGTGATTCTCACTGTGAAAATCACCGTGAGAACACGCAAGCATCCATAGGAAAGCATTGTAGCAGCGCGTGCGCATTCAGCCAAAAGAGAGGAGAGGAGGGGGAGAAGAGGAGGAGAGCTCCACGCCCGGCGCTGGAAAAGTAAGTTTTAACCCTTTCCGCTCCCCAGAGCTGGGCGGGAGGGGGACCCTGAGAGTATGTTTTCCTGGCACTATAGTGGTCCTTTAATATTCATCACTGGCCAGGCTACTCAAATTCTCCATTGTATCAGAGTATTGCCACAGTATTCCAGAGCAACACTCTCATATATTCACACAGAAATACCATACAGGTGTGCTGTTATACTACCACAATAGCCCTTAAAGCCCCAACACAGCCCCTATCCTACAGTCCCTTTCTCCCTTTCAATGCACATACAACTGCTCCCGACAAAAACACACAACAGTCCCTATCACCCCCAAATGCTAGCATGCTTATGAGTAGTGATGTCCCGAATGGTTCGATGGCGAATAGTTCCTGGCGAACATAGCGTGTTCGCATTCGCCACGGATAGCGAACATATGCGATGTTCGGTCCGTCCCCTATTAATTTACTAATACTAAGTAAAAATTACTTAGTATCGAGTAGGGGCATGTCTATTAAACAGTGAGCAGCCTGTGGCTGCTCACTGTTTAAAAAAAAAAGGGTCCCCCCCCCCGGTGGGGGCCCTAAATACTAATAGGGCCCTAAATACTATTGTCCTCCCCCCGGCCCCCACCCCTGAGCGGTGGGTGGCTTGAAATCCATCCAATCACAGTGCTCTGTGTCATTTTACACAGCGTGGGAAAATTTAACTTTCCCACGCTGTAAAATGACACAGAGCACTGTGATTGGATGGATTTCAAGCCATCCAATCACAGTGCTCTGTGTTATTTTACACAGCGTGGGAAAGTTCTTTTGAATTTTCCCACGCTGTGTAAAATGACAAAGAGCACTCTGATTGGCTTAAACCCACCAATCAGAGTGTTCTTAGCCTAATTGCAGGGCGGGGCAAGGCTTTATAAGCCTTGCCCCGCCCTGCGGAGCTCAGTCTGCGCGGAGCCCTCCATGGGTGAAGATGGATTATTTTTTTGCGGTCGGGTTTTTTTTTTTTCGTTTGGTTTTTTTTCTGCGCTCGGGATTTTTATTTTATTTACAATTCGACGGTTATGATGGTTTTTTTATTTGGCCTTTTTTGGGGCTGAAAAATGAAGATTTGAGAAAAAAGAAGACGTCGAATGGTAAGTTTAATTTTATTTTACAGGTTAGTTATTTTATCCCCCCCTCACTATTTTTTAGGGTGAGGGGGGTAGGTAGGGACTTTTTTTTTTGGGTTGGGGGTGGGTGACTAGGGGCTTGGGGACCCCTAGTCACCTTGGTGGGGGGTAATTGACTTAGGGCCCCCACCCGCTGCCCAGGAGTGGGGGCCAGGGGGGGGAGGACAGTAGGTCCCCCCCCTCATTATCTTCATGGCCCCCACCCGCCGCCCAGGGGTGGGGGCCAGGGGGGGCAGTAGGTCCCCCCCCATTCTCATTATGGCCCCCACCCGCCGCCCAGGGCTGGGGCGGGGGGGGCAGTAGGTCCCCCCCATTCTCATTATGGCCCCCACCCGCCGCCCAGGGGTGGGGACCGGGGGGGCAGTAGGTCCCCCCCCATTCTCCTTATGGCCCCCACCCGCCGCCCAGGGGTGGGGGCCAGTGGGGGGCAGTAGGTCCCCCCCATTCTCATTATGGCCCCCACCCGCCGCCCAGGGGTGGGGGCCGGGGGGGAGGACAGTAGGTCCCCCCCCTCATTATCTTCATGGCCCCCACCCGCCGCCCAGGGGTGGGGGCCGGGGGGGCAGTAGGTCCCCCCCTCATTATTGCCCCCACCCGCCGCCCAGGGGTGGGGGCCGGGGGGGGCAGTAGGTCCCCCCCCCCTCATTCTCACTATGGCCCCCACCCGCCGCCCAGGGTTGGGTTCCGGGGGGGCAGTAGGTCATTTGGTCTCCCCCTCTTATTTTACTTTAGGGCCCCCACCCGTCGTTTAGGGGTGGGGACCAATAGTTTTTTTGGTTTTTTTACAGTGAGCAGCCACAGGCTGCTCACTGTTTACCAGACATGCCCCTACTCGCAGTAATCTTTACTTAGTATTAGTAAAGTTGGCTGAAAGACCAATTTAGGTCTTTCAGCCTTTTAGTAGATATCTCCCTGATACCGTGGGAATTAGGGAGTTATCTACTAAGCGGCTGCAAGGTGCAGCCACAGCAATCAATAGGATTGGAGTTTCATTCATTTGCGATCCGAATAAAATGCCGAATTGCGTTCTAAAAGAAACGAACAGACTGTTCTCATTCAGTTAGAACGCAATTCGGCAGTTTTGTGTAAAATGACAGGAAGCATTGTGGGAACACAGAGGAAAGCTAGGGATCATGGGAAAATTGCTCTGACCAGCGGAAATGAAGCACACTTTGCTCCTCCGCTGGTCAAGTGGAGGAATCCTCCATAAGGCAAAGAGTCCCTACTTTGTCTTATGATTTTAAAGAAAACTAAAGAAGACAGGAAGAAAAGAATAACAGATCCTGAGAGAGGGGGAGAAGAGGAAGAGATTGAGGAAAGGTAAGTTCGGCATGACAGTGCCGCTTTAAACCTTGTTTATTTGGCCCCTGCTAGCCTTTGAGTTTGACATGCTTGCTTTAACCTGTCATTGTTCAATGGGAAAAAAATGTGTGTAAGAGAGAACCGGCAGAATGTTTTCAAGGAATACAGAATTTGAGAAATTGCAAAAGTGGTGCGAGGTAATGAGTGAAAGACTCGGGGGTGAATGATGTGAATTATAAAAATTTTGATGGCTGGGTGTGACTGTGGTCAAGGAAATAGACAAAAGACATGAGAACTTGAGTTTGACAGAGAAATTGTAACAGATGTTGAAGGTAACAATGTTGGAATCAGACTGGTGAAAAGAAAGGGGAATTCAGAGAAAAACCTAAAGAGAATTTAGTGAGAGGGGAAAGTGAGTAAAAGAATGAGGAGAGAAAAATGTCTTCTTGAAATAGGATCAAAGATATATAAACATGTTTAATTAGTATATATTACATCATAGGTCTGTGTATAACTTTAGGAACAAAGATAATTTGGATAGAACAGAAAGTTTTCTGGAGCAAATGTTTTGTATTCTATTACCCATTCACCGTTATTCCCATTGGTGTTTATTTCTGCAAAGGGTGTTTTTTTTTTTTTTTTGTAAAAAGATACATATTGGTGAATTCTCAAGTCCGCATTTACAAGTAATAGGAGTAACATTAAATAATAGTATAAAATATTTACATAACTGAACATTAATTGTATAATAAAATAATTGAGGAAATAAAAGCCCCATAAATGTAAACACAGTTGACATGGAAGATGTTCACTAAAAACCAAAAACGCGGTAAATTGAAAAATAAAATAAAAAAATGTAGTCTAAAATAACTTGCCTGTAATTTACAATTCAATTTTCAATTCATTACAATTCCGTGTTTAATGAGAAATATCTTGCCATTCCTAATAAATAAAGTGCGTTAGAACAGGCATAGTGGTTTGGGAGCAGGAAACAAGTCTAGCAATAAGGGGTTAATTTTAATTGTGTAAAGGATGTCCGCAATTTAGCCGCCTCTGCCGCCATTTCCTCCTTTCTTTGGCATGCCACCTCTGCCAGGATTAGCAACCTGCTTATTTGAGCCTCTAGTTCAGTCTCTCGGGCTGCAGCAAGCAATGGTGGTGGGCATACATCTAGTTCAGTCTCTTGGGCTGCAGCAAGCACTGGTGGTGGGCATTCCTCTAGTTCAGTCTCTAGGGCTGAAGCAAGCACCGGTGGTGTGCATTCCTCTAGTTCAGTCTCTTTGGCTGCAGCAAGCCCTGGTGGTGGGCATTCCTCTAGTTCAGCCTCTTGGGCTGAAGCAAGCACCAGTGGTGGGCATTCCTCTAGTTCAGTCTCTTGGGCTGAAGCAAGCACCGGTGGTGGGCTTACAACTTCAGCAAGATGGCCCTGGGCTGATTGAAATGCCAACTGGAACTGGCCAGCTTCTTCTGCCATGCCTTGCATGAGATCATGGCCAATCTTGGCTAGCAGAGCAAGGGGTGAGAATACTGTATAGGATACTGGCATTGCAGCAATAATGTTCATGGGGGGAGGAGGAGGAGTTGGGTCAACCCATACTTTTAATTTTGGGTTGTATGGAGAAATTCTTTTTTTCTTGTTTTCCTTTTGTGTTGAGGCAGACGAACTTGACCCAAGGCCTTTTTTAAATAAAATGTTGCTTAATAATCGTCGTCTGGCGTTAATTAGCCAGTTACATATCTATAAACAGAGAATGGATAGACACAAGTCAGTGGCAATAGAAATATTAATTATATTTCCTTCCAAAACTTACTCACAGAAAACATTACCTGTCCATTAAGGCCTTGGCCCTGCTCCTTATATAAAAACATAGAATACAGTAGCATTGAGTGTCTAGTTTCTAAAACCAGAAATGCTAACACATTAAGTAGAACCAGTGATGGGTTATTAACTGGAATAGAAAACAACTCATAACTGGCTAATTTTCATAACACATGCAAACATACTGTATTAGACCCACTAAAACAAGGTGCCCATATGCAAATTAGAAGATACTATTGTCATTCCAATTATTCAACAGTTACTAGATGAATTTGTAAAACGTTTTGGGAGCGGGCCTTGTGAAGGGTTTTAACAAAGTTGGTTGAAGTATCTAGTTATGAAAATGCATAACTATATATTTGAACCTCATATTTGAACCTGATTTGTGTTCAAAAGCCGTTTCTAAGCATTACAGATCAACCAGAAGACATAATCATCCCCAGTCTATCATGTATAATAATAGAATTAAATTTAATTAGTTTATAAAATGTCCTCCTCATGCAAGTAGACTTATCATAGCGTTGAGACAATGGATATTGAGTAGCAATAGCCATTTTAGAACAAGGTTCTAAACGTGCACGTTTAGGGTTTACATAGTGATTGCCCCAAATTACTATTTATATTCACCTTTTAAGTGGGTAACAGAACAGTTGGTCACTTACCTGAGTGTGGGTTAGCCCCGTCGATTCAGCCAATTCTGCCTTTTCTTCCTCAGTTGGGTAAGGGTTTAGGCAATTATCTGAGAGCCATTTCCGTAGAATATGAACTGCTGGTTTTGGCAGACTCCTGCGGGTCTTTTGGTCACCCTTTTCTTCATCAGTCAGCGCGTTCAAATGATCAACATTCATGGACTCTGCAATATTGGGAGAGAAGATGTTACAGATACAAATTGATATATAATACCCCACGTGAAAGGCTAACAGGGTTTTCATTAAAACTACAAACGGTAGCAAACAAAAATCTAAATAGGAAAATCAAGGCTAAAATAGAAAAGGTTTGACTTTAAACACTGCTCTAAATCTATTGTTTATGGTCTTAATTTTCCAATTCACATGTCAAAGCACTACAATTTAGAGTTTGTTAAATAACTCTCTTAGACTATTCTCCTCCCTTACCTTTCCAGAAGCACAGAAAACATTGTTTGTTATGCTTTGCGATACGCAAATAAAGAGATTGAATTCACTTTGTCAAGATTATTTCCTAAAATGAGAACTCAAGATGACTTTCAAATTTAAGGCCAGAGTTGCTGAGTTAAAGAACTTTTTCAATTCTAAGGTCAAAATAACCGAATTGGAATTCACACTGAATTCCCAGCTTAGTAAATAAATCTGTTATCTACTATGGCCTTCAATTTGAAATTCAATTTGGCTAGGTTAGTTACTAAAGTAGGAATAAATTGGTTTAATTTTGTAAACGCGTTAGCTGCAGTTCGAGCTACATAAACACAGGATGTAAACAATACAATAAGAATCGAAATCTATGTTCCATTTAAGGACTGTATACATTTATACGAGTCCCCATCAGCATCTGAATTGTGTGTGATAATTAGCAGAATGTCTGAAACAAGGCATGTTCGCATTACATTAAACTGCAGTAAAAGTGTTCTTTAATGTAAACAGACCACTGTGAGTTTTATTGTTGTGACGTTCTATGTTCCATCCAAACACTGCACATTACATTGAATTGTATTGTTTTTTAAGGCTTGTGATATTTGTACAATTTGGACCTTCCAGAGAGTAATCTACATGAGCTCCACGGTCTCCACCCCCTTACTCTTGTAGAGAGTAAGTAAATGGATATTTGTGTTTTGCATACTGTATACAAATGTAGTTAACTGTATAAACTATGCATTTGTATTCTGAGTCTAGAATCCATCCAAGATGAATTTTAAGTACAAACCGTTTTAATGCCCCTTCCATCCATATAATGCTCCTGGTTTACATTATGTGTAATTGAGGACCACACAACACCCACAAAGCACTTATTTTGCAATGCTTTATGGCTGTCTTGTATCCCATAATAATAACAGTTTATAAAAGTGCAGATTTCAGTTATAAATCGCACTTTTATAAATAATTGATTAAACACTCCCTGGCTTTCAAACTGCTAGGAGGGGGTTCTTCCTGATTCCGTAGAAGATGGAAACTTCCATTCCCTCCCCCATCTCCCATCTTTTGCTGCCATTTAAAATTTTGAGCAAAAAGGACTTTAAATGGAGATAGTGACCATGTTTGGAAGTACAAATGTTAATTTGTTAATTCACTTTTTCAGTGTACAGGTTATTTTACAATTACATTGCACGAGAAATTGCAACATATATACTTACAATAATACAAAACATGATATCTCAAAAACAGAATAAGCTTGCAATGTATATATGACAAGGAAACGTTGTATCCCCCTACCCTCTCTTAATTCTGTACCCTAAAACCAAACGCAAAAGAAAAATGACAAAAATAAAGAATTTAAAAAAAAAAAAAAACAATAATACAGATTATACTCCTACATTAAGATATGTCTTAAAATTAGGATTTTAGTCTACTAAACTGGATCAACTGGATTAGACTGGGAATTATACACGGGGGCAAATTAATGTTTTGGGCCAAAATAACAAAACTCAAAAATATAAAAAAATGTTCAGAGAGTGCGTTTATATGTAACAAAATACCTGATTAGAAAACGTAGATTCTATGACTATAGATAAGTTGTGTTTTTTGTTTTTTTTTATAGCATAGAGTTTAATGAGAGAACTGCTACTTAATATATAGGTAAGCTAGTGTTTCGATAAATTAAACTTATCTTATCTCTGGCCATAAAATCCAGATCATGTCCTTCATTCCTACCTTCCATTGCAGGCCACACGGAGATTCTCTATCAATGTTAACATACAGTTTCTATCTTACCTAGTTGTGGAACGATGGGTTCCATTGTTGTTATGGTAGCAATTAATAGGAAGAAGTCTTCAGACTGGCAGCGGGCAAGCGCAGCTTGATTACCTGTGCACAGGTGAGATAATCTGATGGTCCTTGTCTATGTCTGAATATTTTAAAAACATACACCCAACCCCTGGGAGCGGCAAGATTTGAATGAAGGGTCATGATTGGCTGAGTAAGTGACTAGTGGAGGCGATGTCTAAAGACTGCCACAAGCACATTTACATATCACTGAGACTTCATTAAATGGATTCATGTGCATCTTATTAGAAATGCAAAATGGTGTCTTGTCTTTCTGTCTCTGTGTAAACAGCAGGATAATTCCTCCTGTGATAGCACAACATACACAACAATGGAATGTACCACTCCCTAAACCCAATTAATTAGATTTTGTTAACTGTTCTCACTCATTTAATCGAGTTCTTATGCCTCTCTGCTATTTCTAACTGGATGGCTGCCCACTTCCTTAACCCCTTAAGGACCAAACTTCTGGAATAAAAGGGAATCATGACATGTCACACATGTCATGTGTCCTTAAGGGGTTAAACTAAACTTGACCAAAACTGAAATTCTGGTCTTTCCTCCCTCAAGTGTTGTAACTCCTGTGTCTGTCTCCCTCTAAGTCAACGGTGCTACCATCAGCTCCATCATGCAGGCTCGCTGCCTAGGTGTTCTCTTTGACTCCAACCTCTCCTTCAAGCCTCATTTTCAATCTATGGCCAAATCCTGTCATTTCCATCTCAAAAACATTGCGCGCATCCACCCCTACTTAACGCCAGATGCGACTAAGGTGTTGGTCCGTTCCACTGTCCTTTCTCGCCTTGACTACTGTAATCCGCTTCTCAATGGTCTTACATGCTCCCAACTTGCGCCGTTACAGTCCATAATGAATGCGGCAGCGAGGCTCATCTTCCTGTCCGCACGCACCTCCCATGCCTCACCCTTCTGTCAGTCCCTACACTGGCTTCCTATAAAATATAGAGCTCAGTTTAAAATTCTGGTTCTTGCTTTCAAATCTCTACATAATGCTGCTCCCACCTATCTATCCTCCCTTATACACATTCTAATTTGCCAGATTGTTTGCTAGACCTATGTTGCCTTTGAGATCGTATGGCAACCCAGGGTATTCAAAATGGGGTATGTCCAGTGTTTTTATTAGCCACTCAGACACAATCGCTGGCCAGAGCTAGCGTTCATATTAGTTTTTCATTTTTAACTTTTCACAAATAAACTGCCCTTTCACTGATTATATAATCAGTGTTATACATTTTACTGCTCTAAAACTATTGTATTTCTGTTCAGTAATGTCTCATGGGTGCAACAGTACCCCCCATCTACAGGTTTTATGGTGTTTTGGAAAGTTACAAGGTTAAATGAAATAATTGCCCATTTCTCTTTTTACACATTGACATTTGCCAGATTGGTTACGTTGCCTCTGAGACAGTATGGTATCCCAAGAATGAAAATTACCCCTATCATGGCATACCATTTGAAAAAGCAGACAACCCAGCGTATTGCAAATGGGATATGTCCAGTCTTTTTTAGTAGCCACTTAGTCACAAACGATGGCCATGTTTGCTTTCATATTTGTTTTATTTGCATTTCTCACTCAAAAATTGAACTTTCACATATATATCTATTTAAAGTCGACGTGTATATTTCTGTAAGTATATGTACTTTTTTTATTACATATATAATGTAATTCAATACAATTAGGATTAAATATATATATATATACACACATACACACACTATACATACACACACACACACATATATATACACACACACACACACACACGTCACGTGAGTCATTGCGAGGGCTTGTGGGGAATGTAGTTGAGAAAGAAGTTGGGGAGGTCTGCTCGTTAATGTGGGTGTATGACCGTATAGATGGAGCTTCTGTCACTGGCAAGCAAGGGAGGAATTTGGGTGAAGCCCAAAGTCAGAGCCGGTCACCGACAATCATGTGATAGGCTTCGGTGGCCAATCCAGGTGCAAAGAAAAAAGAGAGAGGAAAAAGAGGTATGATTGGCCACCGCAAACTTTTTAGTTACTTGCGGCGGCCATCTTTGGTTTGGAATACTATTTGAGGGGGTAGGGACTTTATTTTAAAGGGGTGGCTGGGGGATTGGGGACCTCTGACCAATCAGGGGAACCACTTCTTACTATAATTTGAGGGTGACAATGTCATGTCCACCCCCAAATTTTATAATTAATAAGGGCGCCCACTTGCAAGGGTTGAGGCAGGAGGGAGGGGATAATAGGTCCCCTACCTGATGATAAATATTAGGGCCCCACGTGGGGATGCATCCACAAGCAGGGCAAAGCTCTTCAGGGATGTCTGCATGCTGTCTTTGTAATGGAGTGATGTCACCCCATTCCTGTACTCCCTAGTTGTCTTGTGGTCAATCTAATAACATAAAGAAATGGGGTAGGGCTGCGCCAGCAACAAATAATACCAACACTTTAATAGAGCAGTGTTTCTGCTCTATACTTGGAAGTATTATTTTAGTTACTCTTACTTACTCTTATCCCATTGAGAGCACTATTGTCACCTCTTTTTATCTCTATTTGGAGCCTTGGATGACCAGATGGTGTTGACAAAGCACTCCCTTCACATATCCCATAAACAAGGATTGTATAGCTGTACACCCTTCACACCAGAGCTGGCCATAGCTCTTTTAAATGTGAGTTCTTTACCTTCTACTATTATTTTACCCTCTGGATTTTAGATGTATTGCACTACTGGCTGCCCCTGTCTCCTTGATTTTCATATATGTGAATACCCTGAGACACTAGGATGCACCCACTTCTACTAAAAAGTCTACTCATCTATATCCCATCAAGCACTGTTACTCTACTGAGACTTTTTGGGACCAATTTATCGCTATTTTATGTATTCATTCATTATTTGTTACTGGTGCAGCTCTACCCCATTTCTTTGTATTTTCCTGTTTGTTGAAGGATTTGAGGGGTCTCCTTTGTTTGGGTTGCTGCCTATCCTCATATAGTTTGTTAATCAGCGCTGATTTCCTTTTGTATGCTGTGAATCTAATAACATAAGTTGCTTGGGGCATGACAGGTTCCGTTTAAATAGAATTTTAAATTTTAAGATTAGCACACTAGTTCTTCTATATCAGACAACTTACTAAATTCACTCACAGCCAGTATCTTCTTCAGTAACACTGGGTTCCGTTACTCTCCATTTTAGGCAACAGGAAGTAAAACCTGATTATGTGTTGACAGGTGAGAAAATGTGACAGTGACTTGTAGGATTACTTTGATTTGTCAATCTCTTTAGTGTTGAGGCATGTGAGTTGTACAATATAAACATTGATACGAAAGGTACATGGGAAAAGTGCAAGAGTGTCATTGGTAGATAGGTCATATCGGTGAAAAATAAGAAACAAAGCTTCAATTATAATTAAGTACAAGACAATAACAGCCAAGCAAGCGTGATTGGCTGATTATAGTAAGACAGGAGTGGTATCTCATCCTAGGCAATAATATGAAGAAAAATAACAAAATCATGAATTGATAACCTTCCTTAACCATACACCATTGACCCAGATTGTTCACTTGCTTTTAAACTGAAGGGCCACGATTACTCAGGGCCTCTGTGGGCAAAGCATTGCTGGTGGTCCCAGGGTGGGCACTTTGTGTACCGCTCCACACAAACCAATCCACCAAGGGACATACCCCAGTATGTGCATTTGTCATTAAAATAGATTATGCCTGTCATAGTATACAAGAAATCAGGAAGGGAGGGGTCCTCTTGCGGTTCGGGCACGGTGCTAAAGGTCAATTCAGAGTACACTAGATTTGAACATCTTCATGAGAGTGTGCACAAATGGTCTAAATACAGGAGCCCCAGAGTTGGCACTGTATTTTTGAGTAAGACATAGGCCACTTCTGCATTGTATTCATACTGCTGTGAATATCAATAATATCCTCCATCTCCCTTACTTGGTTGGTAATGTATTGCACATTGACCTTAAGTATACATGCTAACTAACCAACCCCCCTCTTCTTTTCTGTACCCCGAATTACCTTATCTAAAACAATCAAATACAAATTTAAAAAAAAAAATAGCTTACCTCACACAGGAAGCCACAATAATGTTACACACAGCCATAATCACCAATTCCTACATATTTCATAGGACTGCTCCTACTTCCTTAGGGAAAACTAGTGATTACAGATAATAGAGGTATATATACCTCTCCACACATTCCCTAATTAGGATAATTAGAATAATGGACATGCCACATATTAACCCTTTATTCATGTTACAAGGTTGCACATTGCTGTATAAAAAAGGGTATTTACTCGCCCTGCCCTCGATTTGCCTCCTTTGCCGATATCATCAGATTTAATGATTTCGGCAAATCCAATGCTATGGAAAAGCATTGGAATGCTATTGCACATGTGTGGCAAAATGCAGTTCTGCACCAATTAGCACCTCCTCATAGAGAGGGGAACATTCAGCACCTCAATGCATTGTATTCCCTGGCGGCATGGTGGTGACAGCTGTATACTGCAGGGGGGCCCAGCACACTCCGGGATCTTCACTTTCCAGCTGATCCTCGGTCTCCAACTCTCGTGAGACCTACCTGTGTGCAGCGTGGAGCTTTGCCATGGTAAGCGGGGCTCGCGAGAGTTATCGACTGAGGAGCTGGAAAGTGAAGACGCTGGAGTGTGCTGTGCCCCGCTGCAGCATACAGATAGTAGGGGCTCGCAGTGCACATATACCTAGCGATAATCGCTAGATATATGTGCACATAGGGAATGTGGGGCCCGAGACTGCAAGAGCAGTCCGGGCCCCCCTGGACCGCCAGGCCCATGACAACCATCATGGTTGTCATGCCCTGGTAGTGGCCCTAGAACTTATAACTTACCTTAACAGGAAATCAAATACGTGGTTGTATATTCTGTGTGATAACTGGGATCCAGCTTGGTAAGGAGGCTGGTAAATCTACTGGAACCCATAGCAACCAGTATATTAGGTGGTAACATTGCTGAGGATCAGCAGCAGGTGTTTAGAAAATCCAAAATTATTCAAACTTGTATTAGGAAAATCCAAGGAACCAGAAATCCATTGTCCAGGTCTGTGGGAGTTCAGATTGATAGAATGCAGTATTGAACAGATCAAGTGCTATGAAATTGCTCATTCAAATTTCTTCTGCTACTGAAGTGGCCCTTTAACCCCTTAAGGACGGAGCCAATTGTGCAAGTTCTGATCAAAACAAAATTTAAACAATGTGGTGAAACCGACCTCGCCACTGGGCATTGGAGAAGACTGCTTGCCAGCCTCCTGCCATGTGACTATGGCCCCTGGGATGTATTGCCCTTTAAAGACATGATTTGGGCATAAGGGATTTGTGTTGTGCTGCTGCTGGCCCTTTAAGAACCATCTGGGGACATACTGTGGAGTTACTGGGTGGCCACCATTTCCTGTATCAGAGGCACATGGTGAGAACAATGGATGAAGCACATGGTGAGAACAATGGATGGCGGCCATTTTAACTCACAGACACTGTTTGGACTTTTCAACACGGTGCCATCTCGCCAGTATTTGGTGCACAGAGACATTGTGCAGTGGTTTTGGACTATACAGCAGGGGACACATTATACAGTGATTGTTTTTCATTTAGCCTGTATATGTTCTGCAGAATCTGCATTAAAATGTATCTTCCAAAGTACTGAACAGATCTGGGTGAATTTCGGATATGTGGTTCACCCACATCCCCCGGTTCCAACCCCGGATTTTTATGGGGTTATTGCATGTTTTGGGGTCCCTGTGATGTGTTTTATGAAACTGTATTTCTCTGTCTGTGATAATTAGATTACCCATTGTGTAAGGTAATTGTATTACAGGCAGAGGGGAGGATTTTGTGTGGGAGTGTCTGTGTGTATTGTACAGATTGATTGGTTATTCTGTAAAACCCTGTGGGCAGTACTAAATTTGTGGATTGGGAATAAAAGAGGCTGTATGTGCCAGTCCAGTCAGTTCCTGTTTTAACCCTCAAAGTGAAGTGTCGTCTCATTATTGGGGGAAGGATTTATTGTATGCTGTTCCAGTTTGACTGCTAGGAGAGTAAACCTATTCGTATGGTTCCTATTCAACTGTCTATAGCATTCATATGCTTGAGAGGATTCATATGCTTCTCCGGTTCGGTGGTTGTGGTGTCTGCTGTAGTGCTTGGAGTCCTCAGGAAGCGCTAGGAGCATCCTTTAACGGAGGTACCCAGTCGGGGTGCCAGGCGATCCGTTACATTGGTGGCAGCAGTGGGATGGCGTCCTAGTGCGAGGTAAAGCAGCTCAGAGACACCGTTCGTGGAGTTACAAATTGAGGGCAACGCTAGCACACGTGCAGCGCCCCTGGGAGCAGAGGTATCAAGCGACTTGGAGCAGACAAGTATGGAAGGCTCTGGCGATGATTGGATGGCCGAGGTGAGGCAGCGAGTGGCCCAGTATGGGGATGATTTACCCATGGAGGTATGCCGGGTGATCTGGAACCAGGTCACAGCCGAGCGAAACACAAGGCTGGCCTGAGAATTCCGGCTGGCGAAAGAGAGAGAGTATGCTCAGCGGAAGGAGTGTTACAGCAGCCGACTAGAGGCTGCATCCGAGGAGGCTAGCCGTCTCCCACCGAGGCGGCCGTAGGAACCCGAAGTAGGGGTCCTCATAGACTGGTCCTGTGAGGAACCACAACAGGCAGGGGGAGATGGGACCGAGGTCTCTCCACCGGGCCCACCGGGATGCTGGGCAGCCGGCCCAGATCCCCAGCAGCAGCCGGAGTTGCCAGGTGCGGAAGCAGGTGGTCCTTACTCACAAATGTTGAGGGACCTCACAGACTGGTCCTGGGAAGACCCACAGATGGCAGGTGGAGATGGGACGGCGGTCTCTCTACCGGCCCTACAGGGATGCTGGGCGGTCGGCACAGATCTCCAGCGGCAGTATGTATCACAGGGAGCTGAAGGTGCTGTCCTTCCTCCCCAGCGGCAGTGTGAGTCTCATGGAGCCGAAGGTGTCGTCCTTCCTCCCCAGCAGCAGTGTGAGTTCCAGGGAGCCGAAGGTGCTGTCCTTCCTCTCCAGCGGCAGTGTGAGTTCCAGGGAGCCGAAGGTATTGTCCTTCCTCCCCAGCGGCAGAGTGTGTCCTTAGGAGAGGAGACAGTTGGTCCCTCTCCCCAGCAGTCCAGTGAGTCACAGGGAGCCAAAGGTGCCGTCCTTCCTCCCCAGTGGCAGTGTGTCCTGCAGGGAGCCGAGACAGTCGGTCTCGCTTCCCAGCAGCGGGACAATATATTGAAAGGAGAGACAGTCAGTCCCCCTCTCCACCAGCAGAGAGAGAGCCAGGGAGAGGAGCCTGTTACCCCCTCTTCCCAGCGGTTGAAAGTGTGTAAGGGAGAGGAGTTTCTTACCCCCTCTCCCCAGCGTCAGCGTAGCCCACCATGGGGAGACACTAAGCCCAGGGGCGTACCTAGAGCATTTGGCACCCGGGGCGGATCCTGTGCTTGGCACCCCCCCCCCACCAAAAAAAAAAAAAACCTGTAAAAAATGTTAAAGGTTTTATTTCTTTTATTTTTACAATTTGTAAACTTTGCAAAACCGCTGTCAGCCCCTCCTACAAAACCCTTGTCCTGCCCTGCCCCTCCTACAAAACCTCTGTCCTGCCCCTTCTACAAATCCTGTACTGCCCCATCTACAAAACCCCCGCAACCCCCTTCCACAAATCCCCTGCTTATCCCCCCTTATAAAGACTCCTGTCCCAATACAAAACCCCCACCCCCTTCTACAAAATCCCTGCAGCCCCACACACACATTTACAGGCAGACAGTCACACACTCAGTTACAGACACAGTCACACACTCAGTTACAGACACAGACAGTCACACACAGTCACAGGTCAGACAGTCACACATACACATTTCCTCCGTGCGGCCAGTTTATCAGCTGTTTGCTTGAGTGAGCTGTACTGGCCGCACGGCACCCTAACTACCATGGGACACTGTGCGGCCACAGCTCACACAGCCCCCTCCAGCCAGGGCCGGTACAAGGATTTTTGCCGCCCAAGGCAAAAGTAAAGTTTGCCGCCCCCCCATGTGACATCACAATGCCCCAGCCATATAATTTGCCATGTTAACTAACGCCAGTGCTACAGTGCCGCCGTGTTTACATTACCGTGTTTACAAGGCCTGCAGGGACAGGCTATAGACACCAGAACCACTACATTAAGCTGAAGTGGTTCTGGGGACTATAGTGTTTCTTTAATGTGAGGTAAATTAGAGCTTAGTGCCACGAATAATATACTAGATTGCCTACTTACAACCAGATGAGGATGATGATGGGCTCTAGCTGCAGTCTGGCTCCACTGGTCTGGTGCAGAACAGGCTCTCTGGAGGCGGTTTGTAACTGTGGTCACAAAAATCAATGTTCTGGGAGAACGGGAAGCAGCTCCATTTTTTGGGGGTCCTTTACACAGCTCAAGGTCTGGGTCCCAGGGTCCACCTTCATGTTCCACCAATGAGTTTGTTCACAGGGGGTGGAGTGTGTAGGGGATGTCCTGATATGTGTGTAAGGAATGCATTGTGTGAAATTGTGTTTGTATGTGTAAGGACTGCAAGGTGTGTTTCTGTGTATGTATGGAATGCATTGAATGTGTGTAAGGGGTGCATTGAGTGTGTGTAATGAATGCATTGTGTGTAAGGACTGCAAGGTATGTTTCTGTGTATGTATGGAATGCATTGAATGTGTGTAAGGGGTGCATTGAGTGTGTGTAATGAATGCATTGTGTGTTTCTGTGTGTGTAAGGGATGCATTGTGTGTAACGGTTGCATTGCTTGTGTATGTGTGTCTGTGTGTTTTTCTGTCTGCAAGGGGTGCATTGTGTGTATGTGATGAATGTCAATCTCTCCTCCCGCTCCAATTTCCTTCTCCTCCTCCCAATTTCTCTTTCTCACACCCCTCCTAATTTCTCTCTCACCCCCGCTCCTATTTTCTCTCACCCCCCCTCCTTTCTCTTTCTCCCCCCCCCTTATTTCTCTCTCACCCACCCCCTTTTCTCTTTCTCCCCTTATTTCTCTTTCTCACCCCCCTTATTTCTCTTTCTCACCCCTTATTTCTCTTTCACCCCTTATTTCTCTTTCTCACCCCTTATTTCTCTTTTCTCACCCCTTATTTCTCTTTCACCCCACTGTTCTGCCATCACCCCTTATTTCTCTTTCTCACCCCCCTTGTTTCTCTTTTCTCACCCCTATTTCTCTTTCTCCTTGTATTTCTCTTTTCACCCCCCATATTTCTCTTTCTCACCCCTTATTTCTCTTTCTCACCCCATACTTGGCTTTCTTTCCACCCCCTCCTTATTTCTCTTTCTCACTTGCTTATTTCTCTTTCTCACCCCTTATTTCTCTTTCTCACCCCCCCTTATTTCTCTTTCTCACCCCTCTCTCACACCCCCCCACCCCACCTCCCTGTAGCGTGGCCGATCCCAGTATAGCCGGCGGGTACAGGGAGCTTTTGTTTCCTGTACCCGGCCGGACTAACAGGAAGTGAACACTCAGTGAACACTCAGTGAACAGGAAGTGAACACTCAGTGTTCCCTTCCTGTTAGTCCGGCCGGGTACAGGAGACAGATGCTCTCTGTACCCGTCGGACCACGCTACAGTGAGGGAGCTGACAGGTGGGAGCGCTCAGCGCTGAGCGCTTCCCTCCTGTCAGCCTCTCCTCAGGCTGCGCCCGGGCGGTGCGGTCCGCCCTCATGGACGCACCGCCCGGGCAAAGCTGCAGCCGCCTGAGGCTCTTCACAGAGCGCTCGGGCGGCTGAAGCATGGGGGGGGGCGGCGGGGCTGGCCATGGCACCCCCCCACCCGGCTGGCACCCGGGGCGGACCGCCCCCCCCGCCCCCCCCTTAGTACGCCACTGACTAAGCCCCCCACCAGCGCAGTTGGGACCGTGGTCTCTGCGCCCAAGCTACCGGGAGTACGGACAGTCGGTCCTGCTCCACAGCGGCAGAGAATTCTACCGGGAGGGGAGAGTCTCGTTCCCCCTCCCCAGCGGCAGCCTAGCCCACCAAGGGGAGATGATAAGCCCCACACCGGTGCAGATGGGACCATGGTCTCTGTGCCCAAACCACAGGGGGTAGGGACGGTCGGTCCTGTCCCCCAGCAGCAGGGCTGTTTATCCAAAGGGGAGACAGCCTGTCTTCCCCTCCAGCAGCAACACCAGGTCCAGAGGGAGGAGCCTACTAACCCTTCTCCTCAGCTGAGCCCCAACCAGGCTACTCCCGTGGTAGCGCTGGCACCAGGGCAGAGTACCGCTGGTCTCTGCCCACGCAGCAACCCACCAATCCAGAGGGCTAGTACTCCCCAGACCCATGGTGGAGCCCCTGGACATGGACAAGCTACCCACTACCCCAGGTACAGTAACTTTTCATTGTGGGTGGGCTGCACTACTGACTATGTTTTGTGGGTGGGTTGCTGGACTAACCAAGGTACTGACCGACAGGAGGTCAGATACCTTGTTAGTCCTTTTGGGAAAGGGGAGAAATGTGGCGAAACCGACCTCGCCACTGGGCATTGGAGAAGACTGATTGCCAGCCTCCTGCCATGTGACTATGGCCCCTGGGATGTATTGCCCTTTAAAGACATGATTTGGGCATAAGGGATTTGTGTTGTGCTGCTTCTGGCCCTTTAAGAACCATCTGGGGACATACTGTGGAGTTACTGGGTGGCCACCATTTCCTGTATCAGAGGCACATGGTGAGAACAATGGATGAAGCACATGGTGAGAACAATGGATGGCGGCCATTTTAACTCACAGACACTGTTTGGACTTTTCAACACGGTGCCATCTCGCCAGTATTTGGTGCACAGAGACATCGTGCAGTGGTTTTGGACTATACAGCAGGGGACACATTATACAGTGATTGTTTTTCATTTAGCCTGTATATGTTCTGCAGAATCTGCATTAAACTGTATCTTCCAAAGTACTGAACAGATCTGGGTGAATTTCGGATATGTGGTTCACCCACATCCCCCGGTTCCAAGGATATACATATTGCATGTTTTGGGGTCCCTGTGATGTGTTTTATGAAACTGTATTTCTCTGTCTGTGATAATTAGATTACCCATTGTGTAAGGTAATTGTATTACAGGCAGAGGGGAGGATTTTGTGTGGGAGTGTCTGTGTGTATTGTACAGATTGATTGGTTATTCTGTAAAACCCTGTGGGCAGTACTAAATTTGTGGATTGGGAATAAAAGTGCCAGTCCAGTCAGTTCCTGTTTTAACCCTCAAAGTGAAGTGTTGTCTCATTATTGGGGGAAGGATTTATTGTATGCTGTTCCAGTTTGACTGCTTGGTGAGTAAACCTATTCGTATGGTTCCTATTCAACTGTCTACAGCATTCATATGCTTGAGATGATTCATATGCTTCTCCGGTTCGGTGGTTGTGGTGTCTGCTGCAGTGCTTGGAGTCCTCAGGAAGCGCTAGGAGCATCCTTTAACGGAGGTACCCAGTCGGGGTGCCAGGCGATCCGTTACAAACAAAACCTGGAATTTGCGCTATATGTGGCTCAACCATATTTCACCTCTTTTATATTAAGTGCACCCACACTCATTATATATCATTTTGTTCAGGAGAAACAGGGCTTTCATTTCATATCAAATATTGCTATGTGAAACATAATTTAATATGAATAAAATATAAAAGTATGGGAAATTAAGACATTTTGTTATTTTTCAAGTGTTGCATGACATTTTAACTGTGAATGTCATAATACTGTTGTCTTTTACTGAAATAAAATACACATATTTGTATTCAGAAATGTCTCACAAGTACAAGAGTACCCCCCAATGTACAGGTTTTATGGGTTTTTGGCAGGGCCCGCCTTAGGTGCCTCACTCCCCCCCCCGTCATCCATGTATAGTTTGTGTGTATATGAGTGTAGTGATTGTACAGAGGGTTTATTGAATTAATAATGTTTTAAAAACAAAATATTCATTCCTCCTTTCCTGTTGTTACCTAGTTGGGAGAGGGGCATGCTGTTCTCAATCTGGTCTGCCTCTCCACTGGGTACAGACCATGCGTAACTGTCTTGCAAGCTCAGGGACTTGCAGTGTCCTGTGCAGGGGTGTATTTAGCCAAAGGCAAACTAGGCATTTGCCTTGGGCGGCACTATTTAGGTGGCTGGAAAAAATGCCGCCCCCAAACGCTCACTGAGGAGTCCCATGTGATTCACCTGTCATGGGGGGGGCAAGAGCTGACCTGCTGGCCAACGGGTGGCTTCCCATTCGAGGAGGCGAGGGAGCTGTGATCTCTCTGCCCTGCTCTGCTCCCTCGGGCGCCGTTTACTGATGCCGTGTGAGCCGGAATAGGACGTCCAAGCATCAGTAGACAGCCTGCGAGGGAGCAGAGCAGAGAGATCACAGCTCCCTTGCCGCCTCGGATGGGAAGCCGCCCGCATCACAGCAGCCCCACTGGTCCCCAGGGACAGATCCACACCAGCTCTCCAGATAGGGAGGCTGGGTAGAAATGTTTTAATTACATTGCTAAGTTGTGTGTGTGTATGTCTGTGAGTGTATGTGTGTGTGTGTGTGAGTGTGTCTGTGAGTGTATGTGTGTATGTCTGAGTATATTTGTGTTTGTGAGTGTAAATGTCAGTGTGTGTGTGTGTGTGTGTGTGTGTCTAAATGTGTATGTATGTCTTTGAGTGAGTGTCTATGTATGTCTGTCTGTGTGTATGTCTGGGAGGGTGTGTGTCTGAGTGTCTGTTAATGCATGTGTGTTTGTGTGTATGACAAATCAGTGAGAGTCTCTGATTGTGTGACTGTCAGTGTGTCTGTCAGTGTGCGTGTGTGTCTGTCAATGAATGAGTGTGTCAGTGAATATGTATGTGTGTCAAATCAGTGAGTATGTGTTTGTCATTGAGTGTATGTGTGTGACTATAAGTGTGTATCTGTCAATAAATGTGTCAAATCAGTGTGTCTGACTGTGACATCTGTGTGTCTGTCATTGTGTGTGTTACTGGCAGTGTGTGTCTGTCAGTGAATGTGTGTGTCAGAGTGTGTGCTTAAAGTGACACTATAGGAGCCCAGACCACTTCAGAAGTGTTCTGGGTGCAGTGTCCCAATCTCTTTAGCCCTGCAAGTGTAATTATTGCAGTATCTCAGAAACTGCAATAATAACCTTGAGGGTTAACTCCACCTCTAGTGACTGTCTACCAGACAGCCTCCAGATGGACTTCAGGGTGGTTAGGCGACCAAAAGTTGCACGGCACGGGAAGCTCCGCCCCTGCCACAAAATGGGGGAGGTTTTTTCATGTGTGAGATGTTTCGGTCGCATGGCGCCCCCTGCTCCCATGGCGCCCTGTGCAGCCGCACAGCTCACACACCCCTAAGGCTGGCCCTGGATTCATTAAAACTGATTGCTAGTGAATTGGACACGGGTAAAGCCAAGTTTGAGAATTTTTATAATAAGCTTTTATTGCACACAATTTGCAATTCAGTTTGAAATTTACTACAGTTTTTTTATGTTTAGTGAATAAACCCCACACTTTTTTAATCCAATTTTTACTGCTTGTTTGAACAGTTTGTATTAGCCAACTAAACACAATCTAAAACGCTGTGACTTACAGGTACTATGGGAATGAAAAGGCCAACCACAGTCTTGCAATATGTATGTGTTGGGCAAAAAGTAATTTCAGACAAAAAGATTTTGCCCAAGCAAATATATATATATACATTTTCAATTTTTTTTTTTTAACTTAAAATACCATTTGACTTTGCATTTTTTTTGTTTAGTTTTTTTTTTTTTTCATGTTTCATTTGCCTAGGAAAGAGGCAACCTGGAAAATGGCCCAAATGGCCAGAAAGTGGCCCCTCCTCAGCAATAAACACTGAGGCATCCTTGGAAATTTGCCCCAAGTAAGCCCTCAAGGAAGTTGTCCCCTGCTTGCAAATTGCCAACCAGGAACCCCAGGAAGGTGGCCCTTGCTTGCCATTAAATGCTCCATATTCTCCCGGAAAGTGGCCCTTGCTATCCAATAGGTGCCAAAGGACGCAATATAATGTTTCTTACTTGCTCAAAGGATTAAAGGCACCCCCGTAAAGTGAATCCTGTTCCCCATTATTTGCCCAAGCACCCTGGGTAAAGTGGTCCCTGCTCTCCAGTGGATACATAGACCCCAAGGAGATTGGTCCCTGCTCTCCCAAATACGACCAAGCACCTCTGAGATAGTGGCCCCTGTTAGGCACTAGGCACCTGGGCACTCCTGAAAATTAGCCACAGGGGTCACTTTCCTATGTTGCCTAATTTGACTGAATACTAGGTAGGCAAAATATGCTTTAAAGGTCACATAAAGATTTGTCTATGCTAACGTTTTGCCTGAAATGACTATATGCTTACCACATAGACAAGTGTGGTTCTGCATGAAGTATGTGTGTTAATTATACATGAAGCTAAGCCGGACTTATCCAATATAGTCCTTCAGTCTGAATTATTTTTCACAGATATTCATTTTTAATCATAATTTAATTGGTAACAATATTGTATAGTATTTATTCCGTGTTTCCCTCCTGTAATGTCTGCCACCTCTGTTGGAAGGCAATTTCATACATCTATACGTCTATAGCAGGGGGTCAGACTGGCTATTGATTAATTGATTGTAATATTTTAACACCAAACCTATGAACTGTCGATTCAGTGGATCAATTCATATTTGGTACCTTATTCTGTCATAGGTACCAAAACACTTTTATGCTGTAAGGATCCGCAGTCTTCATAGTTATAGCAATTTCCCAACAGCCCGGTTCTGTCACCCGGTGTTGGGAGGACTGTGGGGCATAGGCGTGCGCACGGGGTGTGCCGGGTGTGCCTGGGCACACCCTAATCCCGCAGCATGCCTATGTATATTGAGACCGGCAGGG
The DNA here is from genome assembly GCA_933207985.1 of Pelobates cultripes. NCBI lineage: Eukaryota > Metazoa > Chordata > Amphibia > Anura > Pelobatidae > Pelobates > Pelobates cultripes. Next base: position 26,210,449 of record OW240916.1, read on the forward strand.
GAGATCTCAGGATCTCCCCTGTCGGCTCATGCAGAGCCGGCGCTATCCGAGCACCGGCTCTGCTCTCAGCCTCCCTCCCCACCGACCCACATGCAGGGAAGGAGGCAGGAGAGGCCGTGGCAACGCTCATATCTCGCGAGAGGAACCCGGCGGAGCTGCCGGCAAGAGCTCCGCCGGGTTCCTCTCGCGAGATATGAGCGTTGCCACGGCAGGGGCTAGAGTTCACTCTCCACAGGACCACCAGGGATAGAAACAGCAGCAACAAGGTAAGAAGAGAGGGGGGATTTCAAGTAATGTACCCCCACCTCCACCCCCCACAATCACCCACACACATACAGCACACATACACAGCAACTACACACATACAGCACCCACAGACATACACAGCACCCACAAACATACACAGCACCTACACACATACAACACCCACAGACATACAACACCCACAGACATACACAGCACCTACGCACATACAACACCCACAGACACACACATACAGCACCCACAGACATACACTGCACCAACACACATACAGCACCCACAGACACACACAGCACCCACAGACATACGCAGCACCTACACACATACAGCACCCACAGACATACACAGCACCAACACACATACAGCACCCACAGACATACAGCACCCACACACATACAGCACCAACACACATACAGCACCCACACACACATACAGCACCCTCACAAACACACACAGCACCCTTACACACAGCACACAAACAGCACCCTCACACACAGCACACAAACAGCACCCTCACACACACACAGCACACTAACAGTACCCTCACAAACACAAACAGGACCCTAACAAACACACACACAGCACACTACCAGTACCCTCAAACACAAACAGCACTCTCACACACAGTACATTAACAGCACCCTCACAAGCGCACACACACACACAAACAGCACCCTCACACACAGTACATTAACAGCACCCTCACAAGCGCGCACACACAAACGCCCTCACCCACATTTGTATACTTATAATATAGCAAAATTATTATTTAATTATACATTATAAAATCACAATGCAGATTGTTGCATATGAATATGATATATTTTAATCATAAGATATTGATAACAAAATAAAACGTAAAATTACTATATGTACATATTTTTCAGTGTGAGCTTTTTTCCATGTGGGCATATATGACTGTGAGTTTTTTTCTTTGTGCAATTTTCATGTCTAAACCTGAGACCCAATGCTGCTTTTATTATACTGGATTACAACATGGAGCATACAGCCATATCCCGTCATAACACTGAGTGCATCATTGGACCCCACACTTGGGCAACGTGTTACTATAGATGGTGCTATAATAGCGCTGTATTAAAAGAGGCACCTTTATAGCTTCCACGTAATGAAGCAAATTAGAAGTAAATAGTTTAAAATTGAATCCATAATCTCAAATTGCATAGAGTTTTGACAAATTGCCCCCCAAAAAATCAATGAAACGTAACCTGAGATTTGGTAAGATATAAGCTGAAAGTTGGTATTATCCCATCCCTCAGTAATAACTTATTGGAAGCTGGGTTTGTGTACATGTAGCTGTCCAAGAAAGCAATAAGTGTTTATGATGATATGAAATAGTTTAACAAGGATTGGTACACTTGGCTATTTCTAGTTTTCAAGTACAACCTGGAGTGTAGATATTGTTTCCCAGGTGAATGGTATTAATTTTATTGAGTTTGGTAAGATGAAAGTTGAATAAAGCTTGCACTTGTAGCAGATCCTAAAGATTCTGTAGATGGAGCACTAGTGACCGAGCTATCTCAGCAGCCGCAGTATAATGAACACTTGTAACAAAACATAAGATTTAAAATTTCAAATAGTTTGGGAAGGTAACAAAATCCAGGTATAAATGTATTAATAATCCGAGAACTTTTTTTTTTTTTAAATTAATTAATATAACTCAAAGTCTCACATATCATGTTATAAGAAGCGGTGTTGAAAATAAGTTGAAAGCATATAATTTATGACATACCTTTACAGGAAATACATTATTGTATATTCCGCATGATGACTTGGAACCGGCTTGGTAACAAGGCTGGTACATTTTTTGAAACCCACAGAAACCAGTATATTTCCTGGTAACATTGCTGATGATAAGTAAGAGGTTATTAGAAAATCCAGAATGAATCAAAACTGTATTAGTAAAATCCAGGGAACCAGAAATCCACTGTCCGGGTCTGTGGGAGTTCTGATTGATAGAAGCCAGTATTGAACAGACGAAATTGCTCATTCAATTTTGGGTCCCTGCTTCTGCTACCTCAGTGACCCTTTAAGCAGAGTCTATACAGAGTCTGCAGAATTCACTGAGTTCCAATGAATGGCTGGAGAGCAAGCAGGAACGGGCAACAAAATCCATAAACCAAAGCAAGAGTTGGGGCTGGCAAAGTTCTCCATGCTCTCTGCTGCAGTTATGGATTGTGTCAACCAGGGCTAATAGTTAGTCTGGCAGTGATGTAACACATACATTAATCTGTGCAAAGATAAGGAGCTGTGTGATCTAAGGCTGTGTAAAGCCTGCAAGTAACCTGAGTAATGCAGTCTAATTAATGAAAGTGGAAAATTATTCAGCTGGAGGTCAGAGATAGAGTTGAGCGAACCCAAACATTACGATTTTTTGACCCCGAACCCGGACATTTCAGTAACAGTTCGAGTTCGGTGTTCTGCGATTTAATGGCGCGTTTTCAAAAGCTGCAGGTCAGCCAATTAACAATTTGACTTGTGTGCCCTTAGATGCCATCACAGCCATGCCTATTAATGGCATGGCTATGATTGGCCAATGTAACATATAAGCCAGTAGGGGTATGTCTATTAAGCAGTGAGCAGCCTAATCTGAAGGGGGGACCTATTTCCCCACCCCCCGACCCCCATCCCTGAGCAGTGAGAAGGGGCACTAAATAAAAATTGGGGGGGATCTAATGTCCTCCCCCCTGGGCCAACCCCCTGGCCCCCCTCCCAAGCCCCCACTCATGACGTGCAAGTGGGGGCTTTTAATCAAAAGGGGGGACCTATTGCCCCCCTGGCCCTCACCCCTGAGCGGCGGGTTGGGGCCCTAAAGTAAAATAATGGGAGGACCTATTGTCATCCCCCCTGGCCCCCACCCCTGAGCGGTGCATGGGGGCCCTAAATACCAATGGCGGGGGGACCTATTGTCCACCCCCCTGGCCCCCACCCCTGAGCGGCAGATGGGGGCCCTAAATTAGAATAAGGTGGGGGGACCTATTGTCCTCCCCCCTGAGCGGTGGGTGGGGGCCCTAAATAAAAATTGCAGGGAGGACCTAATGTCCTCCCCCCTGGCCCCCACCCCTGAGCACTCTGGTCCCCAGGCTCAGAGCACTTTGATTGGTGGGTTTAAGCCATCCAATCAGAGTGCTCTGACAGGTAAATGAAGAGACTGACAGGTAAGTCTCTACATTTACCTGTCACAGCACTCTGATTGGTTGGCTTGAAATCCACCAATCAGAGTGCTCTGTGTCATTTTACACAGCGTGGGTGTAACGGACCGTTTTGCACACAAAAGGTTAAAACCGTTTAGGCGATATTCCCCTTTTCAGATGCACAGGCAGCTACTGTAAGCACCAATCTCCCAAAGTGCAACCTACACGAATGCTGGAAACAGCCGAACAGGAAAAGCACTTAATCAGCTTACACTCCTGGCAATCGGCGTACAATCCAATTCCCCCAATAATGAGACGATACTTCATTTTGAGGGTCAAGCAGAATATGGTTTACTGGGGCTAACTGCCCGGCTTTTATGCAGGTCTCCCACCTGGTGGACACTCCCCTAGGGGACGAGATGGAAGACTGGGACACAAAGGGTAAAAGGACCAATCACAGACTTACACATTTCCACAATCCCACAATGCATCACAATCCCTCCCCTTTGCCCTGGAGATAATTGGGAAGTAATCCAATTATCTCCAAGGACAGAGGCAAAACTCCATTACACACATCTTCAGTAAAAAGACATAAAATTACATACGGTTACATTCATCACATAAAACACACACATTCTATATATCCCCAGATAGCTTAGATCTGAGCGCACATTACTAACGAATGGCGCTCAGATCACATACATACAGTTCAATCGCCATGAAGCCAAAGTCTTTGCCATAGTTTTTCGTTACACAAATAGGCTCCATGGCATGGCTATCTGGGGTGATGCTGTTCATACAGTTAAATTACCAAAGGAACAGTCCGTCAGTTCCACTACCGAATGCAGAGCTAAGGAGGCTGGCGGCTCAGCGGTGTTCGCGCAATTAAGTTCCATTTTCAGTTCCATAGTTTGGGTGCTTAACACCGCTGGCCGTTCGGGAGTTAAAATGCATGCTGCCACGTGTTCGGCAAACAAACAAAGGCCACCCAGCGCTCATCAATTAAGCTGCGGTTAACCGCAGCTTCTAGGCAGTCAGTTGATGGCACACTCCAGTTCCCAGGTGGTCCATCGTTCGGTAGATTGAATCTACCGAACACCCCGGCAGAAAGGCACAAATAAACCTTTCAGCAGGGAAAATAACAGGTTTTAATAGTCTAAAGAGAGTAGACGAGCAACCAGGCTTCTCCAGTGCACAGTGGCGAGGTTGGTTCCGCCACAGTGGGAAAGTTCTTTGGAATTTCAAAGAACTTTCCCACGCTGTGTAAAATGGCACAGAGCACTCTGATAATAGACATGCCCCTACTTGCGGTATAGCGAGTAGGGGCATAATTTACTAATACTAAGTAATCTTTAGTAGATAGCTCTCTAATACCGTGGGAATTAGGGAGTTATCTACTTATTCATTCCTGTCATTACATTGACTGGCCAAGTAACTTACATTTTAAATGAATGCGTGTTACTTGATTGTTGTAAGTGTTGCAAATGCTTACAGCTGAATCCTGGCTATGTTTGTATACTTTTTATTTAAAATTGTATACAGTGTAACATTCTTCTTCTTCCACTGGGTAAGTATATTGGTACTTAGGCAATACATTTTACTTCCTTTTGCAGCCCTTTAGCTCTTTCCAGGACTTTTTTAGAGCCATTTTAGTGCCCAAAAGTTCGGGTCCCCATTGACTTCAATGGGGTTCGGGTTCGGGTCAAGTTCGAGTCCCGAACTTGAACTTTTTGCCGAAGTTCGGCCGAAACTGGCGAACCCGAACATCCAGGTGTCCGCTCAACTCTAGTCAGAGACTTATTGCAAACCAGGAAGAATGTCACAAGATCCTCCAATGGTCAATAGCCTACAGCATTTTCATTCTTGCAGAATAGATGACTGTTGACCAACTCCCCCCAGTGGCCAAGAAGGAGAAGGCAAGTAAAATATTTGGGAAGGATTGTTCTATAGCAGAGAAATTGCAACAGATGTTAAGGGTAACTATTAATATTATCGCTATTTATATAGCGCCAAAAGATTCCGTAGCACTTAGAAGAAGAGAAGAGAAGAGGAAATAAACAGAAAAGCTTAAAGAACATTGAGTGAGAGGTAAAATGGAGTGAAAGACTAAGGAGAAAGTTTATGAGACAAATGACTATGGGAAATAGAGTATAAGATATGTATAAATGTTTAGCAATGTGTGTGATTAGTATTTGTTACATCATAAGTCTGTGTATAGGTTTAGGGAAAACAAAAGCAAAATTGTACAGTTTCCCCCAACTTTTTAAGTAATTTTTTAAAATTTTATTACCAGTTCATCGTAATCCCCGTAGACTTTATTTCTGCAAAGTGTTCTCCTGCAAAGCGGAAGTGTAGTTATTGGCCAATTCCAATAATGTAGCAATGAATAAACAAAACATCCCACATATATTTATATATACAAATATTTATTACAAGTAACAGGAAGTATTTACAAGTAACAGGAGAAATTCATTTAAATAAATAATATATAGTATAAAATATTTACATAACTGAACATTGATTGTATAATAAAATAACTGAGGAAATTAAAGTCCCCTAAATGTAAATACAGTTGACATGGAAATTAAAAACCAAAATGTCAAATATAATCTAAAATAATATGCCTGTAATTAGCAATTCAAATTTCATTCATTACAATTCAGTATTTATTTACTCCTAATGGTGGGATTTATTCACTAAAGTTTGTTAGAACAGACATAGTGGTTTGGGAACAGGAAACCAGTCTAGTGACAGGGGGTTCATTTTATTTGTGTAAAGGCTGTCCGCATTTTAGCCGCCTCCACCTCCATTTCCTCCTTTCTTTGACATGCCACCTCAGCCAGGATTTACAACCTGCTCATTTGTTCCTCTAGTTCAGTCTCTTGGGCTGCATCAAGCACCGGTGGTGGGCTTACACCTTCAGCAGGATGGCTCTGGACTGGTTAAAATGTCAACCTGGACTGTCCACCTTCTTCTGTCGTGCCTTGCTGGAGATCATGGCCAATCCTGGATAGCAGAGCAAGGGGTGGAAATACTGTATAGGACACCGGCACTGCAGCAATAATGTTCGTGGGGGGAGAGGAAGAGGAGGAGGTTCAACCCTTACTTTTAATTTTGGGTTGTGTGGAGGAATCTTTTTCTTTCCCTTTTGTATTGAAGCAGATAAACTTGATCCAAGGTCATTTTTAATAATATTTTGTGCAGTTTTAGCCTTCTGGCATTTATTAGCCAGTTGGATATCGGTAAACAGAGAATTGATAGACACGTCAGAGGGAATAGAAATCTAAATAATATTTAAATAATATTTCCTTCCAAAATATACTCACAGCAAATATCACCTGTTTATTGAGGCACTTAAAAATCCCAGGTACATTCACGTACTTTAATTCTCTACCATATCGAGCAGAAAGGGGATTTGTGTTAAAAACTACCGTTGCCCTGCTCCTTATATAAAAACACAGAATAGAGTAATATTGTGTATCTGGTTTTAGGTAAGCACAGGTCTCTGCTGCTCTGATAAGGCTATGGACCATAAAGATATTCACAGAGATTTAGTTGTGCCCTAAAACCAGAAATGCCAACACATTAATTCAATGTAGAGCTAGTGATAGGTTATGTCTATTACAGTTAGAATGGCAAAGGTAACCCAAGTATCATAGCACATGCTAACACTTTTTTATAAAGTGATTTGATACGTTGATCACGGTATCCAGTTGAGAAAAGTCCCCTAATGAGGACAATCCACAAAATGTTTGATTAGAACCCAGTTTGTGCTTTTAGGGTATGTCTCTCAACGTTGCAGGTTAACCAAAAGCCCAAATCATCCCCAGTCTATCAGTCATAATTTTAAAAGGAGATTAAAATGATTTATAAAATGTCTTCTTCATACAAGTGGACTTATTACAATTTGAAACGCTGAGGGGGTTAAGAGATAATGGACATGGAGTAGTAATAGCCACTGTAGGGAAAGAGTCTAAACATGCACATTTATAGGGTTATTCACTGACGTGAGAATTCAAAGTGTAGTTCAAATGTACATGAAACCTTTATTTTGAAATTCACCTTTGAATTAACTTTGAATTTTCACTTCAGTGAATAATTTTTAGAAATTCAGATCAATCCCCATGGAAACCCAATTTGTCTGGTCACTTCAGTGAGTTAGACCTGTTGCCTGATCCAGTTCTACCTTCTCTTTGCCATTTAGGTATGAATGTCTACAATGCTCTTCCAGCTAGTTCTTTATATTTTGAACCAAATGTTCTGGCAGATTGCTGCAGATCTTTCTGTTACCATTTTTTACAAAATTCTTTACAAATGGCAACATTCATGGTTTCTGCAATTTTGGGAGAGAAGATTTTGATAATGAAATTCAGTATTTAAAAAAATATCCCTCTTAGACTATTTTAAAGAGGCATTGAATATGAGTTTATCATAGGAGTATGGCACCATGGGGGCAATTCTCACTCCTGGGCTACTGTACAGTCTCAAAGGCAACATAGCCAACCTGGAAAATTTAAATGTAAGATAAAATATATAGAAATAGGCAAGCCTTACTTTGACCCTGTAACTTTGGAAATCACCATAAAACATACACATGGAGGGTACTGTTATACACAGGAGACTTCACTGAACACAGATATTTGTTTCAAAATAGTAAAACGTATTACAGCAATGATATTGTCAGTGAAAGTAAAAATATTGCATAAATATATACATAGAATTAAAACATTTTAAAATATTTTTAAATGGATTTTTATATATAAAATGAACATAATTCTAAGTGTATATTATATATATTGAAATACACTTAAAATTATAGTCTGTAAGTGTATGTAAAAGTACTTTGAATATCTCTCTCTAGCTCTGTACTTTTATGTCTGTTAATAAATTAGAAACCTTTTTTTACTTTCAAAACTTTTTTTTTTTTTGCAGGCATATTGGGGACTGCCTAACATCCCAGGCAGTCCGGCTGCAGGCAAAGTTGCCTGCAGGCAGCTATTCCGGCAATGTGATCACGAGCCCAAAAAAATAAATAGCCCAATGAGAACATCTATTTAGGGGTGGTCCTTTTGTAGAACTCTCTCTGTTGCTTCAGGTAAGATAAAGCCTTTTCACTCACATTCTTAGGTTCCCATTTTGTATTTTAAATAAAGACCAGCTATTCCCTTCCCATTCCTTCATCTCCAGATGTCATTTTAAACTCCCAGCAGAAAGACAATGTGAAATGGAGTCAGTCCATGTTTGGAAGGATCTGCTGTGCATTCACTTATCAGAGAGCATTTTATTTTGTAAATATAGTATAGAACAAATAACATTGTGTGTGGCATGATAAAATAACGTTGTATAATTACCTTGACACAGATAAAGTAAAATCACAATTAAGGTAAATTAGGTTAATAAAGATAAATGCTAATGAAGAGAGGGATGAAAATTTATTTAATTTATTCTTTCGAAGTTCTTTTAAAGTAAACCATGTTTCTGTTGAATGAAAAGTTTGTTACTACAAGGTGGAATTTTAGCGAAAATTATAATGATGTAAACAAAAACAAATCTATGATAGAAAGATTTCTGGGTGGAGAATTTCTAGTACAATAAGTATTGTCAACACCATGAACATTTGAATAATTATTATAGAACGTCATGGTTGATAACACATCCTTTGAATTTTTAAAAGATTATGAGACTTATAAGTAGCGATATATTTCAGTTAGTGAGAGCCTACTGAATATACAAATTAAATACTATGATTGTAAAGTACTGATACAATCGTAACTAGGTGGTATTAATAGTATAGGAATGTAATTCATGAATACAAATGACCTAAACATTTTAAAGTTCACTAGAAACCATATGATTCGTGGAAATATAAGTGGACGGGATAATATAGTAATATATGTATTAGTACTTCAGTAATATCAGTTCTTGAGAATGAAAATACTTTGTTATATGTAAGAGAAGAAACGTTCTGGTGTACCTAATGTAACACGCAGGGGAGAGGGAGTCGGACTAACACTAGCGGCTCAGACTGGGAACAATAGGGATTCACTACAAACCTATATAAGAAGGCAGGTAAAAACACTCTGAAAGACAGTGTACAAAGTCCAGGAGCTGACTAGTGACTGATGGCACAAATATAAGGAGTGCAAAATCATATGATATAAAATACAAAGAAGTGGGAGAATCAATAAGAATGATTATAAAACTTATAAGAATTATGAAAGATTAATGTGTACTGTGCCTTTAAATGGAATAAGGGATCATGAATAGAAAGAGGATGAGGGTAAAAATGGATAAAACTTGAAAAAGAAAACTAGGGAATAATAGTAGAAAATAAGAAAAATACGTAAGAAGGGAAAATGGAATAAAAAGAGACAAAATAAATAAATGAAAACTAATACTATAAGTCAAATGACTAGATCAGTATACAGCCAATATATGTACAGAACAAGTATCTCTATCCCTAATGTAGTATAGGGTAGATGATGACTGTTCCAAACAGTATAATTTGAAATGTCAAAGATAAATGTATCTGTACTTTAGCAACACAGTATGTGGAACTGTTCGCGCTTGCAATACAATGTATCACTGTAGACTGAAGCAATATAAAAACTGGATGTAGTATTTAAAAAAAAAAAAAAAAAAAAACTGTTTATTGTACAAATTAAAAAATATTTAAAAATAAAAAAGCAAAAATACAGATCAGAGATAATTTATAAATGCATTACCAGTCTTATGTAAGTCAGACGTAAGCAAGGACCTTCGAATTGAGTGAGGATGGATCTGGATTGAATTGACAAGTTAGCCGCCTCTGTTCCAGCTGCCGGTGAGGACGGCGTGGGTCTGAGTGTACGTCCCAACAAAAACCTCACTTCGAGGGACGAGCAGAATGGATGATCATGGTTCACAGGTGCGGTCAAAGGTCCTGCATGGGAAACAAACTTGTTGGTAAACGCTGTCTGCCTTTGTAGACAGATACATTCAGCAAGATACAGAGGTAGACGGCGTTTACCAGCAAAAGTTAGTTTCCCATGCAGGTAGATCTTTCTCATTGCTTTACATTGTGTATTGGATCAACATTAGTAAATATTTTATTCATTTGTTGTTATATGTATTATGTTGAAGTAGTTATGATGTAACATGGATATTAATACAGAGTTGAAACAGGGAGTTTGAAGGAAAGTAAATATAAGGGATAGAAGCTCGACCTTCTAAGAACTCTCATATAACAGAAAAGTCGTGACTACATCTTGTCTTATGCTCAATGACTGATATGAATGTGATACGAGTGATGTATGAATGGACAGGTTAGTAACATTGTGTTATGGTAGAATATGGTGTAATGTAGAATATTGTATATTCTGCTTCTATTGATTATTTATGGATGTCTGGATTTACATAAGCAACAGATGATCTCAATAAGTCACTAGGTTCTCTTTTATGAACTCTGGAATGTGGATTGGGGGTCTTGTCCTTATATGGACAGTTATACTCTGACGTCAGTATGGGCACATCTATTTAGTAACTGAACAAAAGGACACAAGTTGTCTGCTCTTGTACAGCTATGTAACTCTCCCTTCAGGAGTCCAGCAATTACCATCTGCTGTTGAACATCCATGATCATGTAACATCCTTTGCTGTTTTATTATTTACCAGTAACGAAGAATAAGCTGTAAGTCATTGCGTCTTCGTACTTTTCATTAATATAGATTTATATTAATGTGCAAGCCTTTGACCTAAGACTATATATACACACACACACCGCAAAAGACAGAAGAAACAGATGTTACAGGAACAAATCTATTTTGGGTAAAACAAAGGTTTCCGTAACTTAGAGTAAATGTTTTGTATTCTATTGCCTGTAAACGGTTACTCCCATCAGGGCCGGCCTTCGGGTGTGCAGCCGCACAGGGCCTCATGAACCAGGGAGCACCCATTGGCCGACAGTTCGCACATGGCCGGATGACAGGAGGAGCTAAAACAGGTACTTGGGTGGAGGATTTCACTAGTCTGCACCCAGGTCTATAGAAAAAATAAAAAAAAAATAAAAAAAAACCCAGTAGTGGTGGATCTTAACAGGCAACGGGGGCAGAGTTTATCAAGAGGCAGAAGCGGGGCTTATACCTACCCGAAGCTGCACAGGAAGAGGGAAGCAGGAAGGAGTCCCTGCTTTGCCAACAGCATCCACTACCCCTTCCAGCCAGAATGGAAAGAGGTAAGTCTGTGTGTGCCCCTATCATCGTGCATCAGTGTCTGCATGCCTGTAACTGAGTGTGTGCCCCTATCATCGTGCATCAGTGTCTGCATGCCTGTAACTGAGTGTGTGCCCCTATCATCGTGCATCAGTGTCTGCATGCCTGTAACTGAGTGTGTGCCCCTATCATCGTGCATCAGTGTCTGCATGCCTGTAACTGAGTGTGTGCCCCTATCATCGTGCATCAGTGTCTGCATGCCTGTAACTGAGTGTGTGCCCCTATCATCGTGCATCAGTGTCTGCATGCCTGTAACTGAGTGTGTGCCCCTATCATCGTGCATCAGTGTCTGCATGCCTGTAACTGAGTGTGTGCCCCTATCATCGTGCATCAGTGTCTGCATGCCTGTAACTGAGTGTGCTCTTATCGTGCGTGACCGACCGTCTTTAACTGAGTGTGTTTCTGCATGCCTGTAACGGAGTGTGTATGACTGTGCCTTTAACTGTGTTTGGCTCTGACTGTCTGCCTGTAACAGTGTGTGTGTGTGTGTGTGTGTGTGTGTGTGTGTGACTGTCGGCCTGTAACTGAGTGTGTTACAGGCAGACAGTCAACATATTAGAGTCCTCAAGTTTGTATCCTTTGAATGGAGTTGCGATCTATGCAACTACCCACCTGTAGTATTGACTGGCTGGGATTGCTTGTCACTTCCTCCCAGTTTCATGCAGACAAAGCCCCAAAAAGGAGGCAGCGGATGCAAAGGCAGCGGCAGCATGAGGGAAGAGGAGCTCAAAGACTGAGCTGCCCTCACACCAACATCAGTCAGCAGCAGTAGGGCCCAAAGCAAGCCACCCTTCTGGATGCAAAAAGTAAGCTAACAGGAAGGTGGCTGCAAATGACAGATTTGTGCACACACACACACACACGTGATAAGGGTGCGTGCACACACCTGTGTCCATCCAAATAATGCTATAAGGTATAAAAAGGGGAAAAAAAAATCCCATATAGATTTATATATGCAAATGTTTATTACAGATCCCATATAGGGTGCATTTACACATAGTAGGAGTAACATTAAATAGTATAAAAATGTTTATATAACTGAACATAAATTGTATTAAAAAGAGGAAAAGGAAATAAAAAGTCCCATAAATGGAAACACCTTTGTCATGGAAGCTGTTCAATAAAGAATTAAAAAAAAAATTTTTTAAACTGCGGTAAAATTAAAACCAAAATTTAGTCAAAAAAAAAGTGCGTGTTCTTTGCAATTCAATCCACTAGAATTCTGTGTCTAATGAGAAAAAAAGCCACCATTCCTCATAAGAGCGTTAGAACAGTTATAGGGGTTTGGAACAGGAAGCAAGTCTAGTGACAGGGGGTTAATTATTTGTGTAAAGGCTGCTCGCATTTTAGCCGCCTCCATTTCCTCCTTTCTTTGGCATGCCACCTCAGCCAGTATTTGCAACCTATTAATTTGTTCCTCTAGTTTAGATTCTCGGGCTGCAGCAAGCACAGGTGGTGGACATTCCTGTAGCTCCATCTTTTGGGTTGCATCAAGCACAGGTGGTGGGCATTCCGCTAGTTCAGTCTCTTGGGCTGCAGCAGGCAGAGGTGGATCGCATTTCCTGAGGTCAGTCTTTTGGGTTGCAGCAAGCACAGGTGGTGGGCTTACATCTTCTGCAGGATGTCTCTGAACTGGTTGAAATTTAAACCTGAATGGAGAGCCTCTTTCAGCCATGCCTTGAAGGAGATCATGGCCAATCCTGGATAGCAGTGCAAGGGGTGGGAATACTGTATAGGACATTGGCACTGCAGCAATAATGTTCGTGGGGGTAAGAGGAGGAGGAAAAGGAGGAGGAAAATGAGGAGGAGTTTGGTCAACCCTAATGCTTAATTTAGGGTAATGTGGAGGGATCGTTTTCTTGTTTTCCTTTTGTGTTAAGCCTGACGAACTTGGCCGAAGACCCTTTTTAATTAAGATTTTGTCCAAAATTCGCCGCCTGGCATTGATTAGCCAGTTACATATCTGTAAATAGAGAATGGAAATCTAAATCATATTTCCTTCCAAAACATAACTCACATGTCAACACATTATGTAGAACCAGTATTCCAACTGTAATACACATTTGCCAACATACTGTACTAAGCCCACTAAAACAAGGTACTACTATCAATCCAGTTATTCAACAGTTACCAGATGAATTTGCTATAACCTTTTGTGGAGTGGGTATTTGCAAAGTATTTTGATAAATTTTATTAAAGTATCAAGTTATGAAAAATGTACTTATTGATTCCTATCCTATGTTTGAACCTGATTGGTGTAACAAACCAGTCCCCCGATATTACAGATCGGCCAAAAGCCCAGATCATCCCCAGTCTATTATTCATATTAATGATTTTAGCCAGACCAAGGGTTTCTAGCTCTCTGAAACTAGAAGGAAAAAAAATGTGGTCTTGTCTAAAACTTAACTTTAGACAGACACATTAGTTATTATTCTGTAACTGCAAAGAAAGATACACAAATATAGAAACGTATTTTGCTTAAACTTGGTAAAGGATTCAAAAAACTAATTTATAAATACTTGGGAGTGCAAAAAAGTTTAGAAATCAAGTGTAACGATAACATCATTCCTTTTCCTACCAGACCGAATGTTGTTCTGCAGTGACCACTAGAGGTCACTGTGGTGACACATTAAATGTTACATTTTAGACAAGACTACAACATTTATTTATTCATACAGTTGTAAAATAGTAGATAAAATTCTGTAATACCTTTTTTATTGGACTAACAGAATTTTATAACGACAAGCTTTCGTGAGAACCTCCCTTTCTCAAGTCTAAAGCATTTCTCAGCAAAGACGGCACGTAGAATTCGTAGAAGTTGAGTTGTGATACAGAGGTTAAAGCAATACGAGTGCAGATAAGCCACAGGCTGATAGGAAAGAGAATGCTCACAAAGGGTCGTTAGAATCGAGTACATCTAAATTATATATATTTTTTTCTATTCGATTTAATATATATTTTTTAAAAAGGTGTTACAAGATACAAGTGTTCTGTTATTTTAGATCTGCATCACTGGAATAATCCTGCTACAATCTACTCTTTATTCATACAAGTAGACTTAGAACAGATTGAAGCGGTTCAGAGTGGAGACAATGGATATTGAGTAGCAATAGTCATCTAGAACAACGTTTTAAACATGCATGTTTAGTGTTTCCATAGTGATTGCCCCAAAGTACGATTTATATTAACTTTTTAATTGGGTAACAGAACAGTCTTATCACTTACCTGAGTGTTTGTTAGACCTGTGGACTTCATCAATTCTGCCTTTTCTTCGTCATTTGGGTAAGGGTACAGACAATTATCTGTGAGCCATTTCCGTAAAATATGAACTGCTGGTCTTGGCAGACTCCTGCTGTTCGTTCGGTCAACATTTTCGGTCAGTGCGTTTAAATGATCTACATGCATGGATTCTGCAATATTAGGAGACAATATGTTACAGATAGAAATATTATACCCCAAGAGACAGGCTCACGAGCCTCTGCAGGGGAGAGAGGGGATAGAGGGGGGCAGTAGCAAGAAGGAACAGAAATTAGTTGGAAGAGGCAGACGGAGCACAGAGGTAAAGTAGGAGGAGAAGGGAACAGAAATGATCAGCAAGGAGCAGAAATAATCAAAGGAGCACGAAGGTAGAGTATGAGCAGAAAAGAACAGAAGTGGCCAGCAAAAGCACAAAGGTAAAGTAGCGGAAAGAATCAGATGTTGCACAAAGGTAAAGTAGGAGAAGGAGCAAAAGTAGCAGAAAGGAATCAGAAAGAGAAAGGAGCATAAGAAGCTGAAAGGTAAAAGGAGACAAGGAGAAGAGAAGACCGTGTAGGAATAAAAGAAGACTGTGCCAAATGAATGAGAAGAGATTGGAGCAGGAAGGACAAGTGAAGTGATCCTTCCACTTCATTCTGGACCCCACATCACAAGGCTTTGGTCCCTGGGCCTGGCAGGAAAACTTTGGACCTTCTCATCACCCCGGGTAAAAAAAAATAATTCAGTGTTAAAGTGTTCATTTTTATTTACTGAGCGTCAGGAAGCACAGAGTGCCATTGGGTAGGGGTGCTGCAAATTGGTCAGCTGGCACGCTAAGCCAATCACTAGATCCCCATTCATAAAAAAGTAACTCTAGCCAATCAACGGCACCCATGCCCAACGTCAATCTGCACTTCCTGACACTGTTTCCGAAGCAGAATACCAGTGAGCAACCTGGAGCTGGAAGAAGCCTTTGGGTTTAAACTATGTGAGAGCGGTTTAACCCCTTAAAGGAAAGAACACCCAGGGGCCTCCTGGCATAGCCTTTTCATTTAGATGACATTTTTATATTAACTAGAATGTTCCTTTAATTTGCTTAAATGAACACTATATAGTGTCAGGAATACAAACATGTATTCTTGAGACCATAGTTGTGAAACCACCATTTACGTATCCTGCGCGCCCCCCCTGACCCCAACCAGACATAACTTATGAGGGAAACCCCCTTCCCCATTTCTTTTTACATTGCAACATTGCATTTGACACAAACTGAGCCATGAAAGAGTTTGACACTATTTTCTTATATAGGTAACATTTTGTAATGGATACATAGGTTTATAACCTTTTTGAAGTCAATATATGTTAAATACCCCACACACTTTTTTTTATATGCGGTTCTAAATATAGTTTTCAATTAAAAAAAAAAAGACTCTGCATGTCTTTATTGGGGGTTGTATCTACTAAACAGTGATTTATATATTTTTTATAATATGGGCCATGGAGTATTCCTTTAAAGGAGACTAAATGTACAAAAATACATGTTTATTATGCCATTTTGCGAATCATGGAGCTGCTGACAAGCTAAAAAAAAAAAAAGTGTAAATCATTCTGATATGTTATGGTGACTAAAGTGCAGGGCCAGATTAAGAGTCCATTGGCCTGGTGCTGACAGTTGGGCCTAATTACAGAATCTTATCGACAGAACACTAAAACCAACCTCCCAATCATCATGTACCTGGTGCTGGAGAGAAACTCACAGGATCTAGTTATAAGAAAACACTATGCTAATCTCTCGCTTTCAACTTTCAAGTAAAAATCATATGTTTTCAGTGAAGCAGGATGTTGGTGGGAGGGGTAAAAGGGTGGGCCACTGAAGAGTCATTTAACAGGAACCGCCAAAAGTTGTGAGCATGCACAAGAGAAGGCATGTCTGCCCAAAGACGAAGGTCAGCCTAGTTTGAATGCATGTCAGGCTTCCTGCCAATCATGCAGGCTGGCCAACAAAAGGCCTACTGTGCAGACAGCACTGAGCTTGGTATAAATGCATCCAATGATGCACTCGCTCCATGCTTTCTAAGGACTGTCCCCTAGCACTCACTTGTCCACTACTCTCCTAACCTTATTAACAGCCAGAAGCTCCTGCTATATAGTCTGGAACAGAAAAACGTGTCATGTAGTGAGTGTAGAAGGAAACATGCCACAATGTTAGAGACTGAAGCAGAAGAGCATTTGCATAGTGTGCAAAGTCAGCTTTACCTTAAAGGACCACTCTAGGCACCCAGACCACTTCAGCTTAATGAAATGGTCTGGGTGCCAGGTCCAGCTAGGGTTAACCCATTTTTTCATAAACATAGCAGTTTCAGAGAAACTTCTGTTTATCAATGGGTTAAGCCTTCCCCCAAAGCCACTAGCGGCTGTCTCATTGACAGCCGCTAGAGGCGCTTGCGTGCTTCTCACTGATTTTCACAGTGAGAGCACGCCAGCGTCCATAGGAAAGCATTGATCATGCTTTCCTATGCGACCGGCTGAATGCGCGCGCAGCTCTTGCGCTTTCAGCCGACAGGGCGGATCGGAGGCGAGGAGGAGAGCTCCCCGCCCAGCGCTGGAAAAAGGTAAGTTTTTACCCCTTTCCCCTTCCAGAGCTTGGCAGGAGGGGGTCCCTGAGGGTGGGGGTACCCTCAGGGCACTATAGTGCCAGGAAAACGAGTATGTTTTCCTGGCACTATAGTGGTCCTTTAACTAATTTAATTGTCAGCTAGTCCACACAAGTTGTTCCCCTAGATCCCTCCAAAGTTTCCATACTTGAGCAAGTGAAGAGTATTAAAACAAATTTTTTATTTTTTAACAAATGGGCTTATTCCTTGTTAATCAGGCCATGCTAAGAAGTGTTCCTTTCAAGCAAATGGCAGCTTGAGTTTTGTGTGAAGTCTAAAATGTGAAAGGCACTTTCATAGTTAGTCACAAAAAAACAGCTGGCTTCCAGACATAGCAAAATATGTTCCAATTTTGATCAAACATTTAAGACTTGTGTATGAGATTAGAGGAATTCAAATCAAATTACAATGAGAACATCTATTTAGGGTGGTCCACTATGGGAACTCTCCATATGGCTTCAGAAGAGGTAAAGACAAAATGGGAACTTTTATTCCCTCCCCAATCTTCCATGGCTACTGTCCAAACTTTTAATGGAGACAGTGGCCATGTTCAGAAGTACAAATGTTAATTCACTTTCCACTGTACAGGTTATTTTGCAATTATATTACAAAACAAATTGCAATATATACTTACAATAATACAGATCATACTCCCACACAAAGATATAGGTATTAATATGAGGATTTTAGTTTTAAAATAACTGGATTGATCAATAAACTAGGAATTATATACAGATGCAAAAGAATGGGTTAGTCCAAAATAAAGCTAAAAAATATTTTCACCTATGCTTTTTACAGCTTTTATATTTTGGCCCAATATTTGCAAAATATCTTTATATACCTTTATCAATTTTACCCAATGCCCAATTTATTGGAAATGCACAAGTCTCTCGTCAACCTCAATAATGTACCTGTGGCTCAGTTAGAGAGATACTAAAAATGTTAGGAGAGTGTTTATATGGGACAAGAGACTGGACTAGAAAACCCGAATCTATGACAATAGACAAGTTGTGGGTTTAATTTTCTTGTATTTTTATTTATTTTCATTTTTTTTAAATGGCATTTCTTTTGGCATAGAGTTAAACGAGAGATCTGCTAATTAATATTTAGGCATTTTAGTGTTTATATAAATTAAACTGCTCTCTAGCCAAATACTCCAGCTGTTGACCTTCACGCCGGAGTTCTATTCCAGACCACATGGTGATTCTCTATCACTTATAGTTTCTATCTTACCTGGTTCTGTACTAGTGGCTTCCATTGTTGTTATGGTAGCAGTTAATAGGAAGAAGTCTTTAAGCTGGCACCGGGCAAGCGCAGCTTGATTATTTGTGCACAGGTGAGGAGTATGATGGTCCTTGTCTATGTCTGAATATTTTAAAAGTATACACCCAACCCTTTTGGTGGGAGTAAGATTTGAAGGAATGGTCAAGATTGGCTCAGGATTGACTGGTGGAGGGGATGTCTGAAGTCTGTCACGTTTACATATCACTGGGGATTCATCACAAGGATTCCTGAGGTGTACAGTGTCTCATTACAAATGGTGGACTGTCGTTCTGTCTGTGTAAACAGCAGGATGACTCCTCCTGTGAGAGGACAATGTACACAACAATGGAATGTGCCACTTCCCAAACTTCATCCAAAACAGGTTAACCGTACTCACTCATTTGTGTGATTTCTGAGGGCCCAGGCAGCTGGCATTCTTAATTACATATTTACACTGTAAATATAATGGACAAAAAGTAATCAAAAAATATAAAGCAAATACCTTTAACCCCTTAAGGACACATGACATGTGTGACATGTCATGATTCCCCTTTATTCCAGAAGTTTGGGCCTTAAGAGGTTAAATACAAGAGCTTTTTTTTTTTTTTTTTTTTTTAAATAGATGTGCAGTGTTACAACAGTATAACTGATAAAAGAAAAATGTAGCTATAATATCTACTATATCAGGCTTCCCCAAACTCTGGCCCTCCAGATGTTTCTGAACTACAACTCCCATGATTCTATGGATGGAATAGGCTTAGAATCATGGGAGATGTAGTTCAGCAATATCTGGAGGGCCAGAGTTTGGTGAAGCCTGCACCTGCCCTATAACAAACTGGAGGGGGGGTTCCAGAAGTGAAAAAAGGTACATCTAACTTGACTCTTCTTCACTTAAGGAAGGCTTGGCTGGCATAGTTGTGGGGGGATGCAATGCAAGTCTAATAAGCATCTTCTCTGATCTGTTTGGGTATGTGGGGGGTTTAGGCTCCCAGAAGGGTGTGTTTACATTTGATATTCTATCAGGATGTGGGCAATAATGTATCTGAGTTCTAGGGTATTTAGTGAAGTGCGAGGTGGTTTATTTGCATTGAGGGTAACATATGGGTCCAGGACCTCTCATACTAGTGTTTGCTTGGCTCCATATTCCAGTAATGTTGGGCTGCTATTAGGGATTTATTCTACAGTTATAGTAGCAAAACTAATTATTGCATAAATAGGTACAATAAACTATTTCCCCCCCCCTCCCCCCCTATACAGTTTGGCAAATGGTCAGAAAGGATTACAGGGGGACAGGCAACATTATGGAATTATCTTAAGGTTGTGTATAATGGGCAGAGCTCTGCAGGCACAAGGATGGGCAGTCTATAAAAGTCACCCAGTGCAGAGTCTGATTGTGGGAACAAAAGAGTAACCTGTATTTTATGCCCCTGGGGTTCTATAGACAGTGAGTTGAGAACCCTTAAGGGGTGAATGGAATGGAATCACTAAACAGATTATCAATGGCATCCTGGGATCAGGATTCCAGCTGTTCACAAAAACATGTAAAAGTTGACCTACAGGTTATCTAGAGCAGCATTCTTAACATGGCTCTGACCAGCTGATACCATAGATAAAAGGAATAGATACTTTGTTTACATGTGATGTATAGAGGGGAGGGGACAATACACAGCTGATCATGTGAACTGTTTATTGTGAGCTTTTCATTGGATGCATTGTTCTTTTGTCCAGAATTAATTAGGACTTGTTTGTTTCTTTTTTATTGGCGACTTAGGTATGTCAAATTTATGGTCTAGGTGTGCCCAGGGACACCCGAATGAAGGGCTTGATGTTTGAACAAGTCAAGTCAAAGTTTAGTTGCCCAGATAGCAGCATATATGGTAAAAATCCATAACTAAGAATTTTGTTTAAGCCCAGCATTGATTCACATTTATTAACTAAAATCTGAATTGTAGTAAGTCGAAATTTTATTGTAGAGTTTGAACTTCATAAAATCACCGATATATTTTTGCAATTCCATTTTTAATTCACTACAACTTGATGTTCAGGGAACAAACTTTCTATAAAGGTTTGTGCTGGCATCAGATAAGTTTAGCCAATTTTAGTGCTTGGTTGGCAATTTTATTTAGGCCTTGTTTTTGATCAAACATCATTGTGTCTTTGGTTGGCCAAGTATGGCTCACAGGCAGTAGTGGGATTCAAAAAAATGTTTGTAACCTGTTTTGACTTTAGGGTTGGTCCCTATGGAGTTGGAAACCTATAGACACCCCCCCCCCCCCTTGCCCAGTCATGCACACACATCAATGCAGTAACATACTGGGGGGGGGAAATAACCAGGGGTGGCAAAGGGAATGCTTGTCACCTTGTATTTCAAGCCAATATGCAATAAATGCATAAGCATGTCAGGATAATGAGCAGTAATGCATAAACCTTGTATATCATACCACTGAGCACTAAATACAAAAGTTAGTTTTACCATGCCACAGCTAAACATACATAAACTTTATATCATGCCAATGAACAATACGTGTATAAACTTGGCATATCATGCCAAAGAGCAGTAAATTTATCAAACTTTTATATCTTGCCAATTGCCACATGTGCCCCCAAAGAGCCTGCCATTGCCATCTCTGCCACCAGCTTCTGTGCTATATCTCTGCGCCATCTCTCCAAGGGTGACGGTGTGTGGAAGGGTGCTAGTAAGTGGGAATGGTGACAGTTTGAGGGGTGATGACAGTGTGTGGGATGGTCACAGTATGTGGGAGGGTGATGTGTGAATGGTGACATTGCCCTTCCATACATGTTTATTCCTCTTCCATCCATGTCCCTCTACCCAATCCAGTCATGTCTCTCCCCCTACTCCTTTCATCCAAGTCCCCCTATCCCTTCCACCCATCCGATCCATGTCTCCATCTCCCTTTTCCCATTCAGTCCATGTCCCCCCAACCCTTCTATCCATGTGGAGGGGCAATCCAGCTAGCTTAGTCTACCTGCAGACCGAGGGGAGTGCAGACTTCACGTGTCAGTCTGACAACTAAATTTTGAGCCCTCGGCGTAGGCCAGGTTTGCCAATGGTTCGGCGAACTTGCTAAACGTTAGTAACAAGTTCACACCAACCGGTGTGAATTGGCTGAATTCCACCACTGGATGAAAAGGCCAACTTGTCTTGCAATATATAAAATATATTTTACTCAGCCATGAGTGTCTGCTGTTCATGTACAAGTTAAAACATGTGGAAAATGGCACTAAAAAATAAATTTAAAAAAACCACTTATTTCAAGGGTCAAACTCTTTTAGGAGTGAATCCAAACACTTACAATTTCAAAAAAGTAAAATTTAAAAAGTGCGCTGTGTCTTAAAATTTTTAGAGTGAAAAATTAAATATTTTGTGCAAAATTACAATAAAGTGCAACAATTAAAGTGTAATTCATAATGCTTTATACAACACTTTTTGATATTGGTGTCACAAGTGTAAAGTGCAGATTTTTTTTTTACACACAGTTACCACAACTTTCAAAATATTTTTTCAAACCACTCAAAGAGGTAAAACGATATCCACACATGTACAAGATAAAACAAGGGGAGAAGGGAAAAGAGAATATATATAGTGTGATATTGCTTCAACACTGAAAGAAAAAAAAGGATATAAAAGTTAGAGATACACACTCAGAAGTGTAGAGTAGATAAGTCTTTTCTAACTATAACTGCTTCAAACAGTGATCCAAAGGAGAGGGAGCCGTTTTACCTCTGAGTGATTTGAAATTTTTTTTGAAAGTTGTGGTAATTTTAAGAACTTTTTCGTTTTTATCTACACTTTTTGCACAGTGCACTTTACACTTGTGTGACACCAATACCAAAAAGTGTTGTATAAAGCATTATCAATTGCACTAATTTTTCACTTTAAAGATACAGCACACTTTAACTATCATAGTATAGTTCATACCGATATACAATACAGCCTTTCAGTCTGAATTAGGATTTATATAGTACCAGCATTGTTATCAGTGCTTCAACTAATAAAAAGCCAACAAGGGGATGAGTTAAGAGATAGGAGCGAGAAGGGTGTAATGCCCACACACTAAACCTGTGAGTGGGAATGGGCATCCACGTCCTACCTCCTGTCCCAAGTGGGGTCACCTAGTCTGGGTAGATAGGGGATAACCCATAGTATAAATATTAGCAATCAAGAGAAAATTCCATTAGCCCCCTTTTAAGGTGGATAATTTGTAAAGACCCAGTCTAACACACTAGTAGCCAAAAAATACTACATTTATTCATAACTACCATCTAAAGGAAGCAAAAAAAAAAAAGTCACAGACTGAATATAAAGACATAGGCACCAATGCATCCAGTGGTATGGAACAATGTAGCCAGAGGGAGACCACTAAATATCTGAAGTAACAAAGTATCAACACAAATTGTGACTCCAAATAAGGAATACTAAACAAGCCTTATAAGGCTACTCTCATGCCTAAGTGAGGAGATAGAGTTACTAAACACCCAAGTCTGCAATATTCATGTAGGCTTGATTAGTCCTGGCCCTTTAATGCCTTGGGTGTTATTAAATCTCCACTTAGTAGCTAAGCACCAGAAAAAGTGCCAAAGGGAGAAAGGTCATGGTCTAAAAGATTGGCAGCCCTGATAATCAAAAGTAGACATACGGATAAAGTAAAAAAAATAAAGAAAGCCTCTCTCCTTGTGGGACTTAGATAGGCATAGAAGAAATGATTTAAAGGACCACTATAGGCACCCAGACAACTTCAGCTTAATGAGGTGGTCTGGGTGCCAGGTCCAGCTAGGTTTAACCCTGCAGCTGTAAACATAGCAGTTTCAGAGAAACTGCTATGTTGACTTATGAGTTAATCCAGCCTCTAGTGGCTGTCTCATTGACAGCCGCTAGAGGCGCTTCCATGCTTCTCACTGTGATAAGATGCCAGCGTCCGTAGGAGAACATCCTCCCCTTTCAGAGCCACAGGAGTGGGGGCACCCTCAGGGCACTATAGTGCCAGAAAAAAAAAAAAAAAAAGTTATGTTTTCCAGGCACTATAGTGGTCCTTTAAGTCATAAAATAAACTCCCATGCCTAAGTAAGTGAGGAGATGAAGTTGCTTAACCCCTAAATCTGCAATATACATATAGGCTTAATGAGTCCTGGCCTTTTAATGCATAGGGTGTTAGTAGATCTCCCTTAATTCCTGAGCTCCAGAAAAAAAAAAAAAAAAAAGTTAAAAGGGAGAAAGGTTACTTTCTAGAGGATCAGCAGCGCTAATAATCAAAGGTAGGACAGATAAAGTAATGTAAAGAAAGTGTCTCTCCTTGTTAAACTTACTTAATAGGCATAGAAGGAAAAAACTTAAATCATAACAAAAACATGTATCACACAGTGCAAGTGAAACAACCGTGTGTGCAAATTAAAATTTACCCATAGGAAAGAACCTGATGTGCGTTTCAATGCAGTATATATGCACTTTGTCAGAAGCCAATAAAAGCTACTGAATGTGGACGCCCTTATATCAGAGTACTGCTCCCAACGGTAATTAACAACAGCCAATTGGAACCCTGGACATCTTGAGGGGGGGTGTGACCATCAGATGACTAATGTCACACCTGAAGTATACCTTATTATATATAATAAATGCCCATCACAGGGCTGTCAAATAAAAAACATTTTTAGTTCATTTTTATATTATTGTTATTTTTTTCAATATGTTATTCTTATTTATTGTTTTTAACGTATTCATCCTCGTATAGAGTTACAGAAGGTGCATGAAGGTTTCAATGACTGTCTTTAGTCAGGTTAATCTTTAGCTGGACGCTATAACCACCACAAACAGTTCATCTCACTGAAGTGGTTTAGGTGCAGCCAGTCATGCAGTGCAAATCATTGAAAAATCTCTAACAATGCTATATACAGCCCCCGTCAACTTTAACTTCAAACAATTCCTCAAGCAAACTTAGGATAATGTCAATATAAATAAACAAGCAGTTAACAGTTTCCACATCTGAAAAGCAACATCATTGAACCATTCCGGCTATGAAGCAAATGATCTAACCTACCAATCAGGGCTGACCTTCAGGCGCCCTCTGCGAAAAATCTTCACAGCACCCCCCCTCCTATCCATGTATATAGGGGATTTATTAAATGAATAATTATTTAAAAACAAACAAATATTTATCCCTGTCATTACTTTGCATGGAGGGGGGCAGGCTGATTTCTGGTGATTCAGTTTGCTGGGAAGTTAGTCGGTACCTTCATTGGGTGCAGACCATCAGTAACTGTCTCATGATCTCAGGCACTTACAGTATCAGCACGTTCTGATTGGCCGGAACTCAGAACTCGGAAGAAAGCTGCATTTATCACGTGTGTGTCAGACGTGATTGTGTTATGTGTTGGCTGTGTGCCATAATTGTAATGGGTGTATTGACTGTGTCTGATATATGTGTGAACTGATCGTGTGTGATTTTTGTGCAGTGTGATGGATATTTCATTCAGATAAAAAATATGTATGTAGACCCATGTGTGAATGCAAGTGTGCATTTTTTCAGAGTAACATGCACACAGTCCAGGCACATAGTCACAGGCACATAGTCAGGGCCGGCCCTAGGGGTGTGCAAGCTGTGCGGCCGCCATGGACCAGGGTGACAAGAGTGCAGGGGAGCTAAAACAGGTACCTGGGTAGAGACTTTAATTATTCTCCATCTGGGTCTATAAAAAAAAAAAATTGTGGCAGTGGGGGTGGGGCTTGCTGAGTGGCATGGGTGGGGCTTATCCCAAGGCATAGGCGGGGCTAATACCTACCCGAAGCCCCTGGTAACTGCTGCACAGGAAGAGGGAGTGAGTTTCTGCCTGTGTGTGTGACTGTCTGCCTGTGTGTGACTGTAACTGTGTGACGCTGTAGCTGTGTCTTTGTGTGTGCCTGTGCCTGTATGTGTGACTATCTGCCTTTAACTGAGTGTGTGTGTGCCTATCAGCGTGCGTGAGTGTCTGCATGCCTGTAACCGAGTGTGTATGACTGTCTGCTTGCAATAGAGTATGTGTGACTGTGTGACTGTCTGCTTGTGACTGTGTGTGTGACTGTCTGCCTGTAACTGTCTGTGTGACTGTGTGCCTGTAACTGTTCGTGATTGTGTGCCTGTAACTGTGTGTTTGCCTCTGTGACTGTCTGCCCGTAACTGAGCATGTGTGACTGTCTGCCTGTAACTGTGTGTGTGTGTGACTGTCTACCTGTAACTGAGCGTGTCTGACTGTCTTCCTGTAACTGAGCGTGTCTGACTGTCTGCTTGTAACTGTTTGTGTGACTGTCTGCCTGTGCCTGTGTGTGTGACTGTATACAGGCAACTTGGTGGGGGGGGGGGCGCTTTGAAAATTTTACGCACAGGGCGCCTAATGGACTAAGTCACACAGACAGTTAC
Source organism: Pelobates cultripes (assembly GCA_933207985.1). NCBI lineage: Eukaryota > Metazoa > Chordata > Amphibia > Anura > Pelobatidae > Pelobates > Pelobates cultripes. Next base: position 26,236,674 of record OW240916.1, read on the forward strand.
AAGCACATAGTCACACACACCGTTACAAGTATATACCCACACACAGTTACAGGCACATAGTCACACACACAGTTACAGGCAGTCATACACATGTACAGGCAGACCATCACACACACATGTACAGGCAGCCACACGCACTGGTAAAGGTAGCCACACAGACACACACAAAGTTATAGGTAGTCAGTCATACACACACAGGTACAGGCGGTCACACAGTCACAGGCAGACAAGTCGTACACACAGTCACAGACAGTGGTACACACAATCACAGACAGTCGTACACACAGTTACAGTTATACACATAGTTACAGTCATAAAAACACAGTTACAGACAGTTGTTCAGACTGCTGCCACACAGTTACAAGCAGACAGTCTCACACAGTTACACGCAGACAGACACAAGCAGTTATAGACAGACAGTCACAGGCAGACGGGCACACACACAGTTACAGTCAGTTACATCTTTCCATTATAGGCTGGAGGGAGGAACAGGGGCACTGTTGAAGTAGATGGAGGATTCGGGTCACTGTGGCAAATGGGGAGCAATAGATGGGGAACAGGGGCACTGTAGCAGTAGATTGGGGAGCAAGGGCACTATAGCAGTAGATGAAGGGAGCAGGGTTAGATGGGGAGCAGGCGCACTATAGCAGTAGATAGGGGGTGCAGGGGCACTGGGGTAGCAGGGGGCACTATAGCAGTATATGGGGGGAGCAGGTACACTGGGGTAGATGGGGCACTATAGCAGTAGATGTAGAGCAGGGGCACTGGGGTAGATGGGGGAGCAGGGGCACTATAGCAGTAGATAAGGGGAGCAGTGGCACTAGGGTAGATGGGGAAAATGGCAATATAGGGATAGATGGGGCACTATAGGGGTAGATTGGGGAGCAGGGGCACTATAGGGGTAGATGCGGAGCATGGGCACTATAGGGGTAGATGGGGAGCAGTGGCAGATGGGATACAGTGGCGCTATAGGGGTAGATGGGGGAGCAGGTGCACTATAGGGGTAGATGAGGGGCACTATAGGGGTAGATGGGGGAACACGTGTATTATGGGGTAGATGGGGGAGCAGGTGCACTATAGGGGTAGATGAGGGGCACTATAGGGGTAGATGGAGGGAGCATGGGCAATATAGGGGTAGATGGGGAACAGTGGCACTATAGGGGTAGATGGGGGAGCAGTTGCACTACAGGCGTTGATGGGGGCACTATAGGGGTAGATGGGGGAGCGTGGACTCACCAGGCAGCAGATTCAGGCCTCAGTTAGCCCCTCCCCCACAGGCCTCTTAGCTCTGTCCCCACCGACTGATTAGCTCCGCCCCCTACATATCTCTCTGCTAAGCCCAGGTAGAGGATAGGGAAGATAGGGAGGGCAGAGAGTGTGCAAACTGTGTTGGCCACATGGCGCCCACTGCTGCCATGGCACCCTGTGCAACCACACAGCTTGCATAGGTTTTCCTTTCTTTAGGGTAACTACTCCAGTCCAAGAAGCTATTGGCGACGATAGGTTTACGGAAGAGGGTCGTAGTTAACCCGATTCACATAAATGGTGATATCAAGGAAGTTATGTGCCTGTCCTCCTATCTCAGATGTGAGTTTCAAAATTATGTTATTCTGGTTCAGGATATTGACAAATTCAAGGAAGGCAATCTCAGTACCAGTCTAAATAATAAGCACATCATTGATGTAGCGTTTCCAAAGTTGGATGTGGTTGGTATAGTACACGATTTCATTGCTGAACACTATATTTTTTTCCCACCAGCCCAGGTGGAAGTTTGCATATGAGGGGGCACAAGCCATCCCCATAGCTGTCCCCCTCACCTGCTGGTAGTACTTGCCCTGGAACAGAAAATAATTATGTGCCAAGATAAAATGCATAAGATTATTAACAAACTGATTGTGAGTCTGGACAGATGGGTTTGGTGTATCCTATTTCGTTTGGGATGGAACTATAGAGGGCCTCAACATCCAGACTACAGAGCATAGCATTCTCTGAAACTTGTAAGTTTTCTACAACATTCAAGGTTTGCTTAGTGTCTCTAAGGTATGATGACAAGTTCTCAACTATTTCCCTTAGGACCTGATCAACATAAACAATGATATTTTGTGTCAAGTTATTTCTGCCAGAAACAATAGGTCTGCCAGTCAGTATGGATTGTTTCTTGTGAATCTTTGGGAGTGTGTAGAACGTGGCTATTGTGGGGTTGTTGATGAGCATAAAATTGTACTCATCTCTCGTTATTAATACAGACTCTAAGGCCTCATCGAGGAGCAATTTGAGTTCCAGTTGGTATTTTCTAGTTGGACCTGCACTCAAAATATCGTAAGTGTCTGAATCCCCAGCCAAGCGTAGTGACATCTCAATATATTTACTCCTATCCATTACCACCACATTCCCTCCCTTGTCCAAGGGCTTAATCACCAATGATTCATTCTGGCTCCGTTTTTGCAATGCTTTGCGTTTGCTCACATCTAGTTTGCTACAAGGTTGAAGTAACATGTCACTTTTCACAATTTTGTCAATATCTGCACCAGTTAATTTGACAAATAAATCGATATACTTAAATTCAGTCAAATGAGGAGTGAATTTACTCCTTCATTTCAGTTTGCTAAATGGTGCTGCCGTTTTGTCCAGTCTACCATTATCTGGGAGAAGGTCCACTAGGGTATCCAATATTACTACATCTGAAGCTTCAAGACCAAGGTTTTTTTTGCATGTTTCTCATCCTTCAGGCAGTGAATTTTGTGCAAAGCAAGCTTCCTAGGAAATAGGTGTATGTCCCTTGTCCAGCTGAACTTGTCAAATTCCGGCACTGGGACAAAGGACAGAGCCCAACTCAAAATACGTAGTTCCGGGATGGAAAGTTCATATGAGGAGAGATGAAAAACCTGCTTACTAGAGTCATCTAATATTTTCTGCGTCTGTTGTATTGGGATCTCGTGCGCTTCTCGTTAGAGGAGGTATATTTTCCTCTAGGTTCGTCGCCCTAAAAACGAAACCCCCTTTCCTTATGATACCTTTGGGATTTAGAGTTGTAACTGGAAGGGCATCAGGGATCCCATTTCTTACTATTTTTTCTAACACTATAGTGTCCTCGTCACCATTTAGGGACTTGGTTCCCCTGTCAGGATTAAAAAGGTGATTTTACTTTTTCTCCATCACAGAGCTGGTCATCAAGATTAATGGAACATGGGATACATTGGGAGGTCAGCGCACATGTATGGCAAAATATTGTGATGCTCCAATTAGAGTTGATGTTAAAATGATGAATATTAAATATTGAATGTAAATAATATTAATTCGGACAGTCTGGCAGCAAAAGTCTTCTTATTTTTTAATGCGTGTGTGTCATTTGGGGACACTAGAGAGAAGCGTAGTACAGACAAGTATTTAAATACACTGACAGAGCTGCTAGACTATTCTAATTTCTACCCATGCAAGAGTGCTTAAGCAGTGCTCTGTGCATAGAAAGCCTTGCTGACCAGATGTATCCTTTTTACATCTGAGAGTTATTCCCACGCACCACCCCAACCTGCATATTTTCTGTCCCAGATTCAAATCTTTCACTTTTGTTAGAGACATCTAAACCTGCAGACAGCGGCTCCTATACACTATACTATACTATATTATCCAGTATACACTATAATATACTATACACTATAGCATTTGTAATATCTTGATTTGTGTTTTCAAAGTTAAATAAGTCTTTTATGTATATATCTTCTTTGGTTAAAGGCCCACCAGGTTAATATACATCTATATTAACCAAAAAGTACTAATACGCAATCTCACGTTCTTTATAAAAAAAATATGCATTTATTCTACTACAA
>OW240916.1:26247111-26450292 GCA_933207985.1 Pelobates cultripes
TAATATTGGACGTGAACCTGACTGGAGTGTTAAGTTCATTCAGATAGTGAACCATTTGCTGTGCTTCCAATTCAGTGCCCTTCCAAAGGATCAACAAATCGTCGATGTAACGAAAATACGCAGTGATAAGATGATTAAATTTGGAAAAGATGTGTTCTTTCTCATAAATATGCATATAGGAATTGGCATACATTGGGGCCATCGCTGCCCCCATAGAGGTGCCCGCTACTTGTAGGAACCAGTCATCTTCAAATCTGAAATAATTTTGTTGGAGAGTTAATGACAATAATTCCAAGACAAATTCGATTGGAGGTCCCACATATGAAGTGGCCATGCATAAAATTTGTCTCATGGCTTCTATCCCCTCCTGGTGTGGAATAATTGTATATAGATTACTCACATCCATGGTGATTAGAATGATGGGTTCCTCGCCAAAGTCTAATGAGTCCAATTTCCTTATCAAAGTCGGTGTATCCTTGATGCAAGTCTGTATCTCTGCTATGGGTGCTTGGAATAAAGAATCCAGCCATTTCGCAATTGGTTCTAAGATCCCTCCTATTGCTGATACTATCGGTCTCCCTGGAGGCTTAATGGGATTCTTGTGTATCTTTGGTATAGTGTAAAGAATTGGAGTCTTTGGATTCTTTTTCAATAGGTAGTTAAAGAGTTGAAGATCTATATATCCTGCTTCCAGTCCCAAAAAAAGAGTATTCTCTATAATTGTTGCTATTTTCTTAGTCGGATCACCCTGTAAATGTAAGTATACTGTAGCATCTTGTAATTGCCGTCTGATTTCCCCAGCATAATCCTTGTAATCCATGATTACAATGCCTCCCCCTTTATCAGCAGATCTAATAGCAATCGTGGGGTCCTCTGACAAATTTTTGATGATTTTCATCTGTGAAATAGAAACATTTCTCCTGAGTACTTTATGATTGCGGATAACCTCCTGTGAAAGTCGTTCCACTGTGGAGAGATAGGTCTTAATTGAAGCTTTATGATTCTGTGTGTCAAAATTCGATTTTGGTTTAAATTTTTTCATTTGTTGATTTGATGTATCAATATTCATTGCGGTCTGAGATGGTCCTTGTTCACCTGGTTTATGGTAATATTCCTAGGGTTCTAACTAATATCTATATAAATATATATAGCTTCCTTAGCACTTTTTATACACATCAGTATCATTGCATATTTTCATAAACCTTTCATTTTTTTTTTCATTTTGTTCTAGTACCAGGATGATTGGACTAGTACTTGTGAATGTTAATTCAATGTATTACTTTGTAGTTACATTGCTGGGTTGCCATAGCAACCGGAGACACATGCTATTCACTATTAGTCACTTCCTGCTTCTTCCCATGTGACTCTAGCGTTGCCGCGGCAACGCGTGACATCATCACGCACACGTAGGGGCGGGGCCACGTCCGCGCATGCGCACGGAGGTATGGTGGACGCCAGGGGAACACACCCATCACTCTGAGCACAGGGGTAAGTCATTATTGATTTAATTTCACTAATACTTGAGGTATATAAATGTAATGTTTTGCATTGTTTTATATGTTTGATCCTGATGAAAGTTCCAGATAGGAACTGAAACGTTGATCTTTTAAATGGAATTTCAATAAACTGTAAGTTTTAAACTCAACAAAAGTCCGAGAGTGCTGATCACTACTTCACCATATGCAATTTTTCCCTGGATTACAAGCACCCGGCTTACAACTGTCTACAAGCGTGAGTGCAAGGAAACCCTGTATGTTATATAGATATATATATATATATAGTCAGCAGTCTGTCTGAATTCAGCAGTCTGAGTGTGTCTTTGTGTGTATTCAGCAGTCTGTGTGTGTATACTCAGCAGTCTGTATGTGTATGTATTCAGCAGTCTGTGTATGTCTGTATGTGTATTCAGCAGCAGTCTGTGTGTAGTTAGCAGTTTGTTTGTGTGTATTCAGCAATCTTTGTGTTTGTGAATTCAGCAGTATGTGTGTGCATGTTTTTACAAATGTCTGTGTGTGTATTCAGCAGTAGGTGTGTATGTACTCAGCAGTCTGTGTATGTATTCAGCAGTCTGTTTGTGTGTACTCAGCAGTCGGTCTCTCTCTCTCTGTAGCGGAACGCCAATATAAAATCCACGAATTCCGCTGGTCCAGAAACGAATCCACAGTCAAGCGCTGAAAACACCAAGGCAATATCCCCAACCTCCCAATAACCGGACGAGACACAGTTTTGGGAGTCAACTCACAATCCTTTAATCGGCACGACAATTTATACAAGTCCCCATGCAAGGGGTTTCCTGAGTCCCTCCCCAGGGGCACTCCCAGAGGGGACTACATGGGGGACTTACAGTATAACATATTTCTCCCATCAGGCACTGCTGCACGAGAGGGATCATCCTCCCAGAATGCACCGTTAAAGGGATTATCCCCTCGTGCAGCAGAACCGGCAATTCACACAAAAATCTACAACTGTTATAATACACGGTGGATTTACACGAATGGACGTTCGGTAGATAGCTGGGGTCTGGGCGCATCATTCGTGAGATTGCCGCTCAGATCCCAGCTAAAATAACCGAACGCCGCACAGAAAACACATTTCTTTCAAAACACACGAAAAGAACCGATTGCTTTTAGTGAACCTGGTCCTGAAACTGCCGAACGTCCTGGAGGCTCAGCGGTGTTCGTGCCGTCGAATAACTATTGGTAATGCTATGCGTTCGACGACACGGCCCCGCTGAAGAACAAGGGATCCAAGATGGCCGACCGCCGCATGGTCGGTAGTCGAACGACGGCCACCCAGGAGAGCCTCTAATAACCGATTGCAACAATGTTGCAATCGGTTAACAAGCGCCACACGCCTCTAAGTGTGTGGGCTATTAGGGGGTATCGCGTTCGGTTCACGAACGGCTTTCTAAAGTGCCGTTCGTGAAACGAAAGAGAATCCCCATACAAAACCGCCATTTGCATTCGGCGGAAACAGCAGTACAGGTAACACAGAAAATACATTAACATATACATAAGTATAAAGCGCATATCTCGCCCGACCTATTGGCAACCCTTAAAGGCACAGTCTCTAGTTATTGTCCAAGTGGCTAGGTTTGCCACAATGCTCCCCCAGAACCAAGCCGGCATACACAGTCTGATCCCAACGGATCGGCTTGGGGATGTCCGGAGGAGTGCTCACAGATCATTTCTCAAGGTCTGTTTGTCGGGACAACCCGTCGGCATTACCGTTTTGTTTCCCTGGGCGGTAGTGAATTGTAAAGTCAAAGGGCTGCAGCGCTAAACTCCAGCGCAGCAGCCTGGCATTGTCTCCAGCCACACGGTTTAGCCACACCAATGGGTTGTGATCTGTGAGCAAAGAAAAGGGTTGCCCATAGAGATATGGCTGTAACTTTTTCAGGGCCCACACCACGGCCAGGCATTCTTTTTCTATGGCGGCGTAGCTCACCTCTCGGGGTAACAATTTCCGACTCAAGTACGCTACGGGGTGTTCTCCGACATCGGCTCCGACCTGGCTCAGTACTGCTCCCAATCCAAACATTGAGGCGTCTGTGTGAACAAGAAAACGTTTAGTTGGATCGGGAGCTGCCAGTACAGGGGCATTGGTCAGAGCCGTCTTCAGCTGATTGAATGCCTGTTCACACTCTGGGGCCCAGACGACCTGCCGGGGCAGGTTTTTCTTCATCAGATCTGTCAGGGGTTTGGCCAGGGCACTGTAGTTGGGTACAAATTTTCTGTAGTACCCTGCGGTACCTAAGAAAGCCAGGACTTGGGTTTTGGTCCTAGGAGTAGGCCACTGGGCTACAGCTTCAATCTTTGCGGGCTCAGGCTTCTGCTGCCCGCTACCCACCCGGTGTCCTAAGTACTGGACCTCTGCCATCCCTATGTGGCATTTGCTGGGCTTCAAGGTAAGCCCTGCCTCCTGAATCCTATCTATTACGGCCCCTATGTGTTGTAGGTGCTCCGACCAGGTCGGACTATATATGGCAATATCGTCCAGATATGCACACGCATAGTCCTGGAACCCGTCCAGTAGCCGATCCACCATCCGCTGGAAAGGTCGCGGGGGCGTTCTTCATCCCGAATGGCATGACTCGAAATTGGTACAAGCCAAACGGGGTGACAAACGCCGACTTAGGGATGGCGTCCTCGGCTAGTGGAATTTGCCAGTATCCCTTACACAAATCTATGGTAGTGAGATACTGACCCCTGGCTATCTTATCAAGCAGTTCGAGGCATCGGGTAGGCGTCCGACACCGTTTTGTCGTTCAACCTCCGGTAGTCCACGCAGAACCGGGTGGTACCATCTTTCTTGGGAACCAGGACTACCGGCGATGCCCAGGGGCTATCGGAGTGCTCAATAACCCCCAACTGCAACATCTCGTCAATTTCTTTCCTCATATGTTCTCGCACGGATTCGGGAATCCGATAGGGAGTCTGTCGCATGGGAAGCTGTCCCGGGGTTTCCACTCGGTGGGTGGCTAGTGGAGTGTACCCAGGTAGGTTAGAAAAGGCGGCGCCCTTGGCTGCTATCAGTTCTTGTACCTGGATACGCTCTTGAGGACTTAGCCGCTCCCCCAGTTGAACCCCCTGGGAGGGTTCCTTCTGCTCCTCCTGCTCTAACAGATCTGGAAGGGGCAGGTTCTCCTGATCTTCGGAGGCGGGCGTGCAAATAGCTGCCACGTCCTCCGTCCGCTCGTGGTAGGGTTTGAGCATGTTCACATGGAGCATGCGTCTCTTCCCTACTCCGGAGCATGGGCCGATCACATAGGTGGTATCGCATCTCTGCTCTACCACCTGGTATGGGCCCTGCCAGACGGCCTGTAGTTTATCGGTGCGGACCGGTTTAAGGATTAGCACCTTCTGTCCCACTTGAAAACTACGGTCTCTGGCCCCCTTGTCATACCAACGACGCTGGCGTTGTTGGGCGGCCTGGAGGTTGGTGCGCACTGCCTGGGTCAATTCCTCCAGGCGATCCCGGAACGCCAGCACGTAGGGTACAATTGGGGTCCCATCTGCGCTACTCTCCCCCTCCCAATGCTCTCTAATGAGATCCAACGGCCCCCGGACCCTTCTCCCAAACAATAGCTCAAATGGGGAGAAACCTGTGGACTCTTGGGGTACCTCTCTGTATGCAAACAACAGATGGGGAAGGAATCGTTCCCAGTCCTTATGGGTCTCTCCGAATGTCCGGAGCATCTGTTTTAGGGTACCGTTGAATCTCTCACATAACCCATTGGATTGCGGGTGGTAGGCGGAGTTAATGATCGGCTTAATGCCACATATCCTCCATAATTGCTGAGTAACCTCAGCCGTGAATTGCGTCCCCCTATCGGAGACCATTTCCTGTGGGAACCCGACTCGGGAGAATATTTTCATCAAGGCTTCAGCTACGGTCTCGGCGTGTATATTAGTTAGGGCAATCGCCTCGGGGTACCGGGTGGCGTAATCCACCACGGTCAGGATATACCGTTTCCCAGAAGGGCTGGGTTTTGGTAGTGGCCCTACTATATCCACTGCCACACGGCTGAATGGTTCCTCAATGATAGGTAGGGGACACAGTTTTGCCTTGTGGCGGTCCCCCCTCTTGCCTACCCTCTGGCACACATCACAGGAGGTACAGTATTGCCTCACGTCTTTAGAAATCCCGGGCCAAAAGAATGCGTGCGTTAAGCGATACCGGGTCCGGGTCATCCCTAGATGGCCGGACAGAGGGATATCATGGGCGATTCTTAGTAACTCCTGCCTATACTTCTGGGGCACTACTAACTGCTTAGTTTGGAGCGTCACCGAGTTGCCTATCGCCCTTTCCGCCACCCGGTATAGTAACTTCTTCTCCCACCTGTACTGTTCTCCCTCCCGCCCCACCTGGTCCGTATCTACCCTATCCCGGTATACCTGCAGTGTGGGGTCGGTCTGTACCTCTACTTCGAACGTGGACGGGGTGTCCCAAGTCATGCCTGTCAAGGGGGGGTCATGATTTCTTACCTGAGCCTCAGAGTGTGCGGGGAATGCCGTGGTGCGAGCCTGTTGCCGGGTGGTTACCGGATGCGCCTCTTGTGACGGGGCCTGTGGTAGAAAAGCAGAAGTCATCTGGCCCAAGTCATTCCCCAAAACAACATCGGCCGGTAGTTTTTTCATTATGGCCACTTCCACAACCCCCTCCCCAGCACCCCAATTCAAATGCACCTTGGCCGTGGGTAACCGGTACATGGCTCCCCCTGCTACCCGAACTGCCACTGATCCGCCAGTGTGGGCCGTATCTGGAATTAGATGGGGGGCCACTAAGGTTAAGGTGGCTCCCGAGTCCCGCAGCCCCTGCACTTCTTTCCCTCCCACAAATACAACTTGGCGGTGATGCTGCCGGTTGTCCGTGGCTTGCACAGACATTACCTCGTACAGAACCCCCAATGGTTCCTCGGTTGGTACACTTGTCAGCTCCGAATGGTCAGGTTCTGCGTGGTAGAAATGGGCCGCCGCCCTGGGGGCGGAATTCTGCCGTACCTGGTTCCACGCCTGCCTGCTACGATTCTGGGTGCACTCCCGAGACATATGCCCCCACTGCCGGCAGGTATGGCATTGTATGTTGGCCCTGCCATTGTAGCGGGCTGGCGGTGGGGGGTTTCCTGGTGGTGGCCTGAAGGGGGTAGAGTTGGCGGGTGTGGAGCTGGCTGGGTGCTGTTGTATTGGCGGTCTCAGGGGACCCCTGTTGGTGAGCCCATGGTGTCTCCGGGCGTCAAAGTGTTCGTCTGCCAATCGGGCGGCTGCTGTGAGGTTGAGAGGTTTTCGGTCCCTTACCCACTCCTGTGCCTCTGGTGACAGACCGTTGAAGAATTGCTCCAGCAAGATGAGTTGGCGCAGTTCCTCAATGGTGGTGGCTTGACTTGCCTGAATCCACCCTTGTGAAGCTTGGTCCAGCTTATGCGCCCATTCTGCGTGGGAATCTCTGTCGGGTTTTTTCAATACCCGAAATTTCCGTCGGTATGCCTCTGGGGTTATGGCATATCTTTCTAGGATTGCTCTTTTTACTTTAAAGTAGTCTTTGCTGTCCTCTCTGGGCACAGCGCGGTAAGCCTCTGCTGCTCGCCCTGCCAACTTGCCTGCCAGTAAGGGTACCCACATGGTCGGTTCCAGGTCGTGCAGGTCGCATAGCCTCTCGAAATCCTGCAGATATCCGTCTATCTCATCCTTCTCCTCGCAGAATGTTTTAAATGCCTGGTACGGTATTTTCTGCTTTGTTGGAGGGCAAAATGAGTTGACGATGGATTCCGCCCTGGATGGTGACCTCTGGGGTTGCTGTGCCATAATGTAGTCCTGGACGTCGGCCATTAGCACGGTTAAAATGTCCAGGGTTACTGGCTGTGGTACAAATTCCAGCCGGGTTCTCAGTTCCCTCTGGTATGGTGTTTCCTCTCTGGCAGGTGGGGGTGGACTGCTGTGTGCCTGGTCGCCCTCCATTAGCTCTGCAATCAGTACTGCCTTCGATTTGTTGCTAGCGCTTCTCCCTCTAGCCTCCAGCAGTTCCTTTAGCGTCTGTCTCTTTAACGCCGTGTAATCAGTCCCCATTCACTGATCGCTTTCGTCTGCTTGTTTCATACGAATTGCCTTTCCGTTCGGTAGTTCCTTTCATTCGAATGCGCTGTATTCGGCTGTAGAGTTGGATCCCGTCGCTTGCCACCAATTGTAGCGGAACGCCAATATAAAATCCACGAATTCCGCTGGTCCAGAAACGAATCCACAGTCAAGCGCTGAAAACACCAAGGCAATATCCCCAACCTCCCAATAACCGGACGAGACACAGTTTTGGGAGTCAACTCACAATCCTTTAATCGGCACGACAATTTATACAAGTCCCCATGCAAGGGGTTTCCTGAGTCCTTTCCCAGGGGCACTCCCAGAGGGGACTACATGGGGGACTTACAGTATGACATATTTCTCCCATCAGGCACTGCTGCACGAGAGGGATCATCCTCCCAGAATGCACCGTAAAGGGGATTATCCCCTCGTGCAGCAGAACTGGCAATTCATATAAAAATGCATAACTTTTAAAATATACGGTGGATTTACACGAATGGACGTTCGGTAGTTAGCTGGGGTCTGGGCGCATCATTCGTGAGATTGCCGCTCAGATCCCAGCCAAAATAACCGAACGCCGCACAGAAAACACATTTCTTTCAAAACCTACAAAAAGGACCGATTGCTTTTCGTGAACCTGGTCCTGAAACTCCCGAACGTCTGGGAGGCTCAGCGGTGTTCCTGCCGTCGAATAACCATTGGTAATGGTATGCGTTCGGCGACACGGACTCGCTGACGAACGAGGGATCCAAGATGGCCGACCGCCGCATGGTCGGTAGTCGAACGACGGCCACCCAGGAGAGCCTCTAATAACCGATTGCAACAATGTTGCAATCGGTTAACTAGCGCCACACGCCTCTAAGTGTGTGGGCTATTTGAGGGTATCGCGTTCGGTTCACGAACGGCTTTCTAAAGTGCCGTTCGTGAAACGAAGGAAAATCCCCATACAAAACCGCCATTTGCATTCGGCGGAAACAGCAGTACAGGTAACACAGAAAATACATTAACATATACATAAGTATAAAGCGCATATCTCGCCCGACCTATTGGCAACCCTTAAAGGCCCAGTCTCTAGTTATTGTCCAAGTGGCTAGGTTTGCCACACTCTCTCTCTCTATATATATATATATATATATACATACTTTTTAGCAGTCTGTCTGTGTGAATTCAGCAGTCTGAGTGTGTCTGTGTGTGCATTCAGCAGCCTATGTGTGTTCTCAGAAGTTTGCATGCGTGTGTATTCAGCAGTCTGTGTGTGTGTTCAGCAGTCAGTGTGCATTCTGCAGTCTGTGTGTGTATTCAACTGTATGTGTGTGTATATTCAGCAGTCTGTGTGTGTATTCAGCTGTCTGTGTGTATGTATTCAGCAGTCTCTCTTTGTGTATTCAGCAGTCTATGTGTGTGTATTCAGCTATCTGTGTGTTTGTGAATTCAGCAGTCTCTCTCTGTGTGTTTTCAGCAATCTGTGTATATTTTTCAGTCTGTCTGTGTCTATTCAGCAGTCTGTGTGTATTCAGCAGTCTGTGTGTATGTATTCAGCAGTCTGTGTGTATGTATTCAGCAGTCTGGGTGTGCATTTAACAGCCTGTGTATGTCTGTGTGTGTATTCAGTAGTCTGTGTATGTGTGTGTATTGTGTGTATGCAGCAGTTTGTTTGTGTGAATTCAGCAATCTTTGTGTTTGTGAATTCAGCATTCTGTTAGTGCATGTTTTTACAGCTGTCTATGTGTGTATTCAACAGTCTGTGTGTATGTATTCAGCAGTATGTTTGTATTCATCAGTCTGTTTGTGTGTACTCAGCAGTAGTAACTAAATCTTCTGCTCTAGCTCTGAGGGCACCCTCCTTGAGCAGGCATAAAGATCACCCTGGTTGGTCCTGTGCCCCCTCACTACCTCGAGGGAATTCTATGTTCTTCACTACCATAAGAAGACATAGGCACCCACCTAGGGCCACCTTAATCTGGCTCTATGCTTACATTTCTGTATTTTTGTTAACACCCACACAAAGATATACAAAACATTTAAGTTCATTTTAAATTAGACATTTCAGGATTACTTTTTTTTTTTTAATTAAGTTTTTATTAGAAGCCTAAACATGGACACAGTATATACAGAGATGACAATATTTTCAATGTATTAGAATACCAACCGATGTCAGAGACTATAACTGTATAATCAGCTGTTCTAACCAAGTATTTCAGTTTACTTTGTCTGCTACAAAGAAAATAAAAGACGTCAACACAATTAAAAATGATGAACCTAGAAGAGATAGAAAAGTGCTTAGCGGAAACAAGATATAACTGTGGTCCTCTAAAAAAATGGAGCTCTTGTTATACACTTTCAACATTATTCTACTTTATAGAACTAGTGTGGGGTCATTTACATACACAGAGTACCAACGCTGTATTCTCTTTGCAGGAAATTGAGTACAACTGGAGGGTTGTAAGTGGATGGTTTTTTTTGTTTTGTTTTTAAGATAGATAAGCCACTCAGACATTATAAAGGTGACAGATTTGGTGGCTAGAGCCGTTGATGATGCTAATGAGCTTGGCCAACATGCCTGCAAGTAAACATAAAAGACATAACTTGGACCTGGAGAACCATCTCGTCACACAAATAGCCTCCACTAAATAGTAGGGCTGGAGAGGTTTCCTCCCTAGTGACACCGACCCATTTTTAAGATCTAGAAGTGTTAAACATGATTTTATTTTCCAGTTGGTGAGGGATTCACATCAGAATCTACAGAAATCTGTTTAGGGAGCAAGTCTCCAATTTTTTCATCAATCAAGGCAACGTGGCAATGTTGCAATGACTTCTTTCTTAATCGCAAAAAAGATCTGCTGCAGACACATAGAATGGCTTTTATGTCTGTCTAAGATGTAAGTGACCTTTAATCCTTATCAGAAGAATAATTATAAAGCCCCCATACATCAGGAGAACACTACATTGAGCGCTTTGCCATCTCAAGAGCTACATCTTGTTTCTTTAGTAGATGCCAATTTGCCCCACATCCAGGCATTTGCAGCTAATAAAGCAGGATCCAGCATTCATTGCCTCATTATATGGCTTAGATTCCATTGTGTTTGGGAAGAAAGCTGCTGTGAAAGTGTCAATGTGCAGCTAGACAATATCATAAAGTCTCTTGTGGAACTCTTAACAAATATGACTGCTCTGCTCATGGGTAGTCTAGGTCATGCAATATGAGGCACGTGACTAAAGTAAGGGGCCCTGCATTGCACAGTGTCAGTCACATATTACACATTGTACCATTACCTACTGTGCAGTAAGGGATATAAAACATTACCTACATTTAATTCCAATTACCGTATGTACTTAAGCAGGCAAATGGGTTTATGCATGAAAATATACATTAAAGGACCACTATAGGCACCCAGACCACTTTCAGCTTAATGAAGTGGTCTGGGTGACTGGTCCAGCTAGGGTTAATCCTTTTTTTTTTTTTTATAAACATAGCAGTTTCAGAGAAACTGCTATGTTTACACTGAGGGTTAATCCAGCCTCTAGTGGCTGTCTCATTGACAGCCACTAGAGGCGCTTGCGTTCTTCTCACTGCGAAAATCACATTGTAAATGCCTTTCTATGAACTGGCTAAATGCGCGTGCGGCTCCTGCCGCGCATGCGCATTCAGCCGATGACATCGCTAGGAAGAAGGAGAGGAGGAGGAAAGCTCCCCGCCCGGCGCTGGAGAAAGGTAGGAAAGCTCCCCGCCCGGCGCTGGAGAAAGTGTTTAACCCCTTCCTCTCCCCAGAGCCCGGCGAGTATGTTTTCCTGGCACTATAGTGGTCCTTTAACTACGTTTTTATTCTGCTTTTTAAATATAGATTTCATATGAAGAGTGAGTTATTCATTGCTAAAGTTGCTTATAATGAAAACGGATGTGCAAACCACCTGTTTGGCGATCCCTTGACTCCTGAGACAAAAATGGAAGCTACATGCACACAAATAAATAAACCCCCATTTACCTGTTAGAAACTATTGCAGGTGGTAAATAATCTTTTTACTATTATTTGGTTGAAGATTTCACGTTTAAATAGGCAGACTATGTTTACTTGGTGTATAGGCCTACGTAAAATGCCGTTTGTAGTGGATATTTCTGCAGTGCCATACTGAAAGAATTAGAGGTACTGGGTTTAAAGTGCAAGCCATTTGATAATTATCTGAAAAAATTGTATCATTTTTCTACAGAACAGTAGATTGCTTTTCCTGAGCATCACATGCTAAAGATGATCTTGTTACATATATAAAGGCTTTCGGGCAGAAAGTGTGGGATAGTGCTAAAGATTATATTCAGAATTGTGGATCGTTATGTGTAATTATTGAATACAAAGTTTGCAATCATCAATTTTATATCTTCCATTCATTATTCATCATGGCCACAAAGTAAGCGTCACTGTCTATTGAAGCGCTGACCCCACTGTAGTAATTCAGGAATTCTTCCTCTGTGACCTAAAGGAAAAAAGAGTGAGACATATAGGGAAGAATTGGTAGCCAGAAAACAAATGATTTTGTATCATTTCCATGGACCATTGCTTTTGTATTGCATTTGGACAGGAACACAACGTGCACTAATATTGCAAAGATTAATTCATTAGAATTGGCCTAATATTTTTCTTAATAAGTAATTATCGAATTAGGTGTATCTCATTGTGCTTCCTTTTGTGGAGTAGTCTTTGTTCTCAGATCGTATCTGTATTTCTAATTGTGTGCATGTATGTGTGTAATATGAGAAGCCTGTGATTGGTCTGCACAATGCACTGGCTGACATCAGAAGCAGTGTTCATTTTAGCGGCAAATTTAAATTTGGTTTTATTCATAGTCTTTTGACCAAAAGGCCATTTTAGTTTTAGTTGTAGTTTAGTCTTCTGAATTGTTTTAGTTGACTACATTTCTAGTAGATATTGGTCAACACAACTAAAATCTAATGGGTTATGTTAAAGCTTTTATCTGTCTCTTTAGCCCAGTCCCCAACCCTTCTGTGTCTCTTTGTGTCCTCCCAGCTCCTCTAGGTGTCTCTCTCCCAAGCCCTGGTCTGTCTCTTTTGCACCGTCCCCAGCCCTTCTGTGTTTATTTGTGTCCTCCCAGCCCATCTAGGTGTCACGTGTGCTGGGGGTGTGGCGAGTCCCCAGTGCTGATTACTCTGTGTGTGCAGTGTTTCCAGCGGAAATGTTGCGCATGCAGACTCCTACCAGCATGACCACTTTAACTCACTGAAGTACTTATGGTACTCAATCACTCGGAATTCTCACTTTAGTGAATAACTCCATGAACCTTCACAATTTGTAAGTTTAATACCATCCAACATATTGCATATTTCCAAGTCATGAGACACACCTGCCCATCCTTGTTATTAGGTGAGTCAAAGTTTTCCAGAAAGTGTTGGAACACCTGTCTCTCATTCCATTCTCCATTTTGGTATTTCTTGTGACATTTAGGGTTGTAAACACCTTTGAGATCTTCAATGGTAACCAGACCATCTCCGGTCTTGTCCATTTTATGAAAGGCAGCCAAAATTACCTGCCTTCGGGCATTTGACATAGGCGGCTGCAAATGAAAAACAAAGCAAAAAATTACAATATCACTATTGTTTTTATTATAATTTTTTTTTTTTAAACTAATTAACATATACATTCATAGAAACCTGTACGTTTGATGTCTCCTATCAGTCATTTTTTCCTACTTGGAGTTTTTTTTGCTACTCCAGTGATATATTTTTCTTACAGTTCTTACCCTGATAGAAATCAAGAATTCGTCAAAGTTGATAGTTCCATTTCCATTTGTGTCAAATCGCTGGAAGATCTCCTGCACTTCCTCAGGCTGTAGATATACTCCATAATTCTGAAGACCCTTGGAGAATTCTTCTTGGTCCAGGCAGTTACTTCTGTTATCATCCATGATACGGAATGCCCTGTCAAAAATAGGGAATGAAAAAAAACAAGGGAATCAGAAAATGGGAAAAGATATAAACACCAAGACTGGGAACAAAAAGAATGTTGGAACATAAAGGTAGAAAATGGTAAATACAGTTGACTAATATAAAAATAAGATACAGAAATTTCTGGCATCTTCCAAATCTAGTCAAACAAATGTCCTTATGTTAAAAATACATTGTATGTGATATCATTTAAGTTGGTTCATTAATAAAAAAAAGTTATTGACTCCTCAAAGCCTATGCTGAAGTTTGGTCCACCCTGTATAATTGGAGCCTCAATGCTCACTCCCTTTCCACCCTTCACTCCTTCCCTCTCCTACCTGGTTCCAAGCGTGCACATGTACTCGGAGGTGGTGAGAATGGTCCAATCAAATGCTTCTCATTGAGAAGCATGTAGTTTGGCCTGTGCTAGGGAGCCTGTGACATCAGATAATGCATTGAGAGGAGCACTGGGATTCACTTTAAGGTAAGCTTAACTCTTAATTTGCTGATTTTTAAAGGGCAGACTTAATGAGTAACTCCAATAGGGCATTCTAATAAAAAATCCATAAATAAATAAAGGATTTTTAGAAAAGTGTTGGAGTAACCCTTTCAGAAGTAGTTTCTCCATAATTCTATAAACAACCTGGAAAGTACAAATCAACCCCTAGACAGAGTGTATGTAGTGAGTCAGCACCTGGAAAACCCTTATTTTATAAATAGCTTACCAACATAACTTTTGATATTTGGATACAAGCCGTGTGGCTAACTAATATGCACAATACTGAGAATGACACACAGAGAAGTTTGTAATTTGGTCTGTTTCCACCGTTTTGATCTTGTTTTGTACTAATGCTAAGTCCCAATTAGTCTTTATTTCACTTACCTGCCCAGACCCTTTATTCCAGAAGCCCCTCTAGCTAGGCACTGGAGCCTTAGTTTCTCCACTGGGTCCTGACACCGGGGGTACTGGCGCTGAGCTTTTGTCATCATCTCTCTTTCCAACTGAGATACTCCAGACATGACTTACCTGGAAAAATGCAAAATACAATAGAAGAGTGTGTCACAAAGACTGAATTGCTGGTTAGAAGGTTAGTCCAGTGCAAATCACATTCACAGTAATAACAACCACATCCAACTTACTCTCTCCCTCGGCTTCTGTCTCTGACAACAAATGTTAAGGCAGCGAAATCTGGAGTTGTGGGAGGAGTTATTCAGACGATTTAAGCTCAATGGGTCTACTAAGGGCCGTTGTATGGTTCATCCCACCCGCGGCTCCCTTTATCATACATTACATCTTGATGGGGCTTTTTTATTTACAGGCATACCCAAACATTGGTTTCGACACACCACAACCAACTTTCTTTCTTTCTTTTTCTTTTTTTACAATCTTTATTTTGTGCAGTGCATAGTGTTACAGACAAGTTCTAATAGACACAATAAGTGTAATAATACACAAAAATGTAAGCTTTGAATTAAGTGTCGAGAGATTGCACTATTTTTGTATGGGAATAGAAAGACATCAAAAGCCCTATGCCGTGGGGATATACAACAAGAAAAGAAGCAGAATTATAAAACAGGGCTATGATAGTGAACATAATGTAAATGAAAATACCAATAGGTATGTTAACCACTTAAGGACACATGACATGTGTGACATGTCATGATTCCCTTTTATTCCAAAAGTTTGGTCCTTAAGGGGTTAAGTAGCCTCGGGTAGCCATGTAGTTAATGCGCCAAAAACAGGGCCCAAAAGCTAAGTTACAGCTAAGATTATAAGACAGACTATTTTAAGCCCTCGCGCTACAGGTAAGGCATACTGTCCACTCAGCCAACTCCAAGAGCTGGTAAGTTCCGACTGTTACCGCCTTCTGCTCCTCCAAGTAGGGCCCTCCAACTGAGCCAGGTCACCAGACAGTCCGGAGGGATTGTGTCCAAGATGGGAGCCAGGATTCGTTGTTGCGGTTCCTCTATATTGCGTGCCCTGTGGTGAGATGAGTAGGTGTTTGGTGCAGACAAGTTGTGCCTTGGGCAATGCGGCTTATTTCACCATGGAGGAGACGAGTTGCGTTGAACAGATGGATCATAGTGGTGAGGGAGGTGTAACCTCCGTGCTGGTTGCTTATGCCGTCGCTTCTGCAGTGTCCCTCTGGGGAGATGCCAGATTCGCGTAAGCCTGCGTCGATGAGTAGCAGGATGGTTCTGGAGGGCAGCGACCTGGCCAGCTGGGTTGAAAGTGTGTTTCCCAGCCTGAAGCTTTGTCCAGAATAGCTCACAAGTGCTATCAAAGGCCAGGAGGAACATGCTCACGTGTGGTAGTGAGCAAGGTGAGATGTCTGTGTCTGCTTGCCTCAGCAGGGCGGCGATATTGGTTGCTAGCCTTGGTCCACCAGACCTCCGAGTAGCTTGTGGTTTCGGCAGGGTGACCACTACAGTACACCAGTGGGGACTGGGTTATCCCTCACTGGTCCAAAGGGGGGGGGGGGACAGGGCTCTGGATCAGCAGACTCAAAGTCGAGGCCTAGGATCGGCCACATCCCCGCCCTCGACTGAAACTACAGGCAGCAGGGGAGCCTCGCATGGGCTGTGTCTGTAGGATTCAGGCTTAAGAGGTATCAATATATAGCAGAATGCTCCCCAGGTATGAAAACAAGCTTGGAGCCAGAAAAGGGAGCATAAAAACCCAATTTAAGGTGCGGTAAGTGATTTTCCATGAAGAGCTGCAGCACGATGCGACTGACTCAGTTGGCAGTCACGCCCTGCCCCCCCACAACCAACTTTCACCACATTTAGCTTACTCTCTACCTTGGCTTTTGTCCATGACCATCTATCCATCTATCTATCTATGAAGAAAACAATAATAAAAAGAAGGGGCACTTTGTAGCAATGCATGGAATATTTCACTAAAACATGCTGAAGTCAATAAATGGTATATGGTCAAAGTTAAGGGAATAAAGAACTAGCTGCCTATTTACCCAAGCTCATAAATGTTATAAAAGCCAAGACACAACCATTTGCATTTCTAATTTTTTCCCTTCAAAATCTGCCAAATTTATATCTTATGTTAATTGTCCTGTTTTATTTTTATTTATACAAGCATTCAAAACCAATACAATTCAATTGTGAGCTTTCACACCAGTGTCAGGGAGGGTTCCCTCGAATGTGGAATGGGAAAATTGTCAGACATACATCTATACTTATTGAGGGCTTGGGCACTCAGTTTGGGAGAGATCATTGGGGTTGGTGAGAGGAACAGAGTTGTAGAAAAAACAAACTGGCGAGATAATTGGGGCAGACAATGACACTGAACTGCATTTACAGACTGACTCTATATACCAATGCAAATCTGCACTCACACAGTTACATTATATACAAAAATGCCTATGCATTCACACTCAATATATAGAACAGAACCAGCCCCGTGCTGCGGAGACTCACATGGTCGACACTGCAGTCCCTGTCTCGTTTCTGGTCACTGATGATTTTGGATTATAACCCATGCTTTGGTTTGAAAAAATATGAAGCATGATGTGTGTCTGCTCATTTGCATATCAAACTGGGCACTCTGGGATAGCTGTGGAAATGTGATTTCACAGAACTTTGCAAAGTCCAACTTTAGGCAGGTGATTCATCACAATAATATTTCCATTTGCACTTTGCAGACTTTTGTTGTTTTTTTTGTATTACAGCTTTTATAGAGTTATTTAAAAGTTTGATTACAAAACACTTTTGGAAGCACAGAAAAATAAAGTATTATCATTGTTTTAAGTGGATCGTTTCTAATGACAATATACGTACACGTGACTTTCGATATGACTTTTGATCTTGTCAATAATCTATCTATCTATCTATCTATCAGCTGTCTTGGTTTATTTATATTGTATGTTTCCAGACTAGCAACAAGACTATTTTTGGAATTGTAGTGACTTGCTATTTATATTTGGGTTTAAATAACTGTATTTGTCAGGCATCTCAGCAGTTTAATTTTTTACAGTTTTGATATGCATTTCATGACGCGATTTCACATGCCTGGTCCGTGTTAAAGTTGGCTTCTTTTCCCCTAAAATAACGTTCGTGTGTTGCGCATGTTACATGATCGAGTGACTCAGCTCCAGATCTTTTTTTTTGTTGGTAGCAACAGAGCTAAGGATTATTCCCCTGTTACGGAGGAAATCCCTGGTGTGAACCGCGGGATTGTGTTTTGTATCCAGGAACACAGGTACTAGAAACTATTAAAAGCAAAGTGATAATTAACTACTTCATCCCAGAGGGACCATGTGTTGCTGTACCAACCTGTTTTAGAATAATATGACAGATTTCTGTGTTGTGTGTATATACTTAATACGGTGTTATTTGAACATCTTTGTAAACCTAGGTCTACCTGAATGGTAAATTGCATTAAGTAATGTGTACACTCACATTATACAAATTATATATGTTTGAGGATCTTTATTACGAACATGATTTAATATAAAATCTGTGTATTTAGTCAAAGAAATATGACTAAATCGTGGTTATTCCAGCATTATATCAGATTCTTACTTTACTTTATAGATGGGAGATTACAACAACAAAGGTACAGAAACCTTTTTTTGCAGTTTATATTTTGGACAATGCGTGACTGGTGAGAAATGCTAAATCAGAATAGGCGAGTGTCAGAATCATTACATATTTAGTTATCTCTGGGTGTTTATATACTACTAGCATATATTCATATTCCTGGATAATGAGTATATACACATTCGGCAAATTTCCATATATTAAATTGTGGCGGTTGTTCTCAAATAATTCCCTGTGAATTTGGCTGCTACCAACCCTTCTTCTTGCTTTGCTTTACAAAAACAAAATCCTACATAATTCACAATTACCCCCTTCTCCTTCAACCCTTATGCAGAGAGATTGAGGAAATAATATACGAAGTTACGGGGGATCACTGCCAATGCTCTCCACTCTATTCTATCATTATATGGGATGAAAACAAATGTTCAATTGTGGGATAAGTATACCATTTGGTCTAAAATATGTCCTCCCAGTCGTAGAAGAGAAGGGGTATCCAGACACTGATCCTCAAGTGACCCCAATCCCATATAGTGACATTTAAAAAAGAACGTATAGTGCCACTGGACCAGTAATGAGTCCATACCCATTAATTGTGTTTCCATTATTGATGTATTGTGTCTAAATATAAAGCTCCTACCCATTCCTACCCTTGGTGGTCCTCTTTTTGTCCTAAAAATACATTGATACATCATACCGTATAAATTTACCTACCAAACCCCTCCTATTTCCACTCACCTATGATAAGTAATGAATGAACGGTTTTCCAAACAGTAACTAAAGTAGCCATTTAAGCCACAAACTATGGCACACTGTACTGGCAAAAAATAGTCAAATGTATCTAAATTTGAGTTAGAGAATGTTCCCAAATAAGTTTTGACTAAATGTTGCTATTGAGAGCTTATTTTGCCATAATTCAGAGTTTAGTGAATGCGCCTTTACATTTAAGGCACTTACCTTTTGGTCATATTCAAAGAGGGCATTACCTGGTCTATTTCTTGGAAATATATAAATATAGTTGGAAATTGCAAAGCATATTTTTAATATAATGCATGTCGTATAGCTTAAATGAACACAATATTGTCAGCAATACAAACATTTATTCCTGCTACCATAGTTCTAATACTGCTGTTAGGTCCAGTGCCATGCTAGTCTTGTCAGGACTGGCCCCACCTCGCTCCTTGGCTGAGATAATCAAATTTGAAGATCTCAGCCAATTCAGTGCTTGGGAAGCTATTGGGGAGCTATTGCACGTGCATGGCAAAATACCGCACTGTGTCAATCAGCATCTCATTGTAGAGATGCAATGAATCAGTGCATCTCTATGGGAAACGTACAGCACCGCCATGCAGAGCATGGAGACGTTGAATGCGAGTGCTGCACTAGAGGTGTTCCTAGGGAGTAAAGTAAACACTGCCTTTTCTCTGAATGTAGGGACAGTCTATAGACACCAAAACAACTACTTTAAGCTGTAGTTGTTCCGGTGACTATAGTGTCCCTTTAATAAAACAATTCTAAGTTTAATTTTAAAATGATGTGTGGGCATTCTGTTACCAGTGTTTGAAGGCACTAAGGGCCAACGTTGAGAACCTACAAAAGGGGGAGGGGGAATGTGAGAGAGGGGGAGCCAGAGGGAGCCATAGGCCAGGAATACAGCTTTGTGTTCCTGGCACTTATTTTATTCCTTCAATTAGAAATTGTCAGACTGACAACAAAATTGTTGAATTGTAAAAGTTATCCAACTCAATTACCTGGTTTTTAGAGCAGGATATTTTGCAGAATAATAGCTTTTCATGTAATCTGGGCACCATAACACCATAAAATGTTCATACTTTGCTCACAAAGGATCGTGCATAGGGAGCTAGTGATAGGTTGACTAACCCAGAAGACAGGGGGAGGAGAAAATAGCCTCTGTCTTCACAACCATTTGTAAATTGTTTAACCTCTTAAGGTAAGAGGGCATCGAGGACTTTGTGGCGCCATAACAACTTTATTGAGATTAAGTTGTTACCGTGCCCAGAGTGTTCCTTTAATGAGGGAATTGCAAATCTAGGCCAAAAAAGTAGATAAACCATCACAATGTCAGCTATGTTTCTAGCTCTGCAATACAATCTCTCTAATGTCAGTGCAGCATGCATACATGTGGCTGTACCTGGTGCACTCCATAGAACTCCGAGATTAATTTAGCCCCTCCCATATGCTGGAAGGGGAACTGGAGAGAAAAAAAAAATCACATTTTGGTCGATTCACTAAAAAAAATGAATTGATAATCAAATTACCAAAATTAGGCAAATACAGCTTCTTTTTTTAAAATAAAATCTCTAACACTGTAAAAGTCATGGTGAGGCTCTTTTAGCCCAAGTTTAGCAATTTTATTTTCAATTCCATATTTAGTGAGTAAACACCATATTATCTCTCTCCCCAGCTCCTCCCCGTATGAGTCAGTAATTTCAGAGGGGCACAGGTACCGCACTAGTCTCAGCTGATCCTTCCTGGTTCTGTCCAAATATAAAAGAAACACCAATCCTACCCCAAGTTTAAAAAGAAATATGTAATCTAAATTTCATGGAACACTGAATCATGTGTTAAGGGAAAATAATCATTTCTCAATTTCTGTAGAAATTCATAAACCAGTTAACCATCGGTCTCATGCCTTTTATGTCTATTGACAATTATGACCCCAGAACCCCTTAACAGGATTTCACAGTTTTGATGGTATCACACTCTTGTCTCATTTATGGACTTAGGTGTGTAGTTATATCTCTTGTATGTATTTCTGTCTATTATTAAGCATCTGCTAAACCTTTGTGTATTGGAATTATCTGTATTTTATCCTACATAAGTTATATTTCTTAGTATTTTATCCCAACCTTCTTATGCTAAACGCTCCGTCATCTGCCTCTTTCAATGTAAAGGTATCTCTGTATTGTGTCCCTCTTCTAGTATTCCCAATTCTTCATCCTTGTTATACCTCTCTACAAGTAATTTCTGTTATAGCTCTTTGCATGTATTTTATTTCTGCTTATACCAAGCAATATATTACTTTATGCACACTGATTAGTAATAAAATTAAATCAACTAACCAGGTAGCGTATATTTGAAGTTTCAAATGTTTCAAGAGATATTGTGGCTAGCCACTTGCACATCCACAAATTCTACATATCTGTGTGTGATAATCACATGCACATATACATTTACAGGTTCCTGATCAAATATCCAGAGATGTTAGCATTCAAAACCCAAGGACAGAATTAATATTCTAGCCCGGCCCCTGACTTACCTGTTTGTGTTTTTCTGCCTTTAAAAACCTGTTAAATCTTTCTGCTCCAACTCTGCAACTGCTCCTCAGTAAAAGGTGCAGTCCTAGGTACCACAGATAAATGTTGCCTGTATCCTGTATCCGTAGTAACATCAGCATCACTCTGCGTCACACAGCACACTGCAGCAGGATGTCAGGCACAACCCTGCCTTCTGCTGAGTACTATCGTCATCTCAAGGCAAAAACAGTTTAGCAAAGCAAATTTAATACTTGCAAGGATGTTTTGGTTTTTTTTATCCACAAAAATGGGAAATTAAAACTCCAAGCACATCATCAACCACAAATGCATACCTAAACCTGAAGCAATTTTTCGGTGTTATCAAACTCATGCAAGGTAAGAAAGTTGACTTTGGGCTCTGGTGATAGCTTAGGTTTATATCAAACTATAACGGTTTTGACAAACTCCTAAGAAACTCCAGCAATAGGTTACAAGCATGTTAAAGCACTCTAACTCAGAATACTGCTATTTCAGAAGTTACACTTTTGCAAAAGCAACATAAGTTACGGTTATAAACTTACCGTAAAGTTGTTTAGATTGCATTATTTGGCACACCTCTCAGCTAGGGGAGTTTCTTGACCCCTCCCTCTTACCTACCCATTTTAGTTTCAGACAATTGCATTAACAACAGAAACAGGACATAATTGTGCAGCTGCAAGAGAGAGAAACCCTCTCTTCTACCCCTGTCAGAGGTTGCAAAGTGAAGAAATATTCCATTCA
The DNA here is from genome assembly GCA_933207985.1 of Pelobates cultripes. NCBI lineage: Eukaryota > Metazoa > Chordata > Amphibia > Anura > Pelobatidae > Pelobates > Pelobates cultripes. The sequence continues at coordinate 26,269,209 of OW240916.1, forward strand.
CACATGCGTAAATCAGCTAGGCATGTCCAATGCACTTTTTCAGCATTCCTAGGGATAGGACACTGATTGGTTAGATCAGTGACCACCCTGGAGTGGGTGTGAAAAGTATAAGAAAGAAGAAGCCTGTATATATGAAAATAAAAATCATATTCAACTGGGTTTTTTTCAGCCTACAGAGTGAGGCAACTGTCTTAATTATAGCTGAACAAAACAGTTGTCTCAAAGTGATAAATGTCCCTTTAAAAAGTATTTTCTTGCAAAATGATAACACAGTGAAAAACTAAAGGGGGCATAGATATGCCTAATATTTTTTATATAAGTTGTCCCAGACCTGTCAAGACACATAACAATCATCTGAAACGAGTGCATGTTTAAGGGACCATTAAATGCACCCAGACCACTTCATTTCAATGAAGTGGTCTTGGTGCAGTGTTCATTGAGTTTCAACCTTGCAATGTAACACACTGCTGTTTAGTAATTAAGGTAATGCTTACATTACAGGATTAAACACAACTCAAGTGACTGTCTCGTTGACACCCACAAAAAGTGCACCTATTTTAGAAGTGCACCTATTTCCTCCATTTCATTGAAGGAGTGCAGCGCTCAAAGCCCATGTGCTTTTACTCTGCAATGCTGCTCTATGAGGAGCATTAGACTGGATGAGAAAAGTCAGACTGAGAGGAAACCTACTGCCCCTGATGTTATTTTAGATTAGAATATATCTATATTTAATTAGAATATATCTTATACTCTTAACAGAATACATTAATGGAATGTTATAGAATTAATGGAAAAGACACTATCTGATAAGTTTCTAGTTATGTAACAGTTAAAGGGACACATCTCAATGAAGTGCAGTGTCCCTGTCTTTTATAGAAACTGCAATGTTTACAATGCAGGGTTAAATCCTGTCAGTATAACAACCACTAAGGTGCTTCCACATCACTATTCACGCAACACACTTGCCGTGGATGTGTATTATGTCCCCAATGCTCCTCTATAAGAGCCAGACCACTTGATCTCATTGAAGTGGTCTGGGTGCAGTGTCCCGTGCCCCTTAACACCGCAATGTAGAATATTGCAGTTTTTGATCAACTGCAACATTGACATTGCAGGGTTAAGTCTTCCACTAGTGGTTGTCACTACGACAGAAACCCTTTAGGAATTCATTGATTCTACTGGAAATATGAATGCATGCACGGCACTCGCCGCATATACACATCAGGTATCCAGTGCTCCTCTATGAGAAACCTTGGCCACGCCGGAGGAGGCAAAGTCGACGCCTGGGGAGGAGAAGTCAGTAGCGCTGAGGGAGCCGCAGCGCTGGAAAAAGGTGAGTAAACCTCAATTTAAAAAAAATATATATATTTTTGCACCAAACCTTTAAGAATACAGGTTAGTATTCCTAACACTATAAAGTTCCTTTAAAAGGTTAGAATTTTGCCAATTTATAATGTGTAAGACTAGATATGGACCCCAATTAGCTTGCAACACAATTTAGCCCTTTAATAATAATAATAATAACGGCAGTATTTGTGAAGCAGAAATTAAATCACTAAATGTGGGGGGGGGAGGGGGCTTGATTGGATGTATTTAGCAAAAGCAATTATTATAATAAAATAAATAATAATAATAAATAAACCCAGTATAACAAGCTGTAATAACCTACACAACTCACCTAAACACGCTGGCGCCACCTAGTGTCAAACTATGATTATATGACAAAATTGTAAAGATTTCATTTACTGGACTAGTCCGTCATTTATGTATTTTAACATTTTAAGGACACATGACATGTGTGACATGTCATGATTCCCTTTTATTCCAGAAGTTCGGTCCTTAAGGGGTTAACAGAACTCATTGAGCAGGGCCCTCCACCTTTCTGTTCCTGTACGTCCAATTGTCTGGTTAAAATTACATGTCTGTTAGTCCACCCAATGTACAGCGCTACGGAATGTGATGGCGCTATATAAATAAAATAATAATAAGAGGGAATGCTTGTAGAATTATAACTGGCATTGTCCTGCATACACTGCTATCACAGACACAAATAGCCATCTATACCATGATCTGTGAGCCCACCAGGAAATTCTACACTTTCTTCCTTATCTGTGATTCCGGGGGAGACATTCCCTTATCCCCCCTCCTCACACCATTTAAAGAGACAGTAACCCAGCAATGTATATAATGAGCCAGTCTGCAGCAACAACCAATAAGGCTGGGCATGAAAGGGTTAACCTGAAGGGTGACTGACAAACCTTTCCAGCCAATCAGAGCACGGAGAAGATAAGCAGCCAGCCAGTCAGTGCAGACACTCCAGACAGCCTGTCCAAACGCGTTGACCAATCAGCTGCCAGGCCCAAGGCGCTTCCTGGATGCTGGAGCTGCAGAAAGTTACATAGTAGCAGAAGTTTGCAGTTTGGTTCTAAGGAACGTTCGGCAGCTCAGACTGTAGGAAGTTACCTGTTGCCACTCAGTGATCACATCGACTGACTTCAATTAGAGGGACACAGTGACAGGTGGCAGGCTGGGCTCAAGAGCTTGCAATCTGACAGCTGGACTCCATGTGCAGTGTCCTGCACACATGGGATGGCTCACAGTTTTATTTTATTTAGAATGCAGAATGTGATGTGATGTATGTTTCACTGGCACTGCCCTTGGCAGAGTGTGTGGCATTAATCAGTATTAATGCTGAGACTCTGAGCTGCAGCTTAACCCATCATTGGCTGTGCTGGCTTATCTTAGAAAGGTCTGGATTTGATTTTATAGCTCATTAGAACCAGACAGTAGCTAGGATGAGTGTTTGACAAGTGGGGTTATTAAGAAGCAGGACAGCTCTATCATGTCTTCTCCCAGCCAAATCCAGATTAAGGAAGCTAATGCCCATCTAGCAGCCCTACACCACAGGGTGGCTGAATTGGAGGGCACAGTCAGGGAGCAGGCCGAAAGTCTAATCAGGAAGGATGAACAGTTCCGGAATGCATTGAGGGACCTTGCAGAGACCAAGGACAGGTCTGTATTCTCTCCCTGGGGTGTTAATCCAGGTATTGAGAAGGGCCAGTGAGCCACTCTGATTCTAATTAACATTTATACAGAACTTGTGGGTGTACCTCTCACCAGGCTTGTAAACTAACCAGCTTGGCTTCTGAAAGGTCACTTCTACCATACTAAATTCTATTAATATTTGCAAATCTCCTTAATGGTCTTTTCACCTGTAAATGCTAACTGTACTAACAAAGTGTCTAATAACCAGCTAGCACATTAACCTGGAAGGTGTAATGATGATTGTATAAGTGAGGGCCTGGTTCACTCTCTTACATGGCTAAACTAGTAATGTCACCTGTTCTTTGAAGTATATGACTGCAGTACTCCATATGTTGTCAGTAATCATGTATGTATCTCATGTTTAATTTACATAGCTGTATTAGTCTAATACTACTTTCATTATGGAATGACTGGAAATGTTAAGGCCCAGGTGATTTGAGCAGGATAATTCTCCATGGACTGCATAGAAAATATGGGAGAGAGGGTCATTAAGGGGTGAATATGCATTCCTGCTTACTCTCATTGTATTTTAATTAAAATATTCTATATTAACACATTCAAATGCTTCCAGAGATCCAGATCCCCATATGTAGCAAAACTACCACTCCCAAGCTGCTTTGCCAGTTGTAGTTCTGCAACAGCTGGGGATTTACATCCTGGCAAAATGCAACTCTCCATTCGTACATCTTGTGCTTCCATGCAAATCGACTAATTGATTCGCACACTGGCATGCTAGGCAAACACACACCTACATTTACCCACACAGACCCTCCACATAAGTACGCCTGATCATACACACATTGACCTCACACACCTAAATGGATCGTCCACCCAGTTATACAATTGCCAAATCTTCAACAAATGCACCTTTGCATTCACACAGACTAACATTTATTTGTTCAATCTATGCTATTTATTGTGAGAAGCCTTGAGATCAGGCTAGTAATTTAGCATTTGATCCCTGCTCTTATTTTACGTCCTCCAGTAAAGACTATTACTTGAATATGCTTGTGTGAAGATTTGTGTCGTTAGCTTCTGTGCTATATTCAAAATAATGTCTGGTTTTGTTTAGCGTGGTGCGATATGAGAGCTAGGAGGGTTTCTCTAAAATAATCACTCATAACAACCTGCGATCCTTCCATTTATTTGATCGCAAGGAGCTATTTTACTTGTTGCCCTTCATTGTGTTTCTTACAGATTTTGCAGTTTTTCAGTAGATGATATACAGATTATATACACATACAAATAAGTATTTTTTTAAAATCAGCCTTTTGTGCACATTTATTAAATGAAACCTAAAGCGGATGTTACTTTTGATAGTCTTGTCATATTTTTGCAAAGACGCCCATACGTGACATCTCCATTTTACCTACCTGAGGTTGTCCTTTGCGGCTGCCACTGTCTTCATCTGAGGGTGCTTAATCTGCCAGGAGCCGCATTATAATTCTAATGAATATAGCGCCAGCAAGTTCAGTAGTGCTGTGCCTGACCTACAATACAATAAGGAGGTCAAAGGAAGAGCCTGTAAAGACAGGGCTAGCCTGAGGGGTGTGCGAGCTGTGAGTCCGCACAGGGCTCCATGGGGACAAGGGTGCGTTGCCGTGAACACCGCTTGCAACAAACGGGGCACACTCTACCTCCGTGCGCCCTGGTAGGGGAGATCTCCCTCACTGGTCTGTTTGCCTGATTAGGGGGAGGGGGCACAGAGGGCTTCAGTTCTGCACCTTCGCAGGGTGCAGATATTGAGCACTTCTCTTATGAGCTCAGCATTCAGAGTGTTGCTGCAGTTTACCACTGATACCATTAGTGTGGAGCTCGTGAGAGGAGGGCACCTACTTTGCATCAGGTGAATATGCAGAACCGAAACGCTGGCAGAGACCACTGGACCACCAGGAATCAACATTTCTCCCATTCCCTGGCCAACGATGTGCAAGAGGGCGGGGGATTCAACTTGAATTTATTTTAAAAAGTGAAATTATTAAAAAAAAATGTAATTGCTCTCCCATCCCCTCCTTTAAAGCCCTATATCACCCCTCCTACAGATAAAACATCCCTATTCCCAGGACCACCATCAGGGGGTGACAACCATGACGATTGTCACAAGCACAGCGGCCCTGGGAGGCCTGGCCGCCTGGGCCCCATGTGTAGCAGCGGAACTGCACCAAGACCCGCACGCTGATGTGGCCCAAGCATTTAAGGCCACCTGATGGGCCCTATATCTTCAGGGGCCTGGTCAGCACTGTGGCTGTATAATGGCGCGACCGGGCCCCTTAAAAAAAAAAAAAAAAAAAAAAAAATTGCGGCTGCAAGTATTGCTGGGAGGAAGTGATGGCCCGATCACTTACTCCACGCGGGAGGGGAGAGCCAGCCGACCCCCATCAGCCCCAGGAAAAGGTAAGAAACAGGAGGATGGCTGAAAAATGAGCTTGTATGTATGTTCATGCGTGTGCATGCTCGTGAGTTTGTGCCTGTGTGTGTGTATATCTGTGTCCTTTTTGTATCAGTGCCTGTGTGTGTGTGTGTATTCCTGTGGGCGAGCTTTGGCGGCGGGGGCCTTGAGCTGTGTTAGAGGCCCCAAAATTTCTGATGGCATTCCTATACCACACCATGTTCCTTACGCGCTCTGCATAACCTACACACTACATTCCTACACCATACTTCATCCCTATCCCACCTCACACCGTTCTCTACACACTACATCCCTACCCTGTCCCAAACTATGTTCTTTACACACACACACACACACACTGCATAACCTGCACACTTTTATATACTACAGACAGGTGAACATTACCATAACCCCCACATTAAATACATAATTTTAGCAAGAGATATATTATGTATTCATTGTGAAATATTTAGATGCAATCGCACCTCAATTTCATTGGTCAATTGTTTTAGCACAACAGAATACCATGTAAAGAGTTGATTGACAAGTAGGAGAATTTTTTTATTTTTTTTTATTTTTTTTTATTTTATTTTTTTTTTTAAGGGACTGCCTAATGCCACCAATAGAGGGGCTTCCTTGTTGCAGTTCTGCAAAGATTGCAGGAACAATGTTAGCTGTGTAAACATTCTGCACTGACATGTTGAATGTTCCCATTAGAGATGCATTGAATCAATTGATCTCTATGAGGAGATGTAGATTGGTGATTCTAGGCAATTGCCCAGCATACATGCTAGCTTTCCTACGGGGATTGGCTGTGAACATCAGTACTAATGAACTCCACCAATGGAGGCAGGTCGGATGCAGGGAGACTGGAGCTTTTTCATCTTAATTAAAAAGGGCTCAATAATCTAAATAGAAATAAGATTTTGTACTCCTAATGCTAGTGTTCCTTTTAATGTGCGTGCAGCAGGTACTATTTGCTTTGGGTCCCAACATCACTGTGACTCTTGTTTTTATATGAAGACCTCTAAAAGCTGACACCACCACCACCGCACTGACCTGCTGATCCTTACAAATACCTATAGGGAAGACTTTTGAATATTTATATATTCTGTCACACCTACTGTATCTGAGAAAATGTCTATTTTGCTTTTATACAAACATTTGTCCCTGAGTGAAATATTGCAAGATAAAGGATTCTTTATACTGTCTAAAAATGTTCATTTCCCAAATATGTTTTATAAAGTATGAACGAATAAGTAAAAAAAATAACATTTGTGTAAATGTACATATTTTATTTTTTACGTTTGACTGCAAAGCAAGCTATACAGACAATTGCAGTGTTTGTGTTTATCTGCTAGCTATACATGCCTTGCTTCCAATAAATGTTATGCTAATATTTTTACAATCAAAAAGTGCTTGGTAATTCTTCACAATCTGAACCTAGATTAAAGGGACACTATAGTCACCAGAACAACTACAGCTTATTGAATTTGTTCTGGTGAGTAGAATCATTACCTTCAGGCTTTTTGCTGTAAACACTGTCTCTTCAGAGAAAATGCAGTGTTTACATTACAGCCTACTGATAACTTCAATGGCCACTCTTCAGATGGCTGCTAGAGATCCTTCCTGGGGCAGTGCTGCAAAGTGTAAATTACATTCAGTATCTCCACCCTCTGCATGCAGACACTGAACTTTCCTCATAGAGCTGCATTGATTCAATGCATCTCTATGAGGAGATGCTGATTGGCCAGGGCTGTGTTTGGCTTGAGCTGGCTCTGCCCCTGATCTGCCTCCTTGACTGTCTCAGCCAATCCTATGGGAAAGCAGTGTGATTGGATCAGGCTACCACTTCTGATATCAGGTGAGCAGGCAGATCAGGGAAATACATGTTTGTGTTCCTGACCCTATAGTGTTCCTTTAAGGGTTATTCACTTATTTTTAAGACTTTGACATTTTTACGGTCTACTTCACAGGAAGATCTCTGAACTCCAGCAGAGACTGGCAAAGTCTGAAGAGGCAATGCGGAGACTGATGGCTTTCATTAAGGAAAAAGACAGAGAGCAGGAGCAGCTAAGACACCACAGTCACCTTTTGGCCAGGATGTGTCGCAGTAGACCTCTTTTAGACACCCTGGTTTCTCTGATGGTAGAAGCTGAAGGCATTCCCTGCCTCCCTGCTGTAGAAGAGCAAAACGGACTCTCAAACGTTTTAGATTACCCACAAAGTGAGGATGACCTTACCGACTCTGATGCAGACAAAACACTATTTGGGACAACTGTCTAATTTACTATTTTAAAAACTCTGCTTTTATATTTCTACTTTAAAAATGTCAGGTTCAATTTTCTTCAAATTGTAGCACACTCTTAATATTTTTAAGAAATGTCTCTACATATTTAATACGATGAAATACAAAGAATGTATTGGGATTAATTTGGGGTTCTGTTTTTATCAAAGTTTAAGTCAAAGCTTTCTTATTCCTTTAACCATCTCTTTTTATTACCTTACCATTTGCCCTGTAGCATTAATTAGTTCGGTTTAAACTTTTAATTTGGAAGTTCGATCAAATCACAATAGAGCATTTTGCTAGTACGTAGTAATTTGGTTTTATGTGGACCACACAACGAGTTTTAGAATTTTCTATACATTGCGATATATATATATATATATATATATATATATATATATATATATTGTGTGTGATTTAATTTTGAGGCTCTGTGGAATATGCTGAAATTCTATAACTAATACTTTTATGAATGTATTAGTCATTAAAGGAAGAATAGCAGGTTCTAATGAATGGGGTTGAATTTTTACTTTTTTTTTTTTTGTTTTTTTTTATAGTTACATAAATTACCCATTGTAGCAGGAAATCCTTTAACGCTATAAAATATAAAATTACTTTCTTACTATAGGCATCAAATCATAGCTTAATGAAGAAGTTTTAGTGTATAGATCATGCCTTTACAGTCTTACTGCTAAATTCTTTGCCATTTAGGAGTTAAATCACTTTGTTTCTGTTTATGCAGCCCTAGCCACACCTCCCGTGGCGCTGACTCTCACAGCCTGCATGAAAAAAAAAATGCTTTCACTTTCAATCCAATATTAAAGGGACACTACAGTCACCAGAACTGCAGCTTAATGTAGTTGTTCAGGTGAGTATAATAGCTCCCTTCAGGCATTTTCATGTAAACTGCGTTTTCAGAGAAAAGGCAGCGTTTACATTTCACCTAGGGCCAACTCCAAGTGGCCACTCCTTAGATGGCCACTGGAGGGGCTTCCTGGCTCAGTGCTGTTCAGCGTCCCCAAGCTCTGCATGGAGACGTTGAATTTTCCTTTATAGAGATGCATTGAATGCATTTCTATGAGGAGGTCCTGATTTGGCCAAAATGGCATTTGGCCGTGCCAATTTTAGCCAATCCAATGCTTTTCCATAGGAAAAGCATTGGATTGGCTTAAAAAACCCCCAAAAAACAGCCATTTTGATGTCACAAAGGGGGCGGAGCCAGCACCGGCAGACCCACGCGGCGCTGGAAATAAGGTGAGTTTTAAACTTTTATAGGGGAGGGGGGGGGGGGCAAGCCACCTAAATGGTGGGTTAAACACTATAGGGTCAGGAATACGTTTGTGTTCCTGATCCTTTAAATTACTTTAGAAGTTCTTAACTCCTTCTCTGTAAATTTAACTTGAATCACACACAGGTGCAAGGGAGGGAGTGTACATCAGAAGTAAAAAAACTCACACCAACTTTACGTACTGGTGTCGACATCTTCCCATGAAGCATTGTGCGTTCACATGTGTTGAGGCATCATCCTTCCCATAATCCTGCAAGTGTGGCATTCCACCTATGATTCCTGGAGATGGCGCATATATTCGTGTGTACTGTATCCTCAGATTTGCATTATGCTGAGCTGTGCCTTCACTGTTTAAAGTATGATACGAATCCAAATGTAAAAACAGAGGCACTTTACAAAAAGAAAAACAATGTGCAAATATATATCAGCTGTGAAAGTTCCTTTTTTTTAAAAAAAAAGTTTTTTTCAGTTGAAACATTGTTTATTAGGTACAAAACTTCTGAAATGTATCTAGATTAGGTCTGTATATACCCTGCGCTAGTTATAGTAATTGCCAAGGTGCTTCAATGACCCACCCTCCCCTGCAATAGCATGTCATCTGAGTTTTTCTATTTAAAAAAATAAATAAAATTGTATGCATCAGTAAATGTGAGAAGCATATTTTCTGTATTTCACTGGTGTTCGTGATACAGCTATTTAAGAATGACTCAAAGCACCATAACCACTACAATTTGCTGTAATGTTTAATGCCAGGGTTACCCTGGCCCTAATCCCTGGTAATGAAGCAAACTATTTTGCAACAGTTTGCCCTCTTAATTGGGTACTGCATGCTAGTTGAATATCTGATTTCTGCAGAAGCCAGATGCTAATCCTGTCAGCCATTCTTTGGCTGAGAGTATCGGCCAATGGCTCTCAGTCAGTGACATTCGGTAGATCGAAATATGCACAGAATTCTTATTAAACAGCCCAAATGACTCTGCTGCTAGAGGTATAGTTCCACCTCCAGCAAAGGGGTTCAACTTTGTATGGACAGCATTTCATAGCGAAAGACTAAACATACAGATCCAAGCACCATGACCACTTCAAATTACTGACATTTTCATTGTGCTTGGAGTAAACCTTTACCGTTTATCTGTAATGGTTTTAAAAAATGTACATTTGAAGCAAATTATCTACTTTTTTTTTTTTTAACTATATGGGTCATGAAATAAAAATCTCCCAATTTTAATGTGCAATGTTAGTCATTATATCGAATTGCTATTTTTGTACAGACTGTTTATATTGAGAAAGTGTGGGATTTGTTTTTACAAATTTTTTTTTATTTTTTTTGCCTGAACAGTACTGTACATGCACTCATTTTGAAATGGTACTATATCTTCTAAATGTGAATATTTCCCTCCTAATTGATAGTTTTATTGCCATAAAAAAGTCACTTTTTAAAGAAGGTAAAAAGTAATCTAAAACATTTGAATTATTAGCAAACACATTGATTTTAATTTTATAAGTAAGGTCACACTTGTATCTGTGGTTTTGGCAAGACTGTACCTGTGAAGGTGACTGTGGGTCCATTTGTTCACTCCCACAATGCACATGGAGAGGTGCATTGTTCTCTTGGCCAAAACCAAATTTTGGGTGCATGCGCAGGACACTGAAGAAGGCATGATATTTTGCTACGTTGTTTGGGAGTTAATTTATGCAATTGTTTGACCATCTTAAAGATATGTTTATGCTATCTTCACATTTATGGAGAACAGTACCACCTGTTGTAACCTGTTGATAACTGATTGGGTTTATTAATTTTTTTATATGTAATTAAATGATACAGCAATTTTAATGTTTTTAATAAAACATTTTACTTACGTTGCCATCATCTTCATCATTCTTTTGAACTGCTACCACTCTATAATCATACAAATGCATTCTTTAGCTGCACATAAAGAAATGGGGAGAAAGTGTGGAAAATACATTTAGTAAGATCATATATAAAACAGAATACTCAGTAATAGAGTGAAATAATTAACTTGACGCTATTTAGGCACCAAGGATAAAAAGAATGATCTTCAGATCAGTAAAGTGGCAACTCCAAGATCGAGCAACCTGGAATTAAAATTAGTTGTTTTTTTTTAAATATATGTCCAAAATCTGGCAGTTAACCCATAATAATCTAAATAATGTAACGTATACCCGGGTGCTTCCCAGCAAATTGTAAATAAAGTGAAATAAGAAGCATTCTCTCGGTTTTCAAAAAAGTGTATTAAACCTGCCAAATAGTTATATCAACATTTCTACCTTCCTGGATCTTTATCAAAATGATAAAGACCCAGGAGGGTTGAAACATTGATGTAACCATCAACGTTTGAAGGTTAATACACTTTTTGGAAAAGAGAGTGCTCCTTATTTCAAATAATATAATATAATTTATTTGTGGTCGGGACTCAAAAGCCCATAAGCTGTAAGAAACAAACGTAACATAGGGAATATACAGTCGGTTAAGCCTGTCTTGCACAACCATGAACCAATTCCAGCTAAAATTATGGCTGAATGGCATCATCTACTGTAGCTAGAACTCTTCGGATGGTATTAATTAAATTAGGCATGGCTGTAGAGTGGGTGGCTGATGAGTCCTTTTTATTAGTATTTTAAAAAAAAAAAAAGGTAGAAAAAGAGGCAAACTAATGAATATGGATTTTGCTATGTGCTTTCTTTGCCCAAGTTCACTAACCCCTTCTCTGTCCCTCCTTAACCCACTGCTCTCTTTGTGTCTCCATCTGCACTCCAATCTTACTCTGCATTCTCTCTCTGTGACTTGCCTCAGAAAATAGGCTTGCTAATAAATCCTAAAGAAAAGAACGGTAATTGTTGGGAAAACACCAAATGTGGCCTATAATAAATGTGCGCACATACACCAAATGCAGTTTCAAAACATACAATGCAATTCTTATTGCTAATCATTGCTATAGAAAACTAACCAGAGTTTGGGAACAGAAGATCCCGTGTATCCTCACTGTGCCTCAGCCTCAAACACGTCTTATCATTGCAAAGACAACCTATCCCTTTTAAAGATGGACCTTAACCTACATACTAACTAGGGACAAAGATCATATTGAATTATGTCAACATTTTTTTTTCCCCTTAACTAGCATGCGTATCAAAGTTTCTAAGTGTATTATTGTGCATGTGAGAGGAAAGACAGTCGAATAGATTAATATGCATGTTTATCTAAGAGACATCTTGTAGCATTTGGATAATATCTAGTACCTACTGAAATAGCGAGTTTTATTGCCCGGACTAAATCAACCGATCATTCTTGTGAAGCAGGTTCTATTAATACAATACGGTTGGATTATTATAATATGAATCCTCATGGAGGTATGGACATTAGGGAAGGCTAAACATACACATTTTGATTAAATAACATCAAATTCATTGTAGTGAGGCTGAGTGAGATCTCGGTGGGCTAAACAACTTGCCTCAACAATGTTTTAGATTCTTTGGACGGATAAATACTTATGTTCTAAATTAAGCAAGTACATGTGGGTTGGAGAAAGTGACAATTTATAAATATTAATTTTTGGTTATCCAACTCCGTTTGTTAATAATTTTGTATAAATAAATGAAAATAATTCTGGGGGGAAAAAAACTTGCCCCAATCTGTTATTTAAGCTCCTAGCGGTGTGCGAAGAGAGTGGAGGCAGGGATGTGAGTGAATGTCAGCTTCTGTGTACCCTCATTTTGCAGCCACACTATACTCAAATAAAAGGTATTGCAGAGGAGTGTGAAGGTGGGTAGCTGTTGGTGGCTAGAGAGAGACACCTAAGGTAGGTAGGGGATAGAAGAGATACACAATGACAAGCAGGTTTGGAGGGACACGTAAGAGCGCCAGGGGCTGGCGAGACACAAGGGGTAGGGAAGACAATTGGAGACACAGACAGGGGTTTCAATGGGGTGGAGAGATACCAGGGAATGATGGAGGCTGGAAGGACGTAAACTAAAACATATAGAATTTTAATAATTATTCATTAATATAGTCTAGGTTGTTAAAGAAACACTCCAAAACCATAACCACTACAACATGCCACTCCCTGCCCCCAGTACTTCCAGCTAAGAGCTAAAAGCATTTAAGCAGGGTTTCCGTCTGCTTTCCTGAGCTAAACTCTTCAGAGCAGTATCCAATGATCTAAGCCTTGCACCATTAAGCTTAGCTCAGAGGGAGAGCTTTTTAGTGCTGCCACATAGTGTAGTGGTTATGGTGCTTGGCATGTTTCATTATGGGTTTGAGAGGAAGAAGTTGGGGTACTCTTTAGGTTGTGAACTTAGAGTGAAAGGTGGCATGTACAGGTAGTAGTAAGGAATAACATTTAGGCTTGGGAAAACTTTCCCTAAGCATTTAGAGAAGGCAATCACGGGTAGTCTTTAGCATTTAAACAGGGGAGAAGAGGCAGGAGAGCAATAACGAGATGGGGCAAGCGAAGGAAAAACAGCTCTTGTAGAGAAGGTAATAAACTGATGGGTAAAGAAGAGAGTGGGAACTGGGGGAGAGAGAGACAAAAATGGGCACAGGCTATTGGGGAGTGATGTAAGACTCAGATGAATGTGTCAAACTTGATTTTGGCTCAGACCGTGTGTGTGGTAGCTATACTAGCGCCCTAGAAGAGACCAGTCTATTCACCACAACAATTTTGCATGACTGGCAATGACTTATAACTGCAGCGATTTGTAAAAGTCAACCCTTTATATATGTTATTCCTGCTGCGAAAACTTATTGGGTTGGGCCACCAAACAGCAATTTTATTATTATTTTATAACGCTCCAAGCACCATAACCATCACAGCCCCCTATAGTGTTTATCGTGCCAAGAGTGTGCCGTACCAATATAATATGCCACACTGTTTCAGAACTGTTTAGCAACTTACCCGCGACTCACGGCTACAGCCCGTTCTCAGCCAACAAGCATGGTGGTGGACCTGCAGTGCTTAGCTGAAAAGCGACACCGGCACTCAGATGTATTGCCAGGACAGCGCCAATGCACTCTGCACACTATAACTACTACAGCAGGCTGTAGTAGCTGTGGTGCCAGAAGTGCCCCTTTAAGATTTGTGTTAGGTGGGCAAATACTATTGCACACAACATAGGAAAACAGTTTACTAAACTGTGCGCAAACTGACAGAGGCCACATATTGTTGCTTTCAGTTTATACTATTCATCCCGTGTTGTGAATGGAAGGACTCCTGGGAAAAATCTGATCTTTTCCAACCTTCTTAATTTCAATCCCCATTTTGTAAGTCAGCTCTCTGGTCACCAGAGCTCACAGTTTACCGAATAGATGTCAATCAATGGTCTTACAGGGTTTGTTCACTAAAATCAGAATTCAAAGTGAATTTCAAATTTAAGGTAAAAAAACAGACAAACTGGAAAATTTGCCTTAAATTAGAAATCCATTTTTAATTCTTACTTTAGTGACTAACCCCTAAATTTTTAATTTTTAATTTCCTAGCTTTGATAAATCCTGTAAAACACTACCCATCAGACCCATATTGAAAACTGTGATCGTCATGGTGCTCATTCCCAAGCAACTTGTTTTGGTTTAAATTTAGATTTTTGTTTCCCATTTTAAAACACAAAGGTGAGAGCATACACGCTGCCATCCACAAGATGGCGCCGGCTCGGCACATGAGGTCACGTAGCCAACCAAAGCGACGGGCGTCAGTCGTCATAAGGGAGGAGACATTGTCCTTGGTGTCTGCAGGAAGATGGGGTACTGGGACATAGAAGAGGGAACAGAATGTGTCCAAAAAACCTGGCTAACCACAAAGCTGGGGGCAACTATAGGTTTGTCTAACACAGGAGACCCTGGGCTATTTATAATGTATTTATAATGTTTATATCCATAGGAGGAGCTTGTGGTTACACTAATAACAGGTTTAATATTCATATGGTGACTGGTTACAGGGTTTATATGTTATACATCTCGAATAGGATTAGTGTGTGAACAAAATAAATGCACTTAGTCTGCTACATGTTAAATGCAATAATCTGCAATGGCCATTGTGACTGATACCATGTAACAAAATCACCATTTATTTCTGGAATTAGTGAATATAAAAGCTTAGCATAGTGTAGGAAGCAGGTAAGTGGGTCCAGGCCAATACCTAAAGATAAATAATAAAATAAAATTTGCTATACAGCAATTTTCTGTTGTAGCATAATTCAGCTGTTAGGGGAGTTGGAAGAAATCATTCTAATGTTCCAAATTCACATAATATATCCAATTTTAAAAATGGAATGTTGTTTAATAGCTCTGATATTATGGCAGTTTGTGTGGAATGTATTTTGAACATCATTTCAATATATTTTTCTGTATTGAAAGTCAGTGTATATTTTGCATATTAATTACCTAAATTATTTTAGGTCTCATTGGGTCTGCATATCACATTGTGGCATTTCAGCCTAACACGGCTTTGCAGGGAGTCCAAAGAGCGACGATGGGAACACTCACAATGGGTAAGAAGTAGTTTCTCTATAAAACAAATACAACTGATTAATTTAAAAAAAAAACCCTGCTTATAGGTACTATATCAATTACACTTGTAAAGGTTTTGTTTGAAGCAGAAACTAAAAATACATCTACGGTCACTTTAATGCAATCGTAGCATTCAAATATTACTTTTCAGTAGTAGCGGAGACATAATGCCTGATGCAAAAATTGTAATTCAATCACGGCACCAGACAGACACTGGCACTGTTGGATATCTGCACCTTTAACTGCACATAGTTAAATCCATTTAATTTATAATTGTAACGCTCAAGTTAGGGTTTGTAGGAGGTTAGAGTACTAAACGCTTTGTTTAGAGGCACTTCCACTCAAGTTGCTAGGGTCTATATCTTTTATTGTTCAATCTTTTTTATTGGTTTTATATTCAAGTAAATAAATAAGTGGTTACAGAAGAGAAACAGTGGTTGTTACAAGTATTGAATACACGAGTTTCCAGAAGAAAAATTATTGCGTTGTAAGTTAGTTGTTCAATGCAAGGTTTTCCACAGTTTTGGGTCTTTATATTTTATCACTCCCAGTTATTATTTGGAAGATGGTACAGGTGATACTCGAAAAATTAGAATATCGTGCAAAAGTTTATTTATTTCAAGTGCGATGATTATGGCTTACAGCTCATGAAAACCCCAAATTCACAATCTCAATAAATTAGAATATTGTGAAAAGGTGCAATATTCTAGGCTCACAGTGTCCCACTCTAAAATCAGCTAAGTAAGCCATAACACCTGCAAAGGGTTTCTGAGCCTTTAAATGGTCTCTCCGTCTGGTTCAGTAGGAATCACTATCATGAGGAAGACTGCTGACCTGACAGTTGTGCAGAAAACCATCATTGACACCCTCCATAAGGAGGGAAAGCCTCAAAAAGTAATTGCAAAGGAAGTTGGATGTTCCCAAAGTGCTGTATCAAAGCACATTAATAGAAAGTTGTGTGGAAGAAAAAGGTGTATAAGCAGCAGGGATGACCGCAGCCTGGAGAGGATTGTCAGGAAAAAGCCATTCAAAAGTGTTGGGGACTTTCACAAGGAGTGGACTGAGGCTGGAGTCAGTGCATCAAGAGCCACCACACACAGACTGATCCTGGACATGGGCTTCAGATGTCATATTCCTCTTTTCAAGCCGCTCCTGAACAACAAACAACGTCAGAAGCGTCTTACCTGGGCTAAAGAAAAACAGACCTGGTCTGTTGCTCAGTGGTCCAAAGTCCTCTTTTCTGATGAGAGCAACTTTTGCATCTCATTTGGAAACCAAGGACCTAGAGTCTGGAGGAAGAATGGAGAAGCACACACTGCAAGATGCTTGAAGTCCAGCGTGAAGTTTCCACAGTCTCTGTTGATTTGGGGAGCCATGTCATCCGCTGGTGTTGGTCCACTGTGCTTCATTAAGTCCAGGGTCAACACAGCCGTGTACTAGGAGATTTTTGAGCACTTCATGCTTCCTTCCACAGATGACTTTTATGGGGATGCTGACTTCATTTTCCAGCAGGACTTGGCACCTGCCCACCCTGCCAAAAGCACCAAAGCCTGGTTCAATGACCATGGGATTACTGTGCTTTATTGGCCAGCAAACTCGCCTGACCTGAACCGCATAGAGAATCTATGAGGCATTGCCAAGAGAAAGATGAGACATGAGACTGAACAATGCAGAAAAGCTGAAGGCTGCTATTGAAGCATCCATAACAACTCCGCAGTGCCACAGGCTGATAGCTTCCATGCCATGCCGCATTGAGGCAGTAATTGCTGCAAAAGGGGCCCAAACCAAGTATTGAGTTCATATGCATGCTTATACTTTTCAGAGGTCCGATATTGTTCTACGTACACTCCTTGTTTTATTGATTGCATGTAATATTCCAATTTACTGGGTTTTCATGAGCTGTAAGCCATAATCATCGCACTTATGACAAATCATGGCTTGAACTATCTTGCTTTGCATGTAATGCGTCTATCTCATACATTAGTTTCCCCTTTTAAGTTGCATTACTGAAATAAATGAATTTTTGCACGATATTCAAATTTTTCGAGGATCACCTGTAGATATGGTCATCAGCATCTTGTACCCCTAAACTAATGTGGATCGGAGTGATAAGCAGTGGTAGAAATGCTTTTAAATGTGCAAGACGATCACTCTAAACACAAAGTGACTTGTAGTAAATGGAATTCTTTCTAAGAAATACTTTGAAACTGGTTTAAATAATGTTCACCTTTAATGCATAGACTCCTAAAGTGAGGAGAGAAAAAATAAAAAAAATAAAAATTATATATATATATATATATATATATATATATATATATATATATATATATATATATATATATATATATATATATATATATATATATAAAATCTTATAGAGAAGTTGTATATTTAGTTGTTTTTAGGAGCGTTTGAAGTTATACTTGCTTGCCAGCCGACACTGCCGCAGTTGGAGATATATGGATGGTACATTACTGTAACTCCCACCGTCTAGTCCAACTTGCTCCCTATACTTTCTGCTATGATTGTCTCCCAGACA
This sequence comes from Pelobates cultripes, assembly GCA_933207985.1. Taxonomy (NCBI): domain Eukaryota; kingdom Metazoa; phylum Chordata; class Amphibia; order Anura; family Pelobatidae; genus Pelobates; species Pelobates cultripes. The sequence goes on from OW240916.1 coordinate 26,287,277, forward strand.
TCACATTGACTTCATTGCTAGTCCATCAGTGTCACAGCAGAGTGACATCTCTCTGTCATGATGCTTCTATATTCCCTTAACACGTTTGAGACATGCTTGTTAAGAGGAATACTTATAGGATGGTTGTCCCGCTCCTCCTTGTTACTCTGTTGTGGGTACAGACTTGTGTCTATGCGAAGAGTTAATAAAAATAAAATAAAATGTGGTTGTTCCTCCATCTCTCAAACCGTTTTTCCTTAAATTCATATTTTGCTAGCGCAATGCATAATTTATTTTGCCATATAGTTTTGATGTTAATACACTCAGACCAGTTAATTGAAATGGTCTGGGTGTAATGGTCCTGTAGTTTTAACCGTGCAATGTAATCCATTGCACTTTTGTAGAGACTGCAATGTTTATATTACAGGGTTAAACATGTCTCTAGTGGCTATCTTCCTGACTGCCATTAGCGGCACTTTCTCTACAACGACCAAGTTAAACTCCCGTTGTAGCCAAGTGTACCAGATAGGAATGCATTCAAATCAATGCATTCCTAATAAAAGAACTTGATTGGAAGTGGCAAGCTCACTATGCATGTGCATCAGTCCCAAATACACCTCTATGAGGAGCATTGGCTAGAGAGTGACACCTGTCTATTGACGTTGCAGGAGGGGAGTGTGGGAAGCAGCACTCAGACTGGTCATTATTACATGGATGGGGTCTCTAATTTAACTATGGACTAGAGCACAAGCCTGTATTTCTAATGCTATACTGTTTCTTTGTTATATGTACATTGGTATGGAATATTGCCCAACATCAGGCAGGCGTTTTTTTTTTTTTTTGGTTCTGTGGATTTGGAGGTGGGGGGGATTCTGAGAGGTTTAAGGATACTTTTGGTTGCAGCTTGATCTGCATTTACAACAGTAATTTATAAACTTTATATTCAGCAAAAAGGCAAGTAGTCTGCTTTTGACATTTTAAATGTTTAGATGGTGGATAATTATTGACAGCAGATTGTTAACGCAATTTTTAAATACTTTTGGATTATTTTTTTTCCTAATGTATAATATCTAGCACCATATTATAAATGAAGTTATTATGGTGCCAGGAGGACCCTGGGTGCAATCTTACCATAAGGAATTAAACAGTTCTTGAACAGGAAAGCAGCAAAGTTAGCCTCCAGCACCGACCTCAAGGACCCCCAGGGGGCATCAGACTTCTGAATCTGAGTTTCAGGAAGCATGGAGTGTCGCAGTGTAGGGGCTCTGCTGATTGGCTTAAGTAGTCAGCTGATGCTCTAAGCTAATCCGTAGATCCCCATTCATAAAAAGATACGTACCTTTCAAGAACTGTTTAACCCCTCAAGGTAAGAGTGTGCCAGGGGGCCTCTTGGCACTATAATAACTTTATTTAGATTACATTGTTAAGGTGACTGGAGTACCCCTTTAAGATGAAGAGGCAAAAAGCTCAGCTGACTTGAATAATTGTTAGAGTTTGGCTACTGTGACTTAATATTTTAAAACTACTTTGAATTACCAATTTTTTTTTTTTTTTTTATTATTTAGCCTCACTTGGTGCCATCTTTGGAATAACCACCTGTCTTAGTGCACAGATTCGGAATAAACCAGAAGACCCATTGAATTACTTTGTCGGAGGCTGTGCTTCAGGCATCTTTTTGGGGGTTAAAAGTAAGTATATGTACTGTATGTCGTTGGAATAGTGTCTTAAACAACAAATGTCATCTACATATGTTATGTCTGATCAAATAGCCCTGCAACTATATAATACATAATATGTATAATGGACAGCGGTGTAAAACAGTGTTTTTTTTTTTTGTTTTTTTTTTCCTTACCTCCTCCCCCTCATCTTCCCAATAAAATTGCTCGGTTTAATAAATAGTTTTCCCAGTCTCCCTCTCCTCGCCGGCTCAGATTGCATGCATGTGCTGAGCTGGGTTAACAGTCCAATAACAGGCTTCTCTGTAAGAGCCCTGTGATTGGACTGCACAGGACCCTGGTTGTCATCAGGAAGAGTCATGGAAGGCAGCGCCGAGAGCTTTGCTCAGCTGGATTCCAGGTAAGTAACTTTATTTTTTATTTTATTTTTTTTCTCCGGTTCCTGCATCAGTTACGTGGGGGATCAAAATAATAGTGCCCATTAGGGCATTTTAAACAGAACAGTATTGGAGTAACCCTTTAAGCAAATGTGATGAGCTGCATGGGAAAGACACAAAATTACCTGTTTGGTATGACCAAATGGGCAGCAAATCATAGCTAACTTTTAGAATATGATCAAACATTTAAATAATGATGCTGCTTGTTAACAATAGGGTTCTGGAAAAAGTTATAAATACTCCAATCAGAACCCATATCCTGGCTCTGAGATGTGTATGCATTTACTGTATTAGTATGGTTATATCCTGTGGTTTTTGTTTTTTTTTTGTACTGAAAACTAGTTTGGTAATATATTACTAATCTACAATGCGTGCTCAGCAGACGAGATTAGAAATATTGTAAATGCTGTTCAAGTGCGATATAAAGCAAGAGATGTCAAGTGGCAGCGTTTTTTTTTGTTTTTAATGCATCATTGGAACTAGGTTTGTGTGTGAAAATATGGTCTTTCTCTTCACAGCTCACAACTACATGACTGGGACCACTGCATGTCTTGCTCTTGGAACAATCGCTGCCATAGCAAAGATTGGCAAGAAGGAAGGCTGGGTATTCCTCCCATCTGAGCCCAAACTGTGATAATCATTCTCTCCTGTAAAATAACAAAATAAAGCCCTTATATATTTAGATCACGTGTAATTATCTCTCTATGCTAGGTTGCTCCTATCATGAAATGTACCCTAACATTAAAATGCAGAAGAAATTTCAAGTCAGACATTTTACAACATTGGACTGTAGCTGCCCAGTGGTCTATTTAGAATAAACACACTGCACAAGACACAACCTGCACAGTATAATGAAGTATTAATTGGCTGTACACATGGTTAAATGTGGGGATTCAGAATGTTAAATTGTACATTTATGAGAGGCAAGCATGGCTGGGATTACACGTGCTCTTGCGCGTTGCGCCCTTATTTGAAAAAGTCTTTCTTTCAGCTGTCGATACCTGCAAGGGGAAAAAAAAGGGGATTATAGTTAAGAGGAGGACTGACTTACCATTTTGCATAACAGGTTAAGGGTTAAAGGAGAAACCTGCTGCGTTTGTTTTTTTTGTCATGTGCTTCATAGCACACACGGGCAATTTGGTAAATCACCAATGTTTAATATAAATCCAGTGACCGTTTTTTTTTTTTTTGCTGACATTGCTTTGCTCTGAACCAGATGAGCATGTTCATTGTAAGCCATCACATTATTAAATAAATGATATGTAAATTTGGGTAAGATTCTGTATTTTTCTTTATGCAAATCTGTGGCATATTCAGAGCAAGGAATTAATGAAATTTTTTTTTTTTTTTTTTTTTAACTAAAAATAGCTTAACCCCTTAAGGACACATGACATGTGACATGTCATGATTCCCTTTTATTCCAGAAGTTTGGTCCTTAAGGGGTTAAGTAGGGAATGTTTCAAGCTTTTTTTTATTATTATTATTTATTTATTTTTTTAGCATAAAATGTACAATTCCTTGGTGAGAAACCCTGTGAGTGAACACTTTCTGGTGACACTCACCTTTCCGCTGTAATATTGTTTTGGTTCATTCTTTCTGCCTCTTTCACTTTTTCCTCCATAACATGGGCAAGGAGGTGTTCATGTACACGTTCAATATTGTCCAATCGCTGCAGTAACATGCCAATCTCTTCCCTCAGTTTCTCTGGATCTTGGCTAGAGCCCCTGAAATATACCAGCACATGTACAACACTTCCAAACGCAGAAAATGCCCGTAGTAAACCAGCTATGGAACATAAATGGGCAATTGAATATTGTAACTCACCAGTTTGATATATCCTGGGTTACGTTGTGGTTGCAGGCCTGCTCATCCTTGACCAGTTCCTTTAGCTTCTTCAATAATTTTAAATAAAAATTAACAATAAGTGCCATATATTGAAAAGAGCATTTTTTTTTTTTGGTTGTGCAGATATGCATACAGAAAGTGACGATGACATTGTGTGAAACATAATTTCAGACGGAATAAGAACATTGAATGTCATGAGTAAAAACACATTTGTTGTTGGAGAAGTGAAACAATAAGCCATATGCAAGGTTACAGAAATATAGTGACACATGTATAACATTAGTAGTACTTGGTTAGTGAGAGATAAACATCAATTGAGTGCTATCAGATGAGTGCTGGTGTATGCAAACTGAAAAAAAATAAAAATACACTCTTAGGTAGCAAATCGATGTTACTTGAATGTGACCAGTAATCGTGTAAGATTAGGACCTACCTTGATAAAATAAAAGGCAAGTGCAAATACACTGAAGTAAGTATATGGTATGAGCAGTAGCACATTAACTCATGGCCTGCATTGATGAGGGAATTGTGCTAGGTATTTAAATATTACAACTGTCCTCAGGAGGAGGTTTGATTGACTGACTGTGATGATTACTGCCACAGGGAGCCTGCTCGGTATGGGAACGCCCTGGGATTGTGAATGTTATAGTGTCTAATGTGGTGCTAAGTGAGCGCTCCTCGTCATGTGGTGTTGATTAGTAGCAGGGTGTCCCCCCCCTAATGCTGTAGGAAGAGGGTGCTGTTCCCCAATAGAACGCCTGTAGGTTCTGGTACAGCCCCTGTGTAACTTTTTGCGACATGTGTGATGCCTGAAGCTAAGTGGATCAATGTTGCACATGGCCCACCCATAAGCTGGATAGGTGTGGGGTGAGGTTGGTTTGATGCAACTAATGTTCTAGCAAGAGAGCACTATATAATCAGAGCGGGTCATTTTTAGCAAACAAACGAGCAAACAAAAAACCAAAGCAAACAGAAATTAGTAGGTGGTATAGAAAGCTTGTCTCAGTGAGCAGAGACCCGGAACTCAGGTAGTGACTTCTGCGTATGTGTCCTGGGTGCCACTGGATCCCAGGTGTGGGTTACTAAGGCAAGCTGTTGTTTTGAAGAGTGTAGAGAGTCCGGTGGGAGATCCAGTGTACCCAAAAGTGTCTTTGCCTTCTGCAGGTTCTTGACAGGGTAAGAAGTTTCTCCATGGAGCACCATCAAGGTGTGTGACATGCGCCACCGACGTTATGTTGCGTGTACGCAGTAAGGAGGTAAACAGTTGGAGGGACCTCCGCCAAGCCATGGTGCCCCCAGAGAGAACTGTATAGAAAGTGAGGTTCATGCCTTTAAAGGAGTATGGGGAATGACCCCGAATTGCGTTTAGGACTGCGGCATTGTCTTGCCTGCTCTGGAACCGCACTATCAAGTCCGTGGATGCTGTGGCTGGGGCTTGCGCTGGTTTAGGTATCAGGAACATACCATCGAGGTTCACTGATTTTGCCTCTTGGGGGCTAGCATTGTGCCGAACAGACGGTGCAAGAAGTGTGGCAGCTCCGCCTCTGGGGCCGTGTCTGGTAGGCAGTGGACCTTAAGATTCTTGCTGTGGCGAGCGTCCTCCAGTGCCATAAATCTTTGCTCAAAGGCTTATTTCTGGTGTTGTAGAGACTGCACCTCCTGTTGCAGTTGTGCCACCCGTTGCGTACGGCTTCTAGATTCTTGCATTAGGGTTCCCGTGCAGCCGGTCAGGGCCCGGATGTCTTTCCGGATGTCAGCCACATCAGCCTGGATATGGCCTCTGAAATCCGCCACCAGTTCCTGCATGATGGCCTTTGTAACCGGGGACGAGTCTGACTGTGGCAGTGTCGACATAGGCACCAGTGGGGCAGGTAAGTATATTTCCTCTGTTCCCAGGGCTGGATCATCAGAGATGTCCGATTCTTCAGCGAGGTAAGCAGCCATCTTGTGCTCAAGGCAACCGCATGTCTGCTTCCAGTGAAAAGAGCATATTAGACTCCTGGTTGTATTAAATATGCATGTTGATTGTTTAACCCCTTAAGGACACATGACACGTGTGACATGTCATAATTCCCTTTTATTCCAGATAACTACAGGATAAAATTGCCCCTTCCCCCCCCATTTTTTTTTTTTTTTTGCATTATATAGACATTAGTGAAATAAAGTATGAAGAAATACACCAGGACAAATGGAATTGTTCACTTAAGGGTGCAGCAGATTATATGACTGCTATCCGTTATAGGACCACTATAGTGCCAGGAAAACAAACTCGTTTTCCTTGCACTATATGGTCTTTAGGTCCTCCCCCACCCTCAGGGTCCCCCTCTCGCCGGGATATATGGGTTAAACAAACACTTAAAAAACAAAGTAATGGGACAGCGCTAAAGAGTCAATAGAAGCTAAAGGACAAATGGGGGAGCAGCAACCTATAAAAATGAGGTTCCCTCTCTATTCCTCAAATAAAAGGACAAACAAAAGAAAATATATAGGTTGTGCTATATGGTAGTGGTTATAGAAGTAAATATAGAATGGGATAAGACAAAAGTATAAATAACTAGGAAAGATGATCCCAATACTAAAAAGTCTTTAATAAAACCTGTGATGATACTGGAGTCTGGAAAAAGTCCAAAAAGTAGCTGGATCTTCTTATGTTGACGGTGTCTCAGTTCAATGGTGGATATATGGGCATGTAAGAAAAACGAAGAGACTCCAATAGTGCAGATTGTAATTCAGCAAATAGGTAGATAAGCAATTCTGCTATGAGAATTGCTTATCTACCTATTTGCTGAACTACAATCTGCACTATTGGAGTTTGGACTTTTTCCAGACTCCAGTATCATCACAGGTTTTATTAAAGACTTTTTAGTATTGGGATCATCTTTCCTAGTTATTTATACTTTTGTCTTATCCCATTCTATATTTACTTCTATAACCACTACCATATAGCGCAACCTATATATTTTCTTTTGTTAAACAAACACTTACCTTTCTCAAGAGGTTAAACAAACACTTAACCTTTCTCAAGCGCCGGGCTCCCTCGGTGCTGGGGATTCTCCCCCCTCTTCCGACGTCAAAAGCCACGTGCGCATTCAGTCAGTCGGTAGGAAAGCATTACTCAATGCTTTCCTATGGACGCTGGCGTCTTCTCACTGTGAAAATCACAGTGAGAAGCGCGGAAGCGCCTCTAGCGGCTGTTCCCTTTTAACAATAAATACATTCAAGGGAGACCAAGTTGCAGTTGGTGATAAAATCTAGTGGGAGATTTTACTGATGAAGGGGTATTATAAATAATAGATTTGTGTTGCTCACTGACGCTCAGAAAATAATTCACTTGTGAAGCTAACTAAACATGTATTTCTCCAGCTTTTCAAAAATGTTAATTTCATGTATTGTAGACTTGTCAAAAGAATTTACAGAAAAGGGGACCGCTTGTCTACTCAACTAAGTTGTTATGGTGTCTGGAGTTCCCCGGTGCTGTCCACCCTTACATTGTTAAACTGTGTCGTAGTGAAGTAGTATTCCCAGGTGCTGGTCTGTTGCCTCTCTTCCTGTGCTCGGCTAATCATCAGTTTGAGCAGCGAAAAGATGGCAGTGATAAATTGAGAACGTTCACTGATCCTCTCTGCCGATCACTACCACTCCTTCAAACTAATGCTTCAGCAGACTGGCACTAGAAGAAACTTTGTCTGTGTTAAACCATTTAAAAACCGTTTAACACTTAAAGGGACCCAATAATCACCAGAACAACTACAGCTTATTGGAGTTGTTCTTGTGTCTATACCATGTCCCTGCAGGCCTTTTGGTGAAAGCACTGCCTTTTCTCTGCATAAAGATGATGAACTTTTCTGATTGGCCAGGACTGTTTGGCTCCGCCTCCTGATCCACCTCCTTCTGATGATGGGAAAGCATTGTGATTGGCTGAGATTATCACTTCTGGAAAGATTTTACTATATTTAGGGGAGCAGATAGTGATTTTTTTTTTTTTTTTTAATATTTTTCTAAGTTTATTTATTCCTATGCAGCTTCTTTTTTTTTTTTTTTTTTTTATGATTGCACTAATTTATGTTCATTGATCTCACTGGAACAACCACCATACGTACAGAACAGTAGCTGTAAAATAATAATAACTTTGAGTGAAAGTTGTGAATTCTGGGAAATCATACTAATAGAAAATGGAGCAACTTTCGAATGAATATGTATAAATGTATATACACACACATACACAGAAAAACTACTGGGAGCTTAAAATAAATATAAAAGCTATAAAAGTAAATGTATGTTGGCAAGCTGGACTTCATCTTTCCTAACAATTTACATTGCAAATTTATGCATAGCTTCAAAATATCTTAGTATGAGATTAATTTATGATGTATGTCCTGTTTCCTAATGGCAGGGGTTTTTTTTTTTTTTTTTTTGCAGTGCATATCAGTTTAACATCCCCGCATGAGGTATCCCAACGACATTCCTCAAGCGTATTTGGAACATATATATATAACAGTTGGGTCAGCTATAAAACATGCACAATTTTATAATTATGTGATGAGCAAATTGTTGGATTCGTCACTTAGCTTATGTGGCTGGTGCTATAGCAAGTATCAACATCTGTATCGAACATAAACTTTCAAGTTTAACTTTGATTATCTAGCTTAGAGTGATATACAGGCTAGTCAAACGTGGAATTGTCTAGGTCTACATATGCTTATTCCTTCAGTGTTTCACTACCTCTTCTAAGCAATATAATAGGAGTTTGCTTGAAACCTGAGTCTGCATGTGTGGTTTATATTATATTCATAACAAGAGTATAAACAGACGCTTTTAAGAAGTGCTAGCTTAGTTAAGATAGGTGTTTAAATGAAATGCAACCAGGTTGATTTTGGCATAGTGAGTTATCATCTGCATTACCCTGGATGCCCAAACCGACAGTTACTGTGACATGAGCTGTGATTATAATTACAGAGATGTCCATGTATCGGCAAGTATCGCCAGGGAGTTATCTTTTAAGGCTGTCGTGAGTTCCGCAGTGCACTCCTTGGCTGCCTTTCGTCCCGAGGAGCTGGGATCGTCGTTGGTTGAGAGGCATCCTGTTCCCAGGCTTGGGGGTGACCCTCGCGGAGTACCCAGGCGTTCCACTGTATTCCGCAGCCTCATTTCGATCAAAGTGTCCTCAGATCGCCGTGTCCACAGTACCCGGTCAGTAGGTGAGTACGGGTGCGGTGCTTTGCAGCCCATAGTGTCCAGATACAGGTAGCGATATGCTGGGGTTGGTGTTTGGTAAGGACCTCTCCGGGCTCTCCTCCAATGTTGGTCTGTGGGTTTGGTGGTAGGAAGCGAGTTAATCGCGCCGCTGTCGGCCATTTTGTGAGGGCCGCATGGTAGCCTTAGACTGTCGGCGCTGGGTCACCCAGGCTTGCCGCCAAGATGTTTGCTTGCCTGGTGGGGACCGGGATAACCCCCGCCGGTCCAAAGGGGGGGGTGAACGGAGCCGGGAGGGCTCCATTTGCGTTGCGATTCTCATTACCCGGGGCGGAGAGCGAGGCAGCGGCCGTCTGCTCCACTCCCCTCCCGTGTAGGCCTCAGTCCACCAGCCCCGGGGCATCTCACCAGGACCCAGAACCACCCGGTGTCAGGTGCTCTAGCTGCACTGGGACACTCCAGGAGCATATACCACAAATTTCCAGGGCATTCCAAGTTGAGTAAGGTGGGTTTTGTCACCATTATTAGCTGGATTCCTCAGGAGCCATAGTGACTTGCAGCCTGCTAGCATGGCCGCCCGGCCCCGCCCCCCCCAGATAGTGATTTTAACACTATAGGGTCAGGAATACATGTTTGTGTTCCTGACCCTATAGTGTTCCTTTAAAGATAACAAGATGCCAGGGGACTCCAGGCACTAGTTATGGTACCCAGATGGCTTAAATCATGCTAAAAACAAAGCCATACCAGATACAGTTTAGCAAAACAATGACACTGGGTGGATGAGTTCTCCTTTTTGGCATTTTTTTTCTTTTCATACACTTTAGAGCTTTTATAGTGAACATGTAGCTTTCAGCTTTTGAGTTATGTTTATGATCCTAGGTCCACAAATGGTCCACAATGACTGGTGTACTGAAGACAATCACTAGTCTGGACTTTGTTGTACACTCTTACAGCTGTACCAAACAACGATTACAGTTTGGAGTCACTTCCACCACCCTTCATTTTTCTTCAGTGTATCTGCTTTATTTATTTATCATGTGATGCTATTTCTAACTAGAGTACTATATTTCATAGAAGGGGGGTGCACCTAATATACCAGCTACTAAGCATGTCTACACATAATTTTCTTTATACATTACATGTTCAACTTCCTCCAGCCCTTGCATGTTTTTTGTTTTTTTTCCTGGGCCCTTCGATGGCACTATATAAATAACATAATAATAATAAATAACCCCACAAAATGTTCCTTGTTTTGCTTACCTCGTCTTGCTTCTCAAGCAAACGAGTATCTGTAGGGAGAAGAAACAAATTGGTCTGTACCTCGTGTGGCAAACACAGGAAAGAAAATAGAATCCAGCAGTACAAAATCTAAGATGTGTGCCAGATAGGCATGTGCATGGGCAACAAAATTTGGTTCGGAAATTCGGGTAAGTAAAAAAATTAGTCTGCTATGGCAATTCGGACCAATTGTTACTACCAAACTTTGGCAATTCGGAACTTACACATATATAAGGCTCCCAGTGCCAGGAGTGCCACCACAACCACATCTATAGGGCTCCCAGTGCCCGGACTGCCACCACAACCACATCTACAGGGCTCCCAGTGCCCGGAATTAGCTAATTGGTCAAGATTACTGTCATCATTCACATAATTTTCCCTCCCTCTCTCTTTTTTTTGCCACTTTTCAGAAATCCAAAGCACTTTGGAACTTTGACAATTCGGGCCAATGTCATTCGGTTCAGTTCTCCCGAACTTCAGACATTCGTAATCATCCAAATGTCCGAATTGTATGAAATTCGTCCAAATTTACATTCGGAACGAAAGAATTGCACATGTCTAGTGCCAGATGTTACTTGAAGAAGTTCATGGTTAAAAAAAAAAAAAAAAATTACAACACACATACACAAGACTATACATATGACAAATTCTATTCAGCACACCAAATTGTTATATCAACGTAGAGTCATTGATAAGTATCAATCATGTAGACATTTACTGCTGATAACATGTCACAGTCAGGTGTTGAAAGGGTCACTCTAGTCCTTTTCAGTATTACCCGATTTACTGCGAGCTTTTGTTCTAGTGGCAACTAGTGAAGTTTAACATGGTGCCCCCACACACCAAGTTGTTGGGCCCTGCCTACTTAACGCCATAGACAATATATTATGCCCTGTTCAGCCATAAAGCTAAAGATACTTGTATTTGAGAAACAGCAGCTTTAAAGAGGCCCAGCTACACCAGTGGTGGAACTAAAGTACAGAGGGTCCTGGTGCAAGAATTCTTTGGGGGTCACCTATCGCCAGGATGGAAAAAAGGTAGATCCCGGTCTGTCGTACAACTCCCACAATGATTTATCTACCATTTTCCCATACTTGCAGAGTTACACTTGGCGCTGAGCAGTGTTTGTATGTGAGCATGTTTTGTATGTAGTATGTGTGTGTAAATGTAGGGTTGCATATGTGTTATGGAGTGTGTTTTTATGTACTGTTGTCATTTGAAAGCAGTGGTTTACTTGAGTATAGTGTTTTCCTTTGAATGTAGAGGGGTATCTGTATGTGTTGATGTTTAAATGCAGGGGTGGATTTGTGTGTAGTGTTGCAGACACAAACAGTGACACACATACACACACAGATACACAGATAAATATACTGACACACAGATAGATACAGAGCCACGGATGCAAAATACATATTGAGTCACCCTTCTGTTTCCTACCTTCTGGGTTCAGTGGAGTATTTCCCTGGGTCCTGTTGGCTGGCTGAAGCTGTTGGGAATCAGAGGCTCTCCCACTCCACCCCCCTCTGCCTTTTCCTCCCGTACGGATTTGTGTTATCTGGCAGGAAGTGACCGGCTGTCACTTCCTTCCAGCGCTGCCATTATATTATTGCAGGGGCCCGATGGCACTGTTAAAGGGCCACAGCACTGAGCAGGCGCCTGAAAACACTTTGCTATCAGGTTGCCCTGTGCATGGGCCATCTGATGGGCCCCCTGAGCGTGTGCGGACCCCAGTGCAGCCACACCAACGCTAGTTCCACCACCGAACTCCATCTAATAATGCTGCTACTAAATGACAGCCCTAAAAGACAATACGCAGACCTGTCTTTTAGAGCATCCAGGATGTGACAGCCCCATGCAAAACAAATGGCAGATGTCAGAAATCCTCTTAGAGAAGACTAAACATGTGTAAGGGATCTATACACAATAAAGTGTGGGTTTTTTGTCCCTTTCAGCAGCATCTTGAGCCTTCAATAAAGCGGAGATGTAAATTGCAGATAGAATCATGAAATACACCTTTTTTTTTCTATACTTATTAGTCCTTACCATTCCAATAGATAGGATTTTTTTTTTGATTTTTTTAAAATAGACTATTACCATCTCAGAGTCTGTGTATTCAATATATGGTATATTCCAATCTCAGAGTCCCCGTGTATTCAATATACGGAATATTCCCATCTCAGAGTCCCCGTGTATTCAATATACGGAATATTCCCATCTCAGAGTCCCTGTGTATTCAATATACGGAATATTCCCATCTCAGAGTCCCCGTGTATTCAATATACAGAATATTCCCATCTCAGAGTCCCCATGTATTCAATATACAGAATATTCCCATCTCAGAGTCTCTGTGTATTCAATATACAGAATATTCCAATCTCAGAGTCTGTGTGTATTCAATATACAGAATATTCCCATCTCAGAGTCCCTGTGTATTCAATATACAGAATATTCCCATCTCAGAGTCCCCGTGTATTCAATATACAGAATATTACCATCTCACAGTCTCTGTGTATTCAATATACGGAATATTCCCATCTCAGAGTCTCTGTGTATTCAATATACAGAATATTCCCGTCTCAGAGTCTGTTAATTCAATATACAGAATATTCCCATCTCAGAGTCCCCGTGTATTCAATATACAGAATATTCCCATCTCAGAGTCCCCGTGTATTCAATATACAGAATATTCCCATCTCAGAGTCCCCGTGTATTCAATATACAGAATATTCCCATCTCAGAGTCCCCGTGTATTCAATATACAGAATATTCCCATCTCAGAGTCCCCGTGTATTCAATATACAGAATATTCCCATATCAGAATCTATTCAATATATTGAATTTTGTCATGTCCCTGTAGAGTCCCTGTGTAGCCATTTAGGTAAGAAACACATTCACACTACAGAAACCTATTTAAATTAATTTAGTCACTTGACATTAAAGGTATATAATTGTATATAACTAATGAATACTTTTGATTGTGGTGAACACACACACACAATATAAAATAAAACTATTACGTGATTCCACCAGGCTCCGGTAGTTTCCCATTTGAACTTTGTCTCTCCTTTTTAGCTCCCGTCTGATTTGCTGTTTCCATGGTAACTCCATAGTGCCCATCACTGGCTTGTCTCTTGCCTGCTTCACATCAGACTCTGCCCTTTAACTTTCCCAACCGGAAGTCGCCTGTCCGCCATGTTGGTACTCCCAAATCGCATGTGCGGAAGTGCTGCACTGTCTTTGTAGTGAATGCTGCTGCTTCTAAGAAGGGGGTAAGCTGATCAAAGAATTGCGGACCTTTAAGGTATTGTTTGATTTTTTTAATATCTATTTTACTGCCTTTATAACGTATAGAGGCAATATGTGTAGATATCCTTAATGTCTCTATAAAGTTACTGCATATATCCTGCATTGTATATTCTTATGCATAAACTAAAGTGGTAATATATCAAATTGTCATCTTCAGTGAAGCTTTAAACAAGCTATGCTTTGGTTACTAGACTATGGTTCTATTCACATTGTTATTTGGATGTTTGTGGTGCATTGTTATACATAATTAGAGGCAATATAATAGTCCAGGCTTTTCAGTAAACTGGGCTTCTGGTTTGTTGCTGCCCACCGTTCTGTCATTTACTGCCCTTTGGGCTATATCCGGGTCATGTACTAAAGTGACTTTTAAATGAAAGCTTTATTCCTGGCACTAAATTTCCCTTGCACACTCCCTGCCGTGGTCATTAGAAGGTTAAAAAAACGACGTCTCTTGGCGCTGGTTTGCAGCTCCTCCTTCTCCAACGAGCAAATGCTGCGCACGCATTAGACCTCACTACAGGAAAGCATTGAATCAGTGTGTTCCTATGGGGGAAAATCTGTCCGTTTGGATGCAGGAAGTGCCTCCAGTGGCTGTCTGGTAGACAGCCACTGTGGGCAGACTTAGTGCTGCAATGTAAACATTGCCTTTCTCTGGAACTGCAATGTTTTGCATTGCAACACTAAGTGCAATAGGGCCATTGCACACAGACCACTTCAATTATCTGATTACGTACCTTGTTTCTAGTGCCAAGACTCCTTCACTGCAGCCGACCACTCCACCTTGTGGATGTCAGCATGTCTGCCGATTTCTTCCACAATCTACTCCAATCCAATGCTTCTCATAGAGACGCATAGAATTAAGATACACATGCACATCGAAACGCTGTACTCTAATCAAATGCTGTAATAGGCAGCATTTTATTTCAGGGCCGAGTTTCACTTTGTCTTTGAGGAGGTAGTATTTCCAGTGCTGTCAGGAAAATGGGCAATAGAGGTTAATTTACCTCTGCAATGTACGCATTGAAAGTTCTAAAACTACAGTGTTTTACATTGCAGGGTGAAAATCACAGGACGACTGCACCCAGACCACTTCATAAGATGAAGTGATGGTCTGGGTGTCTTTAGCGGTCCTTTCATTTCAATTCCTAAACAACTGCTGTGTTGGACCAGAACCCAAAAGAGAGCCTTCTGATGTACATTGTGCAAATGAATGGGTCAAAGGTAACATTTTGTTTTCTTATTTACTTTTTTGCCTAGTAATATGGCAGGCAAAACATTTGTATGCATGTGTTTAGATATATTTACACCCACCACAAAATAAAAATTAAAGTGCTTAGGGGAAATAGTACAGCGGAAACTTGTCAGAATTTCGGATCCGGATTGCCCTTTTGGGAGGGATCAGTCTGATATGCAAATCGTATAGGTTCTCTCTGTAAAGTAAACAAAACCATTTTTGAGAACTGAGGGGGAATAACTGAAGGGCAAGCTATTGAGGTTTATCTGAGTATTTGCCTGTTCTCACGTTTCTCATATTCTCAGCTTTTGTTACAATGCATTAACTTGGGTTCTCCCTAAGTCTAAAGGGTAATCCTGACGAGTATCCCGTGCTCACTGTGCCTACAGGGATATCGGCTACACCTCACTTATGAGATTTAAAGAAGGACAAAACAATCAACCAGTGTTTTTGTTGCAAATAGTTTCCTTTGAACCTGAAAATATACATATACATTGCTCTATCATGCCAGGTGCTGCACCTTGCCATCTTTTCTTCCACACCCTCATAGCTTACTCCATCACCCGTCCACCCCTCACTTCACTGTCCACTGGTTTTCCCCTTTATATTTTCCTATTCTACTCCAGCTCCTCTTCCCAGACATCTTGTGGTGATGAAAGTGAACTTTAGGAGGCTGAAGTAGCAAAATGCTTGCATAGTAGCGCTTTATAGGCAAGCATACAGAATAAAATGGTAATTCAATAATCATAAAATACAAGTAAATGCTTGGTCTATAAGCATTTGAGCTTTCTTTACTTTCATTCACAGTTCTAATAGACACTTTATGAATCGCCCAAACATACTTACGAGGAAATGAATTAATGCTTCTCCAAATACTGCGATTGATAACATTCCAAACCGTTACACGCTGAAGAATGTTGCTCGACTAATATATCTTTTATCTGTTAATAAACATCTGCATTTTAGAGGTATCATTTTATTTCTGCACTACATAAAAATCATCAAATAAGCTGGATAACCAAAGTTTTTTGTGTTCCGGTGTTTTACAGCTTTGATTCATCCACAGAGTCCTGGATCTTAAGCAGTCTGGTTAGAGAGATTTACCGTACAGATGGCCACATACAGTCTTGCAAATGAGAGACTGCGTGTCTTAGAGGAGATTGAGAGGGAAATTTCCGCCATCTTGATGAGTGCAGGTATTGAGTTGGTTGTGGGTGGTGTTCTATGTTATTGTGTTGAGGCAAACAATTTGGGGTTGTAGCATACACTAAATGCTAAACGCTGTTTGCCATCTGTCCTTATTTCAAAGGAAATGTCATTTTGGAACTTTCCAAGGAGAAGCCAAACGAGCGTGTTCTTGACCGTCAAGCATCTCAGTTTACAGCCTCTGTCCAGAAAGTGGAATCTGAATTGTCTGGACAAATTCGCTACCTTACTCAGGTAGGACCTTTCAGGGGTTAAATATACTGGAGCTGTGCTCTGTAAGGAAAAAACAAATGTAGGACAGAGAGGGGAAAGGGGGGAGATCTTATGTTTATTTGCTTTGAACATAAAAGTAAAATTTCAAACTTCACTGCAAATACAACATATTGAAACAATATGTGTTGAGAAACATTAAAATAGAGTGGGCCTTTGAAAGAAAAAAAACATACACACATCTGTGTCCTAAGTGACTGGTGTATGTGAAGTCTTCTACTTTTAAAGTGTTTTTTTGTAATTTTTATGGTTCGTTGTTGTTGCAGGAATCCGCACACATGCAAATATCGATGAAACGCTAGTATTCTCTATGATCTCAAAATCAACACAGCATAACAGCTATGCAAGATAACTAATGAGTAGTTTCCTTTTTTGAAGAGTGATCTGGAAGATCATTTCATTCCAAATATTACTATTTTTTTAGAATATAAGTCAGGGGTGTTAAGCTTTGCTCCTTGCAGCTTTTAAATCCTGTCTCCTCTAATTTAGCTGTTTGTTGTCAGAGGTTTTGTGAAATGCAGTCAATGATATGTTTAGCCTTTTTGTTAACCTAGACTCTTACTGACTTTTCCCCTCACAATATAATAACATGCCAGAAGTTAAACAAGTCTCTTGTTGATGTAAATGCAAGTTGTATGTTTGGTTAGCTGTGTATGTGACTGGAAAAGTAATGCATGTGTTTAGGGAAGCAGGGGTACCTGTGGATAAACAAATGCTGTTAATGCAACACCCAGCATCATTTAAAGGAACACTGTAGGGTCAGAAATACAAATGTTGTATTCCTTTCCCTAAAGTGTTAAACCATGTTAGCCTCCTTTTCCTATGGGAAAGCATTTGATCGGCTGAGATCATCCATTTTAATGATCTCAGCCAAAGAAGGCAGATCGGGGCGGAAAAAGCACCAGCATAACCGCTCGGTGCTGAGAAAAAAAGGTATGTTTTCTGATCAATTCTGATGATCTCAGCCAACTAGGCTGGGTGGGGGCGCAGCCAGACCACCCTCTGGCCAGACAACCTCTCCTCATAGAGATGCATTGAATCAATGTCTCTCTGCATGGAGATGCTGAATTTTCCTTATAGAGCGGGAAGATGCTGCACATTGTGCAGCACTGACCCAGAAATTATGTCTAGTAGCTGTCTCAGTGACTGCCACTGGAGGTGTTCCAAGGGAGCAATGTAAACACTGCCTTTTCTCTAAAAAGACCTGTGTTTAAAGTAAAATGCCTGCAGGGACAGGCTATAGACATCAGAAAACTACATTAACCCCTTAAGGACCAAACTTCTGGAATAAAAGGGAATCATGACATGTCACACATGTCATGTGTCCTTAAGGGGTTAAGCTGTAGTTGTGGTGACTATAGTGTCTCTTTAAAATATTCGTACTAAGTAAAGTCTTCTTAAATGTTTTCAACTGGTCTGGAATTGCTGGATTTACCATATTTATATGTACTGAGCTCCAAATGTCTCTTGATTGACTTATTTATATAATTTTATTTCTTATTGATCTAAAGGTAGCTACCGGGCAGCCACACGAAGGCTCAAGTTACAGTGCTCGAAAGGATGGCACAATGGCTCTCAACAGGATTGACTACGCCAGGGTCAAGCTGGCAGAACTGAGCAGGACTTGTGAGCAGATGTTAGAGCAACCCTAAGAAAAAAAAACCTAGCTTTGCCTATTCACGTTCGGATAAACAGGATATTATAGAGGGTGGTTTACAAAAGTTTCACTAGGAAAAAAACATGGCAATATTGTGAAAGTAAAGCTATCACCATGGGAATCAAATAGTCGCAAAGGGACGTTCCATTGATTATTTTCATAGTGATCACTCCACTTTTGGAACTTTCCCCCAATTTACTGTTGGCTACTTTAAATAACCATCTTTCTGCCTTGTAAAACATAAACAGACTGATTAAAGCCACTTTCTTTTATAAAGAACAGGATATCTGTAACCTTCTAAATAGCATATTTGTGTTATTTAGAAACGTGAACAACATTTTAATTTCCTGTGTTTTTTGTTTGTTTTTTTGTTTTTTTATTACAACTGTAACAAGTTCTTATTGTAAATAAATTTGTCATTTTGAATTTGTTACCTCATATTGTTTTGTTATTTGGTACCTCGTGTTTTGCCTGTCCTCTCCTGGGCACCTAATTGGTTTCTCTCTTTAATCCTTAATCTCTTTTTATTATGAGGATAATATAAATTCTATTACTAAAGGAAGATGGTTTATATTGTGTCAGGACACAAATGGTTCATATCTGAATCTAAAGATTCCATCCACCAAAATAAATAATACCTTTCTGCTGCCATGGGGGGTGGGGAGGGGAGGAGTGGGTCTCATGTACTTGTGTGTGGTTGGACCAGAACTGTGCTTGTGAAAAGTACGGGAACTCCTTAACGTGCCAGGGTAGTAGATTGTAACGTGTAAGTGGGTTGCCCCAATAAGCATGCCTGTGTTAATCCTAAAAAGGAAAAGGTTTGAAATGAGTCCAGGAACTAACATTTAAACTGAAATAAAAAAAATAGAACTGTTTCGTGGGAAGTCTCTGTAAGCCTCAGGATGGCAAGAGACTCTCAGTCCCGTTATACTACTTCCTCTCCGGGTGAGAGTGCGATCAATCAGGTTACGGCTCTGTCAGGTGGTGTAAGCATTGCGGCTCGAGATGTAAATTCCCGGATCCGTGCTGGGTCTAATTTGAACAGGCCAGGTCCAGCAGCTCTTGATGCCCTGTGGAGGCCCAAGTTGCGTAGATGATTCTCGAGTTCCTGGTAGGTAATCGCTCTGTAGTTTCTCCCCTGAGCCATGAAGAGAAGGGGCCTTGGCAGCCCCCATCTGCATGAGATACATCCCGTTCGCAGTGTCAATACTAGAGGCTTCAGGGATCTGTGCCATCTCAAGGTGTGTCGTGAGATCAGGAAAAAACTGTTAGTTGGAGCCATCAAAAGTAATTTGGGACTTCCCCCGCACAGCTGCTTGAAGTTGGGCCTTGTCCTGCAGGAATTGGAAGCAGACGATTAGGTCCTGTGTTGCAGAGGGTGACATCCCTGTTGGTTTGGGCAGACGGAACATCCAGTTTTATTGTCTTGGCCTGCTTCAGTGGTAGGTATGCAGCAAGGAATCTCCGAATTAAGTGGGGTATGTCAGCCATTCCAATGGTCTTTGGGATGCCCCTAATCTTGGTACTGTATTTATGACTGTGATTTTCCAGGGCGTCTGCTCTGTTTGCGGTGGTCAGTTGTTGCTGCAGGAGTTCTTCCAGCTTGTGTTCCACTGTGGAGAACCTGGTATTGTGGGCGCTATGTGAGGGCCCCAGCTGGGTGAGTTTTGTGGACACTCCTTCCATAGTCTTTTTGAGTTGAGCCATGTCCGCCGAGATATTCGTGCTGAGTTCAGCCAACATTAGTTTTGAGCAGTGTTGCGGTGACCAGATTCCTGTCCTCAGTCGGTGGGGGTCCAGGTCCTATTGTTTGACTCTGCTCTCGGTTCTAGTGAGAAATCCTCTGAGGAGTATGAGGCTTCGTCTTCAAGGAGCGCTATTTTGTCCCATGCGGCCTTCTGAGAATTGCAGAACAAGTCTCCAATACCTCTGCCCTTCTATCGGCACTTCTTTTTAATTTTTCCATCCCATGGCTTGTCAGCTGTTGAAATAGATGTGGATGGCACAGGTGGGTATATATTTTTTTTTTTCCTCCAAAACTGGTCTTTTTTAGGCAATTCTTCACAGAGCAGATAAGAAGTGCAACTGCTCTGGAACTCGGCAAGCTGCACCTCCCACTTTTCTTACTTTTTATCTGTCTAAGGAGCCATTTTGGGTCAGATTCTATTGTTATCTGACCAACCTAACTTGCTTGCTGCTGCAACTACTTTTTGTGAACCTGCAGCAGCCGGCAAGTTAGGCTAGAAATTCACAAAACAAGGCTGCTCAGCCAGTTAAAAAAAAAAAAAAAAAAATCAATCTACATCATTAAAAACTAAAAATAATTGTTTCACCAAATATAACAAACTTGAAAAACGAGAAGTAATACATTTATTAACGATTTGTTCTTTTTAAAGGAGCACTCTAAAGACCATAACCACCTTTTCTCAGTGAAGTGCCAAGTCTTACTTTCTGGAGTTAAACTGTTTCTCATATACTGTAAAAGAAATAATCTCCCAAGATGTGCCCATCTGCTGCCTCTAATTTTCTGCTCCAGCTAATTATCCAGTCTCCTTAAACTATCTTGCCTTCTAGTGTAGCTCCATTTTAGGCATAGTGTCCCCAGATGATCGTCTGCTGCTTTGGTTAATGTGGAAACATTAGCTTGAGCAGCAAGGGGGCAGCAGTGATGAGCATAGTGTCAACTGACACTCACACTCTTACTGGCTGCCCATCCCGAATAAACATAAATTTTTAACCCTTACTGGCAATGAGCGGCCAATGATAAGCTGAGTTTATGCTGACTCCGTGGAAACATTGCTCAAACCTACTCCTCAGTATGTCCAGGAGAGTGAGGTCAGCACTCGCGCAAGCCATTCAAATGCATGTGCCATAGGTTGCGACCCCTGCTGTAAGACAAATCACTGGGCCACATTTTATTTGCAATATTCCTCTTACTCACTCTTACTTGTGTCATTTTGGTCTTGTTCGTTCTTAAAATGATGCAATTTGTGATCTTGGTACTTGTATTTCTTTTTTCTTTTCCCCCAAGTCCTTCAAATCAAGAATTGATGCTTGATGATAACCTCAGGGCTTGGTCCTGTTTAAACCCTGGCCTTCTTTGGACCAGTATCCTTTTGTGTTTTCATAGTCCATAAAGACAGTTGTAGTCCTGGTTGATTTTGTTCTGGTTCTGGACCTGGCAAGTTTTGTTTCTAATTCTAGTTTCCCTAACACAGAGTACTCACTTTGTATATTTGGAAACAAGCTAGTGTGACTTGGTTTTGGGCACATTGACTTTTACAGTTCTGTTTATGCTGTGTACTCTTTGATACTCTTTGTCATTTTGGGAATTTGCATTCTGAAACTCATTAGCATATTTATGATCTATTCTTAACTGATACTGTATAATCTTTAATATTATAACCCATTCCACATTTCTTCAACCCGTGAGCAAATACATAATACCATAAGAAGAAGAATCAGGCCCTAGTAAATTTTATAAAATATTTTTTTTTTTAGGAAAGTGTTTTCAATACATAAGGAGTCCCGATCGGCATGTGCCTGCTGGCTCCACTGGTATCCACAGTGTGAGCAAAAACATTTTTAAGACCGGAGTGTGGACTAACCGCTGCAGAGTTTCTTTAAGCTTTTGCCAGTTCTCATTACTTTGCACCGTTTTTAGAACATAACACTAAATCTCACCGATGATAATACCTTGGAGAATGTTGCAGATTAATCTTTATGATATTTTGTATTCTGCTAAAGTTTTACTGTTTTATTTATATATATATATATTTTATTTGTAGATTACATAAATCCATCTGAATTTCTCTGCTTCAAATATTCATTGATAGTTTAGATTTTTCTGCATGCTCAAATCTTTTATAATTTTCGCAAAAGAAAAAAAACCAACAACTTTGTATAACATAATTTAAAATACCCTTTTTTTGATTGTTTAGTTTTTGTTTTTTTAACTTAATTTTCTTCACATTTGGTATATAGATCATGCCCTGCTGTTACACTGCTCAGGTCTATACCATTTTAGGAGTTGCATAATAACCTAAAACTCAAATTGATTAATTTTAAGCACATCATTGTTGATTCAAAAGAAATTTAAAAAAGCACAATTTGAAGCAATGGACTTCTTAATGTGAATTATATCCTTACATAAAATAGATTATTTAGTTTTTTTTCCCCCAAAAAAATCTATACCTTTTTAACAAAAATCGGCAGAATCTCACTCCCATTCCACTTCTTTATTGTTCTTACTGTAAAGAACAGTGTTAATTTTGATGGCAAATTTCTATTTAGTTTTAGTCGTATTTTAGTCATCTAAATTGTTTGTTTTAATCTAGTTTTAGTCGACTAAATCTCCTGTAGATATTAGTCGACATGACTAAAATCTAATTGGTTTAGTTAAAGTGTAATACATTTTTAAAGTATAACTTCCAAACTCATTTCCCCCAGCCCCCTATGTGTCTCAATCCATCAGCCCCCCCTTGTGCCTCAATCCCCCAGTTCTCAATGTGTCTAATTGCCCTCAGCATCCTCCTATTTCTAATTTCCTCCTCCATGTGTCTTTCCCTCTCACCCTCCATATGCCAGCTCACCTCCCTGCTACTGCATAGCATGGCCGAGTGCTGACCGCGGGAGAGGAGCTTATTTCCCTCTCTGTGGTTGGACAAGAAGCCGTTTGGTGCTCTCAGCGACCTATCAGACCTGGGAAAGGAAAATAAGCTCCTCTCCCATGGTCAGCACTTGGCCACGCTACATACTGAGACCGGCAGGAGGGGAGTGCTGTGCAGTGTGCTTTCCTTGTGCCGGTCACCGGAATCCTGCGCACTCCAGCCTGTGGGCCCTATGGCAGCCGTGTGTGCCGCCTTATGATAGTGCTGGCCTGGTGAAATTTTCATTGCATTTCTGTTCGTTGATGAAAATTGCAATGAATTTTCGGCATAGTTTTTGTCCTTGTAACTAATTTTTATGTGGTTATAGTTTGGTTTTCGTCGCTGAAAACAGCTGACGAATATCATGATGAAAATGTTATGAAATTAACACTGGTAAAAAAAATAAATAAAAAACCTTTCCTCTGCATTAAGCGGAAAACACCTTTCTTCCAGGCTCAATGGATGACGTCTTGTCTGCTGTATGTCCTTGCATATTAACAGGTTAACAGATAGCGGTTTGTGCTGATAATGTATGTTTTTCTATAGTGCTATCATATCACCTTTGAGATGCTTTGTTATAAACAAAAACAGATGCAATTTTTTGAGCCTTCCTTCATTAACAATTAGTGAATTTTGTAGCTCGTCTCTACACTCTATTTCTGTAATATTCTTCTTTAAAACTCAACCCAAGCCTGCACCACATATTCAAGGTGGGGTCACGTCAATTAACACCACGTTTATATGTGAGAGCACCTTTCTAGCCTTTGCAATGGCAGACCAACATAATATTTTTCAATATAATTGTTCCCAATCCCTTTCAGTTTAATATGATTCCTACCTCAACTACATTTATAGGGTTATTCAGTAAATTGAGAAATAAATCGGAATTCAAAGTTAATTTAAAAATTAAGAACAAAATACCAGAGAGAGCTACAATTTCAGTTCAGCGACTTTGTCTTAAATTTGAAATTCCAAAAACTTTAGTAAAAACCCTGTTAATGTATACGTTTCTTGTGGACTCCTTATTCCAAATGCATACATTTACATTTATCTGTGTTTTATCTCATATGCCACTTGCCTGCCCAGTCCTCTAATTTATCCAAATCCCTCTGCAGAGAAGTCATATTGTATTCAGACTGCATTACCTTACCTCGTTTTACTGAGGTAAAAAAAAAAAAAAAGGACTTACGTACGTGAATTCAACTGACCACACATCTATTTCTGTGATTGATCCAAAAGAAGGCAAAAAAAAGTATTTATTAATTATCATCAAAGCGTAGCTTAAAATATACACTTACCTGATGATCATTCCCTGGTATCTAAAACGCCTACCCACGGAGCATATTTGTAGGCTTTATAGCTATGCCCAAAAAATATATATAACAAAACAAATTTGTATCTGTGCATTTCTAACTAGCTAGACAACCACAACATGAAAATAACATTGTATGTCTTGTTTTGTTTTTTAAACACATTTTATATTTTGAATCTCTACCAGCCTGGCAGTGAGTATGCCATACATCTATTTTGTGGATGAAAGTCTCCTTTAATATCCATTTCCCCCATTTTTTATCGTGTATTAAGACAGTATAAGGATGCATAGCTATAGCTGGCATAGCTGCTGCCCACATCGCTTAGCTTCGCATGTACAGCATTCCGACAATTTATAAATGAGACATTAGACCGCACAGAGAATGCTCCGCTTGGCACTCGCCATAAGACGTGTTTTCCTGCCTGGAAACTTGTTAGAAGAAGTTATGTGCCCATGAAATCGTGTTATGTGTGGAGCTGAAGCAAGATATTCCACTTTTTTCTGTTTTCGTCTTTGATGCATTCCTTGGCCAAGCCATTTCATAGAAAATATGATGAAATTATAAATTCAGACTGTGAGCGTCTGTACGCAGAGCCTTCATCACCTTTTGTTCTCGTATGTCTAAATTTGTTTGCAACTAAATACGATGAGAAATATTCACTAAGCCGTAATTGTCTGGAATTCAAACAGGGTCAGACAGGGTTTTGGAGCGGTTGCTGGTCCAAGGAGAAATCTAATTGTCATTACGGAGTCAAGAAGGAATTATATCCCCTTTTTGTATCAAACTGGAGATTGCTTAAGTTGTTGTTGTTTTGCCTTCTTTTAGATCAACAACATACAAGAATGTGTTTAAAATGTTGAAATTGATGAATTGAGTCTTTTTTCAACCAAGATTACCATGTAACTATTCCATAAAGTTCAAATTTAAGCAAATTAAACCTGAGTGGCAAACGTAAGGCTAAAATGTCAAGTTATGACTATAGTGGAATTGGACAATTTTCCAAAGTGACTAATTTAGCCAAAATTTTAGCAAATCAGTTGTTGTTTTGTTCTGTAGTGGTTATGGTGTCAGAAGTGCCCCTCAATGTTAGCCATCATACCGTTTAATAATGGTGTGACTTCTAACCTTGAGTCCATTGGGCACCATCTTCACAGCAGCCTGCTCTCTGATCAGCTGACGCTCATGAAACACACAGGAAACTAACAATAGTTCCTTGCAGCCAGTGAGTAAAAAGATATTTTAGTCATCTGAATTGTTTTAGTTTTAATTTAGTTTTAGTCGACTCAATTTTCATTAGATTTTAGTCAACTAAATCTTCAGTAGATTTTAGTGGACATAACTAAAATCTAATGGGCTTACAGCTTCTATTTGTCTCTTTTGCCCCTTCCGCAGCCGCTCTGTGTTTCTTTGTGTCTTCCCAGCCCCTCTAGGTATCTCTCTTCCAACCCTTGGTCTGTCTCTTTTGCCCCTTCCACAGCCCCTCTGTGCAGTGTTAATTTTGGCGGCAAATTTCAATTACTTTTAGTCATAGTCTTTTGACTAAAATGCCATTTTTGTTTTAGTCGTATTTTAATCATCTGAATCATTTTAGTTTTAGTCTAGTTTTACAAACAAGAAAAGAATGTAGCGCTTTTATAATAAATAAATTAAATAAATTATCACCTTTTTGATTCAATTAAGAGGAGTTTTTCACTTGAATGTCAAATAAGTTGGTATCTATAAAAGACAATCAAACATAGTGTAGACAGTATATAACTGGATAATGTCTATAATAGTAATATACATGCACTCACAAACAGAGAGCTATAGACCCAGCTCTGGTATGAATCA
Organism: Pelobates cultripes; assembly: GCA_933207985.1. Classification (NCBI taxonomy): domain Eukaryota; kingdom Metazoa; phylum Chordata; class Amphibia; order Anura; family Pelobatidae; genus Pelobates; species Pelobates cultripes. The sequence continues at coordinate 26,313,150 of OW240916.1, forward strand.
CTTCTGGGTCCGTATAGGCGACCCACCCCTATAAAGCACATTAACTCATAGGTTGCCAAAGTCCATATTAATCAATTGGTACATACAAAAAAGAAAGAAAAAAGATTCATATCAGTCCTTTATGATAATTTATATACAACCAGATATATCTAACCATCACATATCATCTCTTCTTTATAAATATGTCATAATAATATATCTGGCTAAATGCCTTATAACAATCTAATGGCAAAAACCAGTTTGTTTTTTTTAGAATTAATTCACAGCTATATTTAGGTTGCAACAATACCTCTAACAATCTGTTCCTGCATCAAGTAGAATGGTTAGATATATCTGGTTGTATATACATTATCATAAAGATTCCAGGTAAGAAGTTAAACTTTTACTAAAATAATTGACTATTAACATTAGGGGAGAGGCACCAGGGCACTCCTGGCACCATAACCACTACAGTGTGCTGTGGTGGTTGTGGTGATTGAAAAGTTACTTTAAAATTCATAGCAAGTGGCAGTATAAAGAATCATCCCCTCCAGAGCCAGTGATAAAAACCAAAGAAAAGATAGTGCTCAAGTAACTCTTCTCTTTGGTTTTTAATGTTTGTACCAAGCTTGTCACAAAAACTCTGCTCTGAAGGAGTTAATTTCCATTACATGTTATCCACACAAGCAGTGTCTCTTACATTACAGAGCAAACTGGTGTTTAACCAGTAGAGGGCAGCATATTAATATTATATTAAAAATAGACCGTGGTTACTGAATGAACAATTAAATGCGGAATGCATAAGAAAAAATAATTTCGTCAGGACTAAACTTACGATGTTACAACCCTACAATTTGCATTATTGACATCCTGTGTTACAGGAAATTCTCTTTATTTTAGCAATTTCACTGACTCATTTTGGTGTAATCACACAGTGTTCTTGAAGTTTTTGTTACAACTTAAAACAGCTTGAAAATTGAAGATTATGCTAGCTTTAGTGTACTAATAATCTTAATTTTAATAAGGACAGGAGGCGAGTATTTTGCATTAACTCTCTTTACTAAACTCCAGTAAAGAAAAACGTAAAGAATAACAATAAATCAATGAGCAGCATAGTCTATATAAGGGTCATGCTGCCTGCACACTCCCTCTTTCTTTAAGCGACATCCAAGTCCTGACTGAACCCGAAATCAACCAGAAAACCAAACGAAACCAGTAGAAGCCTCCTCTGGGAAGCGCTGAACTTGAGGAGACTCCCAATCATCGAAACTAAGAACATGAGACAAACGAAGTCATCAGCCAATCAGGCGGAGTTGTGAGTTGTCCCGAAATGACATCCAGTGGAGGTCCTGAAGAGGGTTACCTCTGGACCGCAGGTGGGCTGGCACTGGTTTCAGGAGTTTGGTGATGGGGCCGAGCTGAGCCCGAAAGGGAGGCAGGTGAATTGCCAAGGAGGGTCGTGCCAGAGGAATCGAAGGAGAGGTCGGCAGTCTGGGTCCACTGGGACAGACAGGTATGCGTCTTTTAGGTCGAGCCTGGTAAACCAATCGTTGTCTCGCAGGAGATCTCGCAAAAGATGGATGCCCTCCATCTTGAAGTGGCGGTACACCACGTACGCGTTGAGGTCGCACAGGTTGATGACAGGGCGGAATTCTCCTGTCTTTTTGCGGACCAGAAAGATATTGTTGAAAAAGCCTCCAAAGCTGTCGGCCGGCTGGATAGCTCCATTGTCCCGGAGTTCGTGCAGTTCCGTGTTGACAAGATTGTGGTCGTGCAATGACAGATAGATGGGGCGCGGGAGGTGCGCCTGAACGGGAGTCCCCACCAGGTCTTTGATAAAGCCCTGTACCGTTTGCAGAATCCACGTGTCTGACGACAGGGCAGCCTAATTCTGGAAAGAAAGGGAAATACGGCCTGCCGTGTGGGTGCATGGTAAGAGAGGGGGAATAAGTTTGCCTACCTGCAGCGAATCGGGAATGTCTGCGTCCACGTGGTTCACGGCCTCCACAGGAGCAGCGACAGCTGCATTATTCATAGCCTGGAAGTCCACGGGGATTCTGGGAGTCTTCCATAGTAAAGGGTAGGCTTGTGAAACACATCACTGATAGGCACTATTAATGGCACCCAGGTCTTAGGAATAGAGTAAGGCGTGGGGTCAGTTAATGTAGTGGTTATGGTGGGTAATAATTCCGTCCAGTAAAACCCCAGCAGGGTATAGTTGGTGACCTTAGTAAAAACTGGGGCTCACCCAGTTAGAGAGAACTGCAAAAGCTAGTCTCCCAATAAGCAGCACAGTACTTAGGTACATATAATGGGGGCTTACCCCGGATGCACAGGGATTGGAACCCTTAAGTGCAGATCACAAGTTATATACAGGCAGCAGCACTGACCTGACTGACCCAGCCAAATGAATGCAGGAATCTTCTTGGTGATGTAGCAGGCACAGAAGCACAGGAGTACCAAGGTATGGCAAATCACATTAACAGGTACTAGAAGCTTTCTGACAAGTGCTGATGAGTATACTGAAATACTGGCACTCACAGTATGTGAAAATTCACCACACTTGAAGGAGGTAAGTTGAGTTACTAGCAGGGATAGAAGGGGTGTACACTCCGTTTGCGGTACACACGCGGTAAAATCAAGATGGTCGCATTGATCTCGTGAGATGCGCGATCCAAGATGGCCGCCGCACGTGTAGGCGGCAATCAGGGGACTAAATTATAGCCCGGTAGCGGGTGAAAAAGGCCGGCACGTTCGATGACGCGAACGGTCGTGGCCGAGAAGGAGGGCGCCCAGAAGGTGCTCCAAAGTCCCAGGGCAGAAGGATAAACTCAGGGGGAGCAACTGAGGGTGTAACCAGGGTCCCAGGGCCGACAAGGTGACAGGGAAAGGGAGGAAAAAAACCCTATAAAGCCCAGCCAATAAACTCACTGCCCATAAGAATAAGAACAATAAATAACAATATAAATACAAGAAAAAAGGTATTAATAAGCTAAATAACAGTGAAGCACAATAAAGGTATAAGGCTCTGGGGGAGCCAAAAGTCTGACCTGTCTGCGATGGAGCAGTAAAGAAAGAGGGAGTGTGCAGGCAGCATGACCTTTATATAGACTATGCTGCTCATTGATTTATTGTTATTCTTTACGTTTTTCTTTACTGCTATGGAGTTTAGCAAAGAGAGTTAATGCAAAATAGGAAGCCTCCTGTCGTGTTATAAAATTGTTTAGCTTCAGAAAAAAAGATTGTAGCTCTGTGCACTTGTATTCCAACTAAGGAGGCCACGTGCACTTTGTTTTCCTGAAACACATAACTTCTTCATGGTGATTGGCAGCATGAAGCATTTTTACACTGCAGGATACCTTGTTGATTAAAGGGGAACGATAATACCAAAACCACAACAGATCATAACTACTACCAGGGTTCTTTTTTTCTCTCTTTGCTGCCCCAAGGCCAGTTTCATTAAAGGACCACTATAGTGTCAGGAAAACAAACCCGTTTTCCTGACACTATATAATCCTTTGGGTCCCCCCACTCTCAGGGCCCCCCTCCCGCTGGGCTTAAGGGGCTAAAACCCCTTCAGCCACTTACCTTAATTCAGCACCGGGCTCCCTCGGCGATGGTGACCTCTCCTCCGCCTCTGACTTCAGCTCCTGAGTAGAGCCGAATGTGTATGTGCGGCCAGAGCCGCGCGCACTTTAAAAAACGCCCAAAGGAAAGCATTTCACAACGCTTTACTATGGACGTTCTGCATGCTTAATGTAATTTTCGCATTGAGCGTCGGGGAAGCACCTCTAGCGGCTGTCAGGAAGACAGCCACTAGAGGCTGGATTAACCCTGCAATGTAAACATAGCAGTTTCTCAGAAACAGCTATGTTTACATCTGAAGGGTAAAAACCTGGGGGACCTGGCATTGAGCTGAAGTGGTCTGGGTGACTATAGTGGTCATTTAATGTTCCCTCACCCCATACATATTTAAATATACAATATTTGCCACTCATTGATGGACAGCAATGACTCATAATAGGCTTTCAAGCACAGCTTGCAACAGTGGACACTCTCGACCCCGACCAGTGGCCGCTTACCTGGCCAAAGGTTTCAACGTATAGTTCGCTCCTACCTTTTTTTCGACCTAGTACTTTGCCCTATATCTTCTCCCCCTCCCTATACTTCTTACTCGTAACCTCATACAAAGCAGAACTGACACAAGTGGTACAAACAAGGCTATGTGCCCCGAATTAATTATCATATCAATAGAATGCCTTACAAAGGAGACAAGTAATTCCCACTGTCAGATTAAAGTTGTTAATAACATTGAACTGAACTTTCTGTTACACTTTATTTTTACCTTATATGTTATATTGTAAAACTATTGACCATCGTACAATCATCAGAAATGAGATGTATACGGGGGGCGGAGCTTGAACATGGAGCTGAGCAGCCGCATGCCGAGCGAGCTCCTGCACAAAACAACAATTTTGAGGTAATACCCCCATTTCCAGCCTGGATCCGGGTTTCTATATCCATAAGCCTACTTGGGGACAAGTTGCTGATCACAATGACCCCACTCTCGAGCTTCTGAGACGCAGTGAGCCCGCGGAGACGAGTTGCAGCCTGCAAGTGACCGGGTGGGGGAAAGGCGGACGATTTGCCCGCTCTCCTGATTGATGAAAGGAACTGCTTCAGTCCATCCCCCACCCTTGGACTGGCGGGGGTTATCCCGGTCCCCCCATGGACTGCTCCAGACAAACCCTGTGGTCAGAAAGGGACACTTACCTGCACACAACGGGAACCCTCAAAATGGCGGACACTCATCCTTCAGCAAAGCCAACTCCACTACCGACCAGTAATAGCCTCAGTGTTTCTGTAGAGCACTCCCTGGTAAGATTGGAGGCAATATTCACCAACTTTTGGGCTAAATTGGAGGCACGAGCAGCAGCTTCAGTTTCTCAACAGGGGACTGCAGATCAACCAGCCGAGCCATGTGGAGTGAGCGGGCCCCCTCCGGACACCGGACACCGAGGGTAAGCAAGCGCCTGCTCCTCTACCCTTATACTCACCAGAGCCCAACAACAACCAGGGCCCCACACCGCCACACCAGCGCCCGTCCACTGCTATTTGGAGGGAGACCCATCACTGCAACCCATATGAGAAAGATCTAGGTGCTCTGAGCAATCGGGCACGCAAAATGCACACCTTTTCACAAAGCCGCCCCAGCGCTCCCACCAGTACAATCTCTGCCTGCTTCTTGGCCACCCAGCAAGGGGAATTGGATGAAACATGGAATGGTAGAACAGAGCGAGCTGTCCACGACGAGAGAGCCATGAGGCCTGAGACACCATTGTTTTATATAATGCTTTGTGATGTCTTGTACTGAATACGCTAACCGGGTATACACTAGTCCTGCCATGTCTATTTCTCTTTTAATTTGAATTTGCTTCTATTACACCCCTCGTCACAAGCTATACAGGTCTCAAAGACTGTGATTGCAGCTCCAGTGGGAATTTAACCCTATTCGTATACTGTTTAAGCATGATTAATACTCTTACGTAAAGCTATTTGACTAAGCTATGTTACACATACTTTATAATGCATGTTCCACATAAGCTTTAACATAACTACTTAATCTAAAAAGTGCACAATAAAAAATAACAACTTGCAGCAGCATTTAATGTCTAGCTAATTTAACACTATGTTAGAATGAATGCTCATCCATGTATTAGCACTGTACGCCAGATTAGCAACGTCTCAATCCCTAGACTTAATCAAATGTAACTACATGTTGTACTGTTCGACTTAACCTTTATTCCACACCTTTACTGACAAGCGGAACTGGTGAAACCACCAGACACACGACAATAATAATATATAAAACTGTGCAGTATCCTCTAATGCCTAACTACTGTAACACTATAATCGAATAAAGTACTACCGAGCAGAGTACAGAAAATTCATAAACTCTGACCAGGAGTACTGGAAGAAGGGCTAAAGGGGTAGCAGGACGGGCTTAACCCTACGTGCAATATTACCAAAAGAAAAAGATCAATAGTAGGAGGAAAAACTCCCTAATAAGAAGGGGAGAAATTCCTCTACTACAGCTACCCCCAAGCAAAAAATATATGTGTGGGCTGATTAAATCACACCTTAAAATACATATATCTAAAAATAACCTTTATTAACCCTTTAAGGACCAAACGGCTGGAATAAAAGGGAATCATGACATGTCACACATGTCATGTGTCCTTAAGGGGTTAAACACCACTCAAATTTTATCCACCCCAAACCACAATAAAAGAAAATAGAGGAAAAATTGCAGACTAATTTCGGCTAGAAGTAACTGCTGAATATATCTGTAACAAAAATGGGTATAACAGATTCGGACTTAAATTGTTACATAGTGTAATAAGTGTAGACAATGTAACAATATCTATTGAAAGAATCAAAGGACAGCAGAAGCATAAAAAGCAAGCCGAAATAATACTAAACTGTAACCCTTTGTATATCAGAACAGGACGGTCTAGTGTAATCCCATCTCTATAGGTAGAGGTAAAATGAACTCTCACTTACTCCTATATACTCATAAATAGGCAACAAGACTATTGGTGATACAAAAGAAATCGAAAGGATAGTAAGAGGAGTAATAAAGGAAACTGATATAGAAAGTGGACGACAAGAAAGGAGGAAAATCCTCCACTGTATAATCTCCAATGTATAAATCTAAATGTCCCAGTAGTACTAATGGCCGGTCGTTATAGTTATTATGGGTACTTGCAGATATTTCCTCCTTTCTTGTCGTCCACTTTCTATATCAGTTTCCTGTAGTAGAGGATTTTCTCGCCTTCTTATTAGGGAGTTTTTCCTCTTACTATTATTCTTTTTCTTTTGGTAATACTGTAACACTATGTCTGCATAACTGCTTACTCCAGCTGTTGTGGCTTTGTAAGCCTGATGTGTTATCACCATGCACAAATAAAATAAAGAATTAAAAAAAAAAAAAGAACTGATGTAAGAAATCAAACACTACGTAACCATAACCTCCACCTATATTATAATATCTGGTATTTGTCATTATCTGTACTGACTGTCAAAAAAAAAAGTGGAAGTGAAACAAAAATCTAATCTACCGTTTTTTATTGAGTTGAATAAAAAAACACAGCCGCCAAGGGTTATTTAACTATTTGCCAGCTGGCTGCTAGTGCTGCGCAGGCAAATAGTACTTCAAATTATCATTCACTTTTCCATCCGATTTTTTGGGGGTTTTTTTGTTAGTGAATTACTCTGTAACTATTACGCCTAATTAATGTGCATTTGTGAGGTCCAAAAAAAACTAACAACATTAAATGTAGAAAATGACATAGCTCAGCTTATTCTGTAACATATATTATTCACTTTTTGTTACATAATTATGGATGTAATCCCACTCCCCTTTTATTGTTTATTTATATATTTTTGTATTTATTTTTTACCCTTCTACCTGTTTTATTTTTATTGTTTTTATTTACTATTATGATGTGTTATATTATACGTTATACATTGTAAGTAATGTATTTTTTTAAAAATTGTTCAATTAAAATAATTTAAAAATAAAAGGGCACAGCTATCCTGCAAATGAGTACTTCTATCAATCATAGTTATATTAACTACAGAATAGCATGTAAGGGAACACTCTAAGCACCATAACCACTACAGTCCATTGTAGTTAGTATAGTATAGCTTTGATCTTCCCACTGTCATTCCATTTGTAGAGCATCCCCTTTGGGTTAGTGCTCTGGTAGCACTGGGCTTTCATGACCCAGTTGGGAAAAACCTTAGATCTCCCCTGTACTCCAAGGCCAAAGGTTATTGCATGATGAGGCTGTGCCCTGTGTTTAATAATTTTTAATTGTTTGGGCACAAACTGAGGGGTTCCCCCAGGGTCCCCATGTCCCAGCCCCCTGCTTGCATTATTGCTTCTGGGGGACGTTTCACTGACAAAGGAAATATATTGTGCAAATTTGGACAAAATTGACATTGCTAATGCACACTTTACGCTACGTGCTGTTGCTCTTTTCAATATCTATGTTTTTGAATTACAATTTGAATTCTCTTGTTAATTATCCTCAATTCCCAAATTAATTATAAAAAAAACTCTCATGTTATCTCAAATGTAGTTTTGGGTGTTGCCCCATATGACTAGCAAATAAATGTACGTGTGAATATGTCCTGTCTTCCAGTTCCTAGAATATCATGAGATAATCTAAACTCCATTCAAAAATATTTATCTTCTATATAAGACGTAAACACAGACACCACTTTCTTACGTAATTATCAGACACCCCAGATACTATCCTCACACAGGCAGCACAGATCAATTGCTCTCACACTGACACCTACAGGAAATTTCAGTTTTATGTGCTTGTCATGTTTGTCTTGTTTCAAAAATAGTAACTTTTTAAAATGAATAGAGGGTTAAAGGGATTCTGAAGTGTTAGGAATACAAAGTTGTATTCCTAACACTATAATGCCCTCTGGTCCCCTCCCCACCATGGAAAAAAAGGGTTAAAAACCCTTTATTTACTCACTTGATTCCACAATGGGGTGGGGAAAACAAAGGCCAATAAACTAAATTCCTAACGCGTTTTGAACCTGTTGGTCCTTAATCATAGAAGCCTAAAGACGGACTTGTAGTTCGTGCTGCCTTATAGTGCTGTTATGTTTAAAGTGGCTCTGTCTCCTCCCCCACTTACCAAAATAATTTGCATTTCATAAAAATAAAATGTTTAGTTAATGCTCATAAAGACTGTGTTGCAATATCTGACATTTTTGGAACTGAAATCCCAACCAAGTCAATATATATCTTATATAAGGTAGGGACTACTTTGTTTTGTGTATTTTTCCTACGGCAGGCAAGCTTGACAAAAAGCAGAGCTACCTTCTGCCAAGCCTTGTCAAGCACTCAGCTATCACCAGTGAGGGCTGAGGGGAAAAATATGGCAGATCCTGCAGTCTTGCGAGACTACAGCACTGACAACGACTCCTGGAAGATGAAGCGTCAGGAGTTGAAGCGGACCTCGCAGAAGAAAATGGCAGTGGTGACGATGGACAGATTTAGGAAAGTAAAAATTAACTTACCCTGCACTCCTCAGCCAACCCACTGCAAACGGAGGAGTCACCATTTGGGGTCTTACCAACATTATTATCATTATTGTTCGGGGTAATGATGATGTTAGTGACTTAAAGACAAAAGTGTTGGTGTTTGGAGGAATTTGTGGATTCAAATACGCTTGTCAGTTCCAGAATTCTGATGCCTTTAACCCATCCACGTGATCCCAAATATTAAAGTTAGACAGATAGACGTGTTCGCAACAAAGTATGCTTTGTGCGGGACGTTGGTCACCTAAACTTGTTATCATTTACTTAGCGCGCACTGTTTTTAGAATAAAGAGACGATTGATTTTGTCGCCCATCAAAATAAAAAAGGGGCTAAGAGGCAAACAGGATGAGAGAAATGGCAGTAGCACTTGTGCTAATAATAATTTTGGAATTGGCTTGAAATGTTTTTTTTTTTTAATATATTTTAAACAATATCTGCTGACTTCCAGGAATTTAAGGAAAGTGAAATTTCTTGCAGTACTGCCAGCATGTGTTCAAGATATAGAGCTTTATCTTGGCCGGTGTTCACTTTGGCAATGGCGCTTCCCTAATAATGTCACCTGTGAAGTTCTGCCGCATCACCATGTTGATGTGGACGAGGATGTGTTATTCCCTGTAGCATGTTTGACAGTTCCAATAGGTAGTTTTATTGAGCTCAACATTTCAAGTACCTTTTAAAGCTGTCAGATATGTTCCAGAGGCCAGCGCTTTTTGAAACTACTTTTTGTGCAGCCAGATTTCCTGCAAGGAACAAGAATTCAAATATAGAAGCTGCCTGTAATAAATTTCATACTATTTTTTTTTTAATAACATGGCTTTCCTAAAATAAAGTGGGCTGTGGAGTGAATCCAGAAGTGGGTTAAGGACTATTGGATTGATGAACATAACACTGTTAAGGGAAATTGGCACTCTAAAATATATTTAAACATCATTCCTAATACCACAGTGTGAGAATTAAATGTTCACATAGGTGATATAACTACAAAAAGAATTTCTAACACCAGATTAACTACAACTTGCTGTGGTGGTTGTGGTACAATTATTCTACTAGGGTTATTCACACACAGGACAAGAGTTTTCACTAAAACATGCCTCCGATTTTTGGTCTCTGTCCAGATTTTGGGGACACCAGGGAACTGTCCCCAACATTCATAATACAAGCGCATCATTAGAAGCCATTGCGATATGTTTAGGGCACTAGGACCCTGCAGGATCAGCCCTCAGTGGGCTGGCTAAAATAGTGGCATTCAGCCTGGTGTGTATTCACACCAGGCTGACCTGCCAGTAATGTGAACGGGCACGCTCCCTTTTCGAGTTCTGCCCCTTTCCATGTAGGTCCACCCCATTTTGGGCAGAGCCAGTGACACAATCACTCCCACCAGAGTCCAGATTATGGGACTGCTGATGTTGATGCTAAAGTGAGATTTGTTGGGAATTCAAAATGAATTCAAAGTTAACTTTACATTTAAGACCAAAGAAACAGATCTAGAAGCACAGCTTAGGAAGAGTAGGCAGGGTCATGCCTGATGAGGCTCCATAGCTGCCAACTTTGCCTTTTAAAAGCCTCTCCACCCCCTCCCCTTCCCCTCACCACCCCCACACCTACTGCCCAGAACTAGAAGCACAGCTTAGACAGAGTAGGCATGTGCCAAAAGTGGCATGCCTGATGAGGCTCCATATCTGATGACTCTGCTTTTTAACTCCCCCACCTACTGCCCAAAGTGTTTGCTAACTAGAACAGAAGCTGCATGACTCTGATATTGCAATATTTTCTAGTTTGTTTTTGCGTGTGTGTGCCAGTGAGGATGTGTCTACCCGTCATGCTTTTTTATGGCAATTCTAGCTCCAGTTTTCTCCTTTCTCCCTCCTAGTGATCCTGTGTTCAGCCTGAGGTAGCCTGACCACAGAAGGTCCTCTTGCTCTCTACCTTTAGAAACCACAGCACATGACATCACTTCAACGCCAGCACGATAGCAATGACATCACTGTGTTAGTATTACTGGGGAGGTTTGCTCTGCTAGGAGAAGTGTCAAATCAGTGAACAGCAGAGAAAGAGTGCGAGTGGACCAGAGAACAGTCCAATGAGATTGTGGCAGGAGAGTGGAAGCCAAGGAAAGTAGGTTCCATTTAAGGACTAAGGCTCTTTTCTAATGCATGTTGTTTGTAACCAGGGCCTTTAGGGAGCATTCCTCACTTTGAGCGCTACATATAGCTCATCTGTTTACTAATTTTGGACCCAGCTGATAGAGAGGTCCCTCAGATATCCAATAATCCTTCGGGTCCTTGGTATCAGCATGTATTTAATCCTACTGTCATTTTTAATGCATTCTAGTCTATACCAGCAACAGGTGTTAAAGCCCCACCTCAAAACTTCTGGGACTTAAAGAATCTGCTACTAATGTCTTGGTGCCAGATTCGCCAAAAATCACCAATATCGCCAATAGTTTGTTTCTAGTGCAACTTTGTTACATAACTAATAGACTTAGTGGTTTCCTCAAATTCAACAAAAAATGCAACTTATAATGACTTACAATTATTCAGTCCCTTGAATAGAATCCCTCATAACAACACTGTCATGCCAAAAGCATGAGTTGGTGTTTGATGTGTGTTTATATATGTTAAGAGTATTTTTTTGTAAACCTTGGGATGACATTTATTGTGGTCTTTGATCTTGCACCAGGCTTAGACCATAAAACATCTAGATAGCCATCACCAGAGCTGGACACAAGGAATTTCATAGAGTGGGCAATAGACTGCCAGACCAGCCCCCTCTGATCCCCCCCAGGGGTCTGCCCACTGAGAAACAACTAGTTTAGATATATGAGGGTGTTGGACTATCCAGGGAAGTCAGTTATTCCTTTTCTTTTTGTCAGTAACTTATAGGAGACCTATACCATCTAAGACTCCCACAAGAATTCTATATGGGGTAAATATATGTAAGGAATTTCTTGTGTTTTCTCCTATTTTATTTTATGTACTGTTTTGCAATTTGTTATCTGTATGTCATTTATTTCTGTATTTTGTACTCAGCACTGTGAATCCTTTTTGTCAGATTAAATGTTTACTTAATCAGCTTGTGTCTCTGTTCTCTATGAGCTTCACTCTCCAGAGGAAAGCTCAGGTAAACACGTTACCAAAAGGGGTTAACTATATATGTTTTATCAGTAAAAGTAGAACTGTGATACTATAATTCTCCTGTGTGTGGGGTAACCTAAGACGCCCGGGTTTAAAAGTCTTGGTGGTGGCAGTAAAGTGTACTAAGGGAGTTAGTGTAGAAGGGATTGCAGGGGTTAATTGAGTGGTTGCTGGGACTAGCAACAGGTAACCAGGGGTCTGGTGTCATTAACCCTGTCACTTCCACACTCTCCCCACTGTCTCGGCTGGGCCTATAGCCCACGCACGTGACAAACACAAACATGCAAAAGAGGTGTTGTCTGAAGCATAGTTTGCAATTTCTAAGTTGAAGGAACAGTGGTTACTGTGACAGATCCCTCTGTCTTGGATTTACATGGAACTACTATTACTTCGTTGTTTGGATTTGTGTTATTTTATTTGATCCGTGTCTTTCCCCATTCATGTGGAACTCTATATGCTTCCCGGAAACTACCGAACAAAACTCCCGAAAGGCCGGCCACCCAGTAGAGAAGTGTGCTGCTGGTTAACCTCTTGGCCCCATTAGAACGTTGAGGTTAACCGCAAACACCTCTTAATTGATGCCTGTAGCTGGGTGGCCGCCATTCGTATCCCGAACACGAGGTCACTGCCATTTTAAATCCACGAACGCTCAGCTGTGTTTGGCGGTAAACTCATGGAACTCAAAACGAACACTTTTTGACACGAACACCGCTGAAGCCGCCGACCTCCCTTTTTCTTCGGTAGAAAACTCACGAAGGTCCCTGTATTCGCTATTTTGTCCGGGAATAAGCCATACCCCAGATAGCCATCCCGTGGAGTCTATTCGTATGGAGAACAGACTTTGTGAACACTTTGACTACACGGCGATTGGACTGTGTGCATAGGATCTGAGCGCTATTCGTTACTTTTGTGCGCTCAGATCCCAGCTAACTGGGGACAAGTTGAATAGCTGTATTATGTACATTTATTGTAAAGTTATATATTTTTATGCATTTTGTTATAGTCACTTAAAATGGCGTTTGGTCTTTGTCCAGGGAGATAATTGAATTACTTCACAATTATCTCCCGGGCAGAGCAGAGGGTCTTGGGTAATTAAAGGGGCATGGCTACATGTGTAACACTCTGATTGGTCAATATAATGTCCTTGTCACAGTCTCCCATTTGGTCCCCTAGGGGAGTGTCTACCAGGTGTGAGTCCTGCATAAATAACGGGCAGGTAGCCCTCAATAAACCAGATTCCTGCTGACCCTCAATAGGGAGCTTTGTCTCGATATTGGGGGGATTATTCGTATGGATTACGCTTGTTCGGCTGTTTGGGAGACTAGTTGGTTCATGTGATTGCTGTTCGACTGTTTGGGAGACTTATTGGCTCGTGTGATTGCTGTTCGGCAGTTTGTAGCGCTCAGTGGCTACCTCTATATTCGGGAAGGGAACATCCAATATGGCTGTAACCCCTCTCCTTCCGGGCGAGCCGTAACAGTTACACAACCTGGCTGCAACCAGATTTTTGAGAAGGCAGGTTATGAAGAACTTGAGTGACTGTATAAGACCTGCAGTAAGACTTGGTGGCAAAGGGCACTTAGGTTTCAGTGAGTAAATTAAAGGAACACTATACATGTTTGTGTTCCTAACCCTATAGTGTTTAACCCACCATTTAGGTGGCTTGCCTCCCTTCAGCCCCCTTAAAAGCAATTAATTGTACCTTATTTCCATCGCCGTGCGGGTCCGCTGGCACTGGCCCCGCCCTTTTGGTGACATGATCAGAACTGCCGATTTTTAGCCAATCCAATGCTTTCCCATGGGATGTGGAGTGTTGCCGTGGTAACTGCAGCAACGCTCCGTGCTCGTGAGAGAAGGACCCGGAGGAACTGCAGACTGAGCTCCCGGGTCCTCTCTCCCTCCCTGATCTCCCCTCCGGTCTTTGAAGGCACATTGCAGGGCGGGCGCTTGGACAGTGCCAGCCATGCATTAGCCAGCAGGGGAGAGCCTCGGGGGGGAATAAATTGCCCTGTCCGTTGCCCCCCCCCTTGGATCCGCCAGTGGTTATTAGACCCAAGTCCAAAGCAATAATCAGTTGAGTTTCATTTTCACTGCTGAAATACAGTGTAACTTTAGACAGGAATCATATGTTCATCTCTCACTATAAATTAAAAGACTAATTTATCCAGTGCCCTATGTAAGTGCAGAATTGAGGAAGAGTATTTGAGACCTGCTTGAACGAAAGTGCATTTTGTGAAATTTAAAAAGCAATCAAGTTAGCCCTTCACAGGCATCTTGAAAAATGCATCACATTTTGTCTTCTGTTTGCCTTTGCTTATTTAAAGCGGCACTGTCATGCCCAACTTACCTTTCCCCAATCGATTCCTCCTCTCTCCCTCTGCCAGGATCGGTTCTTCATTTCTTCCTGCCTGCTCTAGTTTTCTTTAAAACATAAGTCAAAGTAGGGACTACTTTGTCTTATGGAGGTTTCCTACGCTTGACAAGCTTTGACCAGCGGAGAAGCAAAGTGTGCTCCGTTTCCTGTGGTCAGAGAAATTTTCCCACAATTCTCACCTTTGAGTCGTGACCTCCCGATGCTTCCTGTCAGTATTCCCGAACGTCCTGTCACTTAGACAGAACGCCGGTGAAACTACCGAATTTTGTCCTAACAGAATGAGAACAGTTTCTCCATTCGTGTTAGGACCCAATTCAGGACTTTGTTCAGATCGGAACTTCATTCAAATTAATAAAATTCCGATCCGATCAGGGCAGCATCTTGCAGCCGCTTAGTAGATAACTCCCTAATTTCCACGCTACTTAGTATTTGTAAATTCTGCCCTTACTCGCTATAATGCGAGTAGGGGCATGTCTAGTAAACAGCCTGTGTAATCTAAAAAATTGAAACACCCCCTCCTGTTAAAAAAAAATTGAAACACCCCCTCCCCCTCAATAAATGGCCCTATGGGCATCTCTTAACTACCTTGGGGAGGGGACATAGTGCCCCCCCGATTCCCCACCCATGCCCCGTGAGTGGGGGCTATTAAAGTAAACGGGGGACATGGGGTCCCCCTTGACCCCCACCCATGAGCGGCGGGTTGGGGCCCTAAATGAAAGTTTTTGGGGAGTGGACCTATTGTCCTCCCCCCCAGCCTCCACCCCTGAGCGGCGGGTGGGGGCCATAAATAACAATAAAGGGGGGGACCTATTGTCCTCCCCCCAACCCCCATCCCTGAGCTGCGGGTGGGGGCTCTAAATGAAAATGTGGATGCGTGGGAAAGTTCATTGAAATCTTCCCATGCTCTGTAATTTGACTCATAACAGCACTCTGATTGGTTGCTATCAATCAACCAATCACAGTGTTATGAGTCAAATTACACAGCATGGGAAAATTCCAAAGAACTTTCCCACGCTGTGTAAAATGACACAGAGCACCCTGTTTGGTTTGGATTTACCTGTCAGTCTCTACATTTACCTGTCAGAGCACTCTTATTGGTTGGCTTAAACCAACCAATCAGAGCGCTCTGATCCTAATTGCAGGACGTGGGAAGGATTTATAAGCCCATGCGGAGCTTATTTTGTGCGGTGCTCTCTATGCATGATGATGGCTTATTTTTTTAGTGTTTGTTTTTTTTCGGGTTTTAAATTTTTTTTCAAAGTTCGACGGGGTATTATGGATTTTTATTTGGCCTTTTTTGGGGCTGAAAAAAGAAGACATCAAATGGAAAGTTATTTTTTATTTACAGGGATTTAGTTTTATTGTTCTCCCCTCACTATTAGGGTGAGGGGGCTAGATAGGGGTTTATTCATTTTTTTTTGGGTGGGTGGGTGACTAGGGGCTTTGGGACCCTAGTCACCTGGGAGGTTAGCATTTTCATTTAGGGCCCCCACATGCCACTCAGGGGTGGGGCCCGCGGGGTTGGACAATAGGCTCCCCCCTTATTGCTATTTAGGGCCCCCACCCACCACTCAGGGGTGGGGGTTGGGACAATATGTCCCCCTTATTGTTATTTAGGGCCCCCACCCACCGCTCAGGGGTGGGGGCCACGGGGGAGAACAATAGGCTCCTCCCTTATTGCTATTTAGGGCACCCACCGGCCACTCATAGGTGGGGGTTGGGACAATAGGTCCCCCTTATTGTTATTTAGGGCCCCCACCTGCCACTCAGGGATAGGGGCCACGGGGGAGGACAATAGGTTCCCCCCTACATTTTCATTTAGGGCCCCCACTCGCTCAGGGGTGGGGGCCACAGGGGGAGGACAATAGGTACCCTCCAACATTTTCATTTAGGTCCCGCACCCGACGCTCAGGGGTGGGGGCAAAGGGGGGAACAATAGGTTCCCCCTTATTGTTATTTAGGGCCCCCACCCACCACTCAGGTGTGGGGGCTGGGGGGAGGGACAATAGGCCCCCCTTATTGTTATTAATGGCCCCCACCCGCCGCTCAAGGGCGGGAGCCACAGGGGGAGGACAATAGGTCTCCCCCCTACATTTTCATTTAGGGCCCCCACCCGCTGCTCAGGGGTCGGGGCCGGGGGGTGGACAATAGGTACCCCCCTACATTTTCATTTAGGGCCCCCACCCGCCGCTAAGGTGTGTGAGCTGGGGGGAAGGACAATATTGTTATTAAGGGCCCCCATCCGCCACTCATGGGTGGGGGCCATGGGAGGAGGACAATAGGTACCCCCCAACATTTTAATTTAGGGCCCGCACCTGCCGCTCAGGGGTGGGGGCCCGGGGAGTGGACAATAGGTCCCCCCCTACATTTTCATTTAGGACCCCCACCCGCCACTCAGGTGTGGGGGCTGGGGGGAGGGACACTAGGCCCCCCTTATTGTTATTAAGGGCCCCCATCTGCCACTCAGGGGTGGGGGCCATGGGGGGAGTACAATAGGTACCCTCCCCAACATTTTCATTTAGGGCCCACACCCGCCGCTCGGGGATGGGGGCCAGGGGGGGAACAATAGGTCCCCCCCTTATTATTTAGGGCTCCCACCTGCCACTCAGCTATGGGGGCCAGGGGGAAGGACAATATGTCTTCCCCTTATTGTTATTTAGGGCCCCCATCCGCCGCTCGGGGTGGGGGCTGGGGGAGAGGACAATAGGTCCCCTCCCCAGAGTAGTTGAGAGATCATTTATAGAGGGGGAGGGGGTATTTTAATTTTTTTTTAACAGTGGGCAGCAACAGGCTGTTTACTAGGCATGCCCCTACTTGCAATATAGCGAGTAGGGTCAGAATTTACAAATACTAAGTACCGTGTGAATTAGGGAGTTATCTACTAAGTGGTTGCAAGATGCGAATAGGATCGGAGTTTCATTCATTCAAATGAAATTCCGACCTGAACAAAGTCCCTAATTAAGTCTTAACACAAATGGACGAACTGTTCTCATTCTGTTAGGATGAAATTCGGTAGTTTCGGTAATACTGACAGGAAGCATCGTGAGATCACGGATCAAAGGTGAGAATTGTAGGAAAATTGCTTTGATCAAAGCACAATTTGCTCCTCCGCTGGTCCCTACTTTGTCTTATGTTTTATTTATTTATTTTTAAATGGTTGAAGTAACCTTTTAAATTCTTTATTTTAAAGTGCATGAAGAATGATACATATATGTTGGTAATGCCACAATAGCAGATACCGGCCATTCGAGGGTAACAGAAATATGGCATAGAGAAAGACTGCACACATTTTTTCTTATATGATGTAACGGATCACCTGGCACACCGACTAGGCACCTCCGTTGACGGCTGCTTCCTAGCTGACGCCGAGGACCATAAGCACCGCACAGGACACCACAACCACCGCAGACTCCACAACCGCCGTAGCTTAACTGGAGTCTTGCCGTCTTCCTTCCACCCTGGATCAGCCTTTGTCCTCCAGGACCGTGTGGGAAAGACCTCTCAGCATATGAGCATATGAGGAACAGCTCTTAAAAGAGCTAAGTGATTAGAGCTCAAGGGAGTATACAAAGTATAGCAATCCCCAGTGTGAATATAGCAGTTCCCTACAATAACGAGACGAGGCTACGTATTGAGGGTTAGGCAGGAATAGAATGCACTGAGGCTTTATTGCTTCTTATATACACATTTCCCCACAAGGTTACCACCCACGTGGACCTTGTTGGGCACTGAAAACACAAACTCAACAACCAATCATTTACAGACACACAATTAAACACTTCCATTCATTACAGTACATTACTCCCCTCTGCTTGGGAGATAATTGGGCTAATTACTGTATCAGCTCAATTACCTCCAAGCGAAAAATACACTTTTTACACAATTTGTATAACTCCAAAATTATACATAAACTTACATTTTCTGAACCAGCATAATTAGGGAACAAAACATACTCAAAAATCATGCAGGTTGGTTCAGTGGTTTGGGAGATAGCTGGAAGTCCCATTTGACCGACCGCAAGCATGGCTTTCCTGCCCAAAACAGTTCCATAGATTTTGACTGTGCAGCCGGTCCATTCACCATAGTTCAAATACCGTTTGAATGCACGAAGGGGGCTGTTCGTGCAAATATGTCAATGTAGCGTTCGTATTGTTGAACTCCCGCCGAAGCTTCGAAGTGCTGGAGGAGGTAAGCGCTCAGCGGTGATCGTGCCGTCGTGTATCCGATTTCAGTTCCAGGAGCTCGACGGCAAAACACCTCAGACCGCGTTCAGCTAAACAAGATGGCCGCCGCCACGTGTTCGACTATACGAACAGCGACCACCCAGCCGTTTGTCTATTAGCTTGCGGTTAACCACCAGCCTAGGAGGTAATTTGGCTGTAAACTCCACTTGTGTGTGGTCCGGCTGTTCGGTAATTCGAAGTTCCACTTCGACCACTTCAACAGTTTTAAAGGGGCGTTGTGCCAAGTCTCAATATGCCCCAATAATGTTTTTAAAGGGCAATACACACCAGAGTCATAATCACAGGGCAAATATGAAAATCAGCTAAGCAGACTGTCATTGAGAATAAAGTGACATGTCTGAATATCTATAGCAAGTGTATTCGCCCTGGAGCTTATTGGTATAGCATAATATATGATAAACTACGCAATGTAAAAGATGTATGTTGAGCATTAATAAAATGATTTTAAAAAAATAAAATAAATAATAATAATATACTGCTTGCCTGGTTAAACAGATGGTTGGAAACTTATTAGTGAGCCTCAGGAGAGGCATGTATGGGCCTGACATTGCCGAGTGACTTTAGCTTAATTTATATTAAGTTGGCTAGGAAGGTTAGTTTCAGGCTATGATATTGTAGTTTATTCTTTCCCGCTTAGGGCGGTTATGTGGGCATTGCATGCTGGTCGTGGGTAGCTGATTGGCTGCTTTAGCTGTGATAAAATAATCACCCTAGAGGCCCTTGTAGCCAAGCTTAAGTATGGTTAATAAGGGTGGCTTATCGTGGGAGCTTGGATCTCCCAAGTGCAATACCCATACTAGGTAGGTTTGGATCGGTGGGGCACATAGGAAAAACGTCCTCATGAGTCTCTGCTTAGCCGGTGTCCTCTGTTTGCTTAGCATTGTCCCGCTGCAAGCCGGCTGTCAGGTGTGTGTCGCGGCTCTGTCAGGGCTTGCTGGGGAGAGGTGTCTGGCAATCCAGGAGAAGTGTGCGGCACCTTGCGTGGGAGACCGGTTCTCCGTCTCGACCGGAGGGTAGGTTTTCGCCTGCTGAGTGTCATTAGCCATTGCTGTGGAGCAAGCGCTGGCTTGCTGTGTCTCCTTCTCTTTCGCCTGCTTCTGGCCTGTTAGGGCACTCTAATGCGTGCTGATGGCTGGCTGCTGTTGGTATTGGGCCAGCTTGTCCTTGGGGACCTTGCTGTTAGTCATAAGCACGGGGAGAAAACAGTCCTTCCCTCTGCCTTCAGCGCACATGGCATCCACTATTTTAGATGAGGTCTCCGGGCCGCAGATCGCGGTGGTATTGTCGCTGGGCCTTGGTTGCGTTGCAGCGGTCAGAGTCACATGGTGAGGACCAGGATGGTCCAGAGGGGGGGGAACAGGGCCAGTTCCACGCGGGTTTGGGCCTCTGGCTGGGCATTGTTAGACAGGATAGTGGAGCAGCGGCCGTCCGCCCCACCCACCGCTAGAGAAGGCTCCAACTGGGGCATCACAGATTTCTCCTCCAAGGGACTAAAGCTCGAGGAGCCAGCCTCTCCCTGGATCCAGTGCCCCCTTTGCACCGAGAAGTAATTCCAAACAAGGGTTGTTATCCCTTTTGTGTTACAACAACAGATCCTTGAAATTTACTATGCAGGTCATCCTGGCATAGTCCGCATGAAGCAGAAGGCAAGAGGTCATGTATGGTGGACAACCATTGATGAGGATTTTGCCCGTTATGTTGCAGGTTGCACTGGTTGTGCACAAGCACAGCGTTACTTGACACACGGTGTAGTACAACCTTGGACCTGGCCTCTATCACCGTGGCAGAGAATTCACATAGACTTTACTGGACCAGTGTATCAGTGTAAAATGTATCTGATTGTGGCAGATGCACATTCTAAATGGCTAGAAGTTCTTTTCATGTCGCAGACCACTGCAGAAGCTACTGTTAAAGCATTACAGAAACTATTTGCAACATTTGGATTGCCGAGAGTGCTTATTTCAGATAATGGACCTCAGTTTGTATTTGGACAATTTCAGGCATTTCTCAAGGAAAACGGTATTCAGCATCATCGCAAAGCACCGTATTATCCTGCTACTAATAGTCAAGCAGAACTTTTTGTTCAAATGCTTAACGGTTTTCTGAGAAGTCTGAAAGCAGAAGGAAAGAGACCTGAACAACATTTGTCTGAGTTCCTTCTACAGTATCAAAATACACTTCATCAAACCACTGGACAACCTCCAGCACGCCTTATGTTAGGTCGAGAACTCAGGACAAAGTTGGATCTATTAAAACCAGAGATTCAACAAAGGGTCATTCAGCATCAATCAAAGATGCAAATCGGGAAAGCAGGCCGTTGTTACCAGACAAGGGATTCTGTTTGGATACGTGTATATCATCAGGAGAATCGTTGGAAAGAAGCGGTGATTAAGGAAGTTCTGGGCCCAGTGCACTATAAAGTTTTACCCTCTGATGGATGTTGCACACGGAGACATAAAAATCAACTCCGACCACGTATAACAGACAACCTATCAAAGTGGGTAGGGACACTCATGCAACCAGACACTGATATCTGGCATGGAGTTTGGCATGATGACGTTTTTGAAGTCTGCAATACACCAGGTCCAGAGGCTCAAGATCAAGATAATCTTCATGATGTAATAGGGGATGATTTGGAGGAGACACCCCACGAAACCCAGGAACAAGAACTACCAGACCACGGTTCAAGTAACCATGAAGGCTGTGGTCATGAAAATACTGGCCATTCAACGAGAGAAGGGCTACAAACCGCTGGCAACCACAAGATCCATTAAGGGACTACAGACGGAGAAACTCCACAGTGAGAAGGCGTAAATGGTATCCTAGTAGGAATAGAATAAGCTATCCTGAAACAATGATTGTAGATCTGGAAGATCATGGACAAAATGATGCAAATTAAGAAAACATAAATTGTTAATTTATTATTCTTGACTTTTTACTATTTTGTTTTGTTTTCTTTTGTTGAGAAAGGAAGGAGATGTGATGTATGGACTGTTGGGCTGTGTATGAGTGTGTGAGTGGATGAGTGTATGTATTGTGATGTATGGGCGGTTGGGCTGTGTATGAGTGTGTGAGTGTATGAGTGTATGTAGTTGGGCAGTTGGGCTGTGCATGAGTGTGTGAGTGTATGAGTGTATGTATTGTGATGTATGGGCGGGTGGGCTGTGTATGAGTGTGTGAGTGTATGAGTGTATGTATTGTGATGTATGGGCATTGGGCAGTTGGGCTGTTGTTGGCTGTGAATGATGCACTTCCTTTCTTTTGGTTCTTTACTTCCTGTTCCAGTTGGCAGTTGGTGGAATGTTCGAGGGATTTGAAACCCTTTGTAACAAGGCAGCAATATGAAGATCCTGCTATGTATGTATTAATAAAGTGAGTACTTCGTTATACAGGAATTATTGGCTGATTCGTACAAAACATCACATATACACACACGCACAAACTGCATACAATACACAAACACACACTGCATCCACTACACACACACTGCATCCACTATACACACATACTGCATCCACTATACAAACACACTGCATTCACTATACAAACACTCTGCATTCACTATACAAACAGACACTACATTCACTATACAAACACACACTACATTCACTATACAAACACACACACACATACACTTACACATGTGTGTCTGTGTATCTGTATGTGTGTCTGTGTTTGTATCGGTGTCTATGTATCTGTATGTGTGTGTCTATCTGTATGTGTGTCTGTGCCTATGGCTCTCTCTCTGTGTCTGTGTCTGTATGTGTGTGTTTGTTTCTATAAGTGTGTTTGTCTGTGTGTCTATCAGTGTTTGTCTGTTTCTGTGTATGACTGTGTTTCCATGTAACTGCATGTGTGCCAGTGTGTGTATATGTGAGTATATGTGCATACATCTCAGCATTTCACCTACACTACACACAAATACAACGCTGCATCCAAATGTCAACACTACATAAAAACACACCACCATATTCAAAAACCACACTACAGAAAAATGCACACCTGCATTAAAATCCCAATATGTGCAAACATACATTTCACTCACACATACACCATACAAAAACATGTTTACATTCAACTGCTCAGTGCTAAATACATCTTAAAAATGTGCGGGTGTATTTTACATTTTAAAGTTGGGGGCAATGGGGGAGAGTGGAGGGTGCCAAATATAGGATCCGACCCAGGTGCCTAATGCTCCAGGTACGCCCCTGAACACAAGCTACTTACTGAAACAATCCAGTATTTTTCACACACCAGTGTGGCTCACTCTGTCATAAAAAGGGTTAAACATAAAGTGGTTGCTATATTTAGTTTTTACTACTACTTTAAATATAAACATTTTTTAAGGTTGGAATTCCAGATGTTTCATTGAATGCATTGTCATAAATAATGAACTGGAATTTCGGAATATACATGTATCAATTCAGTTTCTAGCCTCCAGAATTGTTGAAATTGGTTTCAAGCTTCCCCAACATCAGGATTAGGTGCTGCGTTTAGCTACAGAAGTGTCACATAGAATACATCTCATTCAGTTGCCGAATCTCCAGACAACATGATATGGTGGTACTGTTCTAGTTAAACAGATAATAAACAGTGATTAACATGCCATAAATAATCTTAGAAGATGAAAACATCTGGAATAGAGAGTGGAAAGTCACAGCGGAATTTTTGTTTTAGACTACTCATCTACTGAACAGAAACCCAAATTAGCTCAAAGCATGTGGAAATAAATATTCAACAGGAAATGGTCCAAGGATAAAGCTGTTAAAGTCTATCATGAATGTTCTATGGTGAGGGATATGGATTTATTTGGGGGTTCTATGCCATACAGATAATATCACATGGATACATAGAACCTGCCCATAATATAGAGCATAGGAATAGAGAAGTAAGCATGGCTTCCTGTCAAGTCAACATGGTGCTTACGGACTTCATGGCTAATGGTCATGTCTTGGCCACATTAGGGCATGGTGTTCTGGTGGGTCCCACTCTTTTAAACATACACTTAACATCTAAACACCGAACACCTATCGAGACAGAAAGATGCTAGGCCA
The DNA here is from genome assembly GCA_933207985.1 of Pelobates cultripes. Taxonomy (NCBI): domain Eukaryota; kingdom Metazoa; phylum Chordata; class Amphibia; order Anura; family Pelobatidae; genus Pelobates; species Pelobates cultripes. Next base: position 26,337,065 of record OW240916.1, read on the forward strand.
GACACAAACCCATGTTTGAAATTATGCCTAATGATGCTGAAATTCTAGACATTCAAACCAAAATCCTGCCTTCAAACCAAAATCCTGCCAATTTACGCCAAATTCAGAAGACTTGATTATTTACCCTATGATTCTATCCATTCATGCAGAACATCTACTGGTATATCCTGAGGATTTGGGCATTAAATATGGATATCTAGTTAAATTAAAAAAATAACTGGAGGTGGACTATACAAAAGTAAGTCAAATGATAAACCAAAATATAACATAAAGAAAAAAAATACAGTTAAAAAAGCACAGTTGAAGGATAAACAAGATCCTGTCCTGTTTGGCTTAAAATGGTGGGATTGGGTGGATCAATGTTTGTATGCAAAGGATAGGGCAAAAACAAATTAGAGGGCAACGCTATAATGTCTAGTGAAGGAGTGACAATAAGGAACATTTACCTAAGGAACGTATGAATTAAAAGACTCTGAACAAGGGCAATAAACAATTAGGAGATGAGATTAAACAATATAGCTTGATGTGACTGCATGTGTTTCTTGCCTACAGTGAGAGATGAGTTTAAATGGTTGAAAAATTGTTCACGGAGTCAGAAACATTCCTCCAGGGTGGGCGCAGAGAAATTAGCACAACGTAGTTCTCTCGTAAATCATACATTCACACAACCAAAAAACCTAACCCGGAGGTAGAATTGCGGATTAAGCAGAAAAAATCTGATGTGTATGTTTTAAAGAAATATGCGTAGCTCTCCTTTAAGTTTTATGGACTCTATATACAGGTGAACAAATTTGTTACAAGAAACGGAACTCCATTGCGAGCCTTACCAAATCCCTGTAAGACAATCGTTCCTGCATCTGATAAAACACCAGCACTTTCTGAGCCTGTCCTGATAATGTGCAGTCAGGATACTGTGAGTACCTTCCTTTGTCTGGAATAAATTATGTTCTGCTTATTATATACACATGTTCCAACATGACTCACATACCAAGGGAAGAATTGTGTTTATATAGACAGTTCTGAAATAAACCTTTCCTGGGACATCATGAGATATATATGCAATTTATAACTCAAGACCTTAACAAAGAAGACAGGTTTAACTATTAGTTTATTGTTAAATAAGAATAAATTATCATGATAGGTTTCAATAGTGAGTTTTTATCCATTATAAAGCTAACCTCATGGATTCTAGGCATAGTTAAAAAGGACTGGATATCAATAAAATGGAGGTAAATGCCAATTAAGAGTTGCGGAATACGAAGACAGGCTGAGACAGTGCTGGATTTTATGTGCTGACAAAGGTGAGTTTGACTTGACTGCAGATTATTATCAAGACACGCTCAAAGTGTTTCGTGATCTCTTGGCATAGGATTTATACTCTGAGAGTATTGTTTCTTTTATAATGTATTATAAACAACACTTCAGATTACCATGGCACATTTACACAATGCATGGTATAAAATAATCTGCTGATTATCAAAATGTTGGATAAAATGTAATACACAGTGCGAACACCAGACAGATGTCCACACAAAGTTGAGGATGTTCTAGAGCAGGGGTAGGCAACCTTTGGCACTCCAAATGTTGTGGACTATTCCTGATGCTATCCAAGCATTATGGATGTAAGAGCACTATGGGAGATGTAGTCCACAACATCTAGAGTGCCAAAGGTTACTTACATCTACTCTAGGGCATTAGAGATTATTTTGCACATGTTCGGCCCTGACTGGCTGCTCGTCAAGACGGCAAGCATATCCACTGAGTCACAAGTGCCATAAATTGAATCCTATTATGTTGAGTGGTACACATTCATCTGGCACAGGCTCAACAACTATGTATTCCGTACAATAAACAAAGTGCGATACCTTACAGGTTTATGGAGATATGAAAGGGTGAAGATATCTACTTAATATTTATTGGATACAAACTTAGCAGAGATAGCTGTAACTAGATCTTCATGCTTTTGGAGTGAGCAGAGGACACAGGAACATAACAATTTCTGTGTCTATTTAAATATTTTAATGTCTTGCTATAAAATCTTTAATATATTAAAGTATTAAAACTGTCCTATCTGCCGGAGAATGCAGTCCCAAAAACTGCCAGATTTCTGGGAAAAATCCCATTATACCCACCCACACAGTAACGTGAAGCATCTTCTAGTGTCACAAATAGGTCAATCCCTCCCATGTATAAAGAACGCTAATGGCAGTAATGTGTTTAAAAGATCCATCTTTTCTAGAAGCAAAATGTACTAATTATGGCGGCAAGTTTAATAGATCATTTTTTGGAATGAATAAAATCATGTGAGTACTGCAAATACATGGTGTACGAATCGTATTTTGAAGTGCAGTAACATTATTGTACTTTTGTATGTTGTGAAAGAAGACATGGGCTGTAAAACTTGGTTGATTGGTGGTTGAGTTGAATAAAGGATGATGACTGTTAGTTATGAGATTAATACAACTTGGAGGGAGCTTTCAATAAATGCTTTGCGTTACAGGTATTATTTGTATTCTCCTTTTTGTTTCTTGACATCCTGGAGGAAAGGTCCATACCAATATCTTCTATCCATCTGGATAGAAGGCTTTTAACTCATTTCACCAGTTCTGAGTTCAGTTCTGGCCAAGGTGGAGGAATTTGCATTGCATGGTCTATAGACAACCACGACAGGGCAGGCTATATGGCTGTCTCAAGGCACCTGATGTTTTGGCTGTGATATTGGTAGCTCCCTATGAGTCCTACTCAGATTGCGACTTCCACAGTTCCAATGTTGAAGAGTCACCCATGGCTTCTGAATCATATCAGGTGTAGACTTAATCATAAAGTAGCCCAGTTTTGGCACAGTGTAATGGTGTTGTAGTCTGAAATTTTTAACTTGAAGTGGACAATGATAATTCATTGTGTAATAATTGTGTTCACCCTCATGACATAAGACTAAATATGTTTGTTCAATCCAGGATCCAGCAGGAGACAGCCTGGACTAGTAAATATTAGGGAATCTGGGTTACGATGACAGATTAGTTACCCCTGCCAATACTATAAAAAAAAGGCTGTAGGAGGAAGCCCAATCCTGCTTACAGCACTACAGGAACTAAACGATAGGAAGATGAAAAATATCAATGGAATTGGAATCCTGCAGTTGATCGGCAAGTTCAGAAGTTAAACTTGAATTCAATGTAATAGTGCTATGTTCATAAAGCCCTAACCAAGCTCTAGGTCACTACTGCACTGTTTGTTGTCATAAAGATTAAGGCATTTAGCCCATTTATATATTATCTGGGCATTGTTGACATTTTGCAGGACACCAAGAGTTTTAATAGCAACAAAATCATTCACTTCAGTACTAATATATAATTTTACAAAAGTTAGGCATGGAATCTATTAAGATCTCTTCTCACACTAGATCCTTTGCCTTTTTTGCCTCTAAGACTATTCCAATACTAGAGGAACAGGGGTGCAGTTGGGCCACTAACATACAGGGTTTGTGGGATGCACCCTCAGAGCACAAAGTGAGGCAGTCAGCAGGTATTAAACTTGTGCACAGCTTGACCAAATTATTTTCAAAAGAACACAAACATTTTCTGGATGCCTGGTTTGGCAGAATTTCGGTACCAAAAACCATGTTTGGGAACCGAATTGGATGAACCAAAAGGGCAACTAAAATGAACCAATCAGTGTTCTGCAAAATATATATGTAATATAATATTATGTATATATCTTTCAGTACACTAACAAGCACATTTCCCCTCCATTTAGTTCACAGATCAAGGGAGAAAAAGTAAATATAAGAGGAAAAAAAATGAAGGAGCAGTTAAAAAAAAAAAAAATATATTTATACGTTTATATTTAATATATTTATTAAATATATAATATATGCATATATAAAGATAGTTTTTTTACTGCTCCTCTTTTTTATCCCTTGATTGGTCACTTCTCACTTGATCTGTGAATAGAATAAAATAAACTTTTAGTGGCTTCCCCCAGCCAATCATGTGTTTACCCCATCAGTCATCTGAGAAAATTTGGAATCATGACTTGAAAAGAACATGCTCGGCCATAGTGCGTTTTAGTTGGTTTGTAATTCGGACACATTTCAACTTGGAGCTTCAAATTGCAGTTTGGAAACAAACAAATCTCCAAGTCAAGTAGGAATTGCGCAGGGTCTTTATACGTTCAGCATATATGGTTTGTGCTTGGGCTAGACGCTCACAATCTCAATGCTCTTCAGAGCTAGAGTGGCCCAAAACATTGTTTTACAGGAGATATAAGTATCTGAGAATAACCTGCCAGACTATGGTAATTTAATAGAGCCAAGCGTTGCTCACTAAAACATGCACAGATTTCTGTGAACACTCCCATGTCATACTGATATGCCAGGATATACAATGTCATGTCTAGAGACTCCAGAAGCCTCCATCTGTCAATCTATATTTATATATTGTAAACACAGTGTGGCTAGGATCATCCATCTAGTTTGCATTTACACCTCAGGCCAAAGATTGCCAGCTCTCTCTGCATAAAGTATCATCAAGTGTTTGGTCTCTTACTCTCCAAAGTGTTTGTTCATGGATACCAAAGGATTGTTTTATGACCCTTGACTTCCTGCTTTCAGTTTCATGAGATACCACCAGTTTCATTGGAAACTGCACACACAAGAAAGAAAACCCAATGCATTTTTTTCTTTTGTGGTTTACAAGGTTTTTTTTTCAATTCACTTTTTATTAGAAATTTTTATCAGAACAAAAAAGTATAAACACAAATAAAAAGTTCTCGCACGCCTTGCAGCCAACAGACACAATGATGGACAAGAAATTAAGAATTATGCGATAAACATCTAAAGTCTTTTGGCACAACAGCTAGAACTCCGAGTTGTACATATCATCCTTCAATCATTAGAATGAAATGTCATTAAGAAATGAATACTGCAAAAGATCAAGGAAGGAAATAAATAGAAAAACATTTGAAGATGATGTATAATATAAATCTCTGGTTCCCTTGTGGGTTTCTGATCCCTAGAATTGTCTAGAATTTTCTGTCTCAAAAGGTATTTGTGCATATTAACTGTATTTTATTGGCACTGTGCACTCCCATACAAATGTAAAACTTTATTATCATCTTTTAAACTCATCTATGTCTGGTTTCATCTTCACTGACCTCACGTGATATGTGCCATATTATTACTGCATTAATGTACTTATTAAAGCAACATTATGGCGTTAAGAATACAACAGGTGAATATACAAGTACAAAAAAGGATCAGCGCTAGGCAATGATTTACTAGATTATCTCAGGCTGCAATCGCTGAAAAGGGGTATTCTCCCCCCCAAAAAACTAAAGAATCTTACAGTAGATGAAAAAACACAAAGGTACAGGATGCACCAATTGTCCATTAAAAGTTTTTGAAAAATATCAGAGGACACAGTACAAAATTTTAAACCATGACTTGGTGATGTAACTTCTTTGAAGATTGGGCAGATTAACGGTACATAAAAAGCAAAAGAAAAGACAAACAATAGTGTAGTATATTCAGGTGCGTATAAAAACACAACGTATAAATAAGTGAATCTCATTGCAATATTCAAAGTATAAACCAGCTCTAAGTGAAACAGTGTGTAGTGGTACAATCCCTACTTCAGGATATATTCAACACGGGTGAGTTGTAAGGTGTTTTGAAATTGATGCCCCCCCGCCTGCGCGGTCAAATTGTTAAAACCAAAGGTAGAGCATCGTCAAGAAACTCGCTCGACGCACGTTTCGCCATAGATATACGCCTTTGTCAAGAGCTTTCAGGCATCTGGATCATGTCTGTTAAAAGGGAGGTGAAAATTCTCCCTCATTAGAATTACATCCAATCCAAGTTTGTAAATAGTTGGGAGGCAGCCCATGCCTCTCAGGGATTGGATATTTAAGAAGGGATGAATAGACCCTCCCACAGTCTGCCTCCCAACTGTTTACAAACTTTGATTGGATGTAATTCTAAGGTGCATATCTACGCCGAAATGCGCTTCGCATTGGGCGGGGGTTCTCTGGGTAGACATGGCTCTGAGGTGTCTCTACGATCAACTGTAAATAGTTAGTTTGAGAACTATCAGACAGGCTGCCTCTGCCTCGAAGCAGCAGTTATTAGACTGTGCTTGTAGACATCATTTACAGCCTCTGGCTGCACCTCTAGACAGTACTGTATTCCAACAAAGTTAGCAACAGCCTTTGCGCTGTGTGAACAGACAGTATTTTTAGCCTCAGGTTGCACCATTAGGCAGTTCTCCTGTGTATTGTGTTATCCTGTGTTTTGTGTTAGTAGTAGTTTTCTTAGCTGTGTGTATAGACCGTGTTCATAGTCTCTGTATGCTGAGACGGCAGTATCTCTTACAGACAGCATAGAAGATCTATACTACTATCTAGCTACCCGTTATACTGAGTCAGGATAAGTAATGAGAGTTAACCACGATCTATATTGGTCCCACCACTAGTCAAGGATCATTGACTGATCACTCTCGTCTATCTATGCTGCCTTAATGTTTTTCAGTTGTTTCCAACTTAGAAGTGTTGCTCTTGTTTATTTTTTACAGAGCTTAAACGTCTACAATGTTTATCTATGCTTGAATCCCTTACAACTGTGTCGATACAAATTTACCTCTTAGTGTTCTTCACTCGCTACTGCCTGATTTTTCCCACTATCTCCTAACGTTTGGGCCTGACTAGTCAGTATATACCTACATGAGAGGTTTCTCCTTATATGCCGATTCCATATAGGATACAGATTACGTTTATACGAATAACCTCTGTACATGCCTATGGAGTCTCCTCCCCTCCAGCTTTTAAAGGTGTGCCACTATTTTGTTTGATTTATACAACGTAGGTTTACACAGTTTTTGTATGTATTTTTTGCTTTTGTACTCGGGTCTTTAATAAAGGTTAATACCACTAAATGATATTTTAAGATCTGGAGGCTATCTTAGTGGAGAGGGTCCCATCTATTTTTAGGTGGATCCCTTACTTCACTTATTATTCTGTTCACGCAATGGACATAATCGATCTCTTCCCTTGTAGGCAATTTGGGGAGCACGCGTGCAATGTGAAGCCTTTAGGACTATGTGAGCACATATTTTAATACACTGCCTAATCCAGCCCATCCAAGTCTCTGCCCTTCCATTGGTGCCTTCCACTGTCCCTTCCCTGTTCTTGGATTGGCATGTTGATTGGTATTATCAGTGAGAGGAGCTATCAGTGAACTCACCTAGGTTCTCATAAATGCATAAACCACACACACATGCATATCTAATATACTGCCCAATCCACTCTCTCCAAGTCCCTTTCCATCTCTCTGTGCCTTCCACCATCCCCCAACTCCTAAGCTCTTGGATTGGGCATTAGCGGAGAGGTGAACTGTCAGCTTGCAAATGCACACACAGTGTGCATGGTGTAATGGTCAGTGGTTCTTTTGGAGGTTCATTAGATTCAATGCAATTTTATTAAAATTAATTGATTGTTGAATGTACTTGCCCCACCTGCTCTCTAGGTCAAACAGTGCTTATCTATTTATCTAGGAGCATTTGATTGTACCACAAAAAGGGCAGCCTTTAAAGGAACACTATAGTCACCTACATTACTTTAGCTAAATAAAGCAGTTTTAGTGTATCGATCATTACCCTGCAATTTCACTGCTCAATTCACTGTCATTTAGGAGTTAAATCACTTTGTTTCTGTTTATGCAGCCCTAGCCACACCTCCCCTGGCTGAGCTGACAGAGCCTGCATGAAAAAAAAAAAAACTGGTTTCACTTTCAAACAGATGTAATTTGCCTTAAATAATTGTATCTCAATCTCTAAATTGAACTTTAATCACATACAGGAGGCTCTTGCAGGGTCTAGCAAGCTATTAACATAGCAGGGGATAAAAAAAATCTTAATTAAGCAGAACTTGCAATAAAGAAATCCTAAATAGAGCTCTCTTTACAGGAAGTGTTTATGGAAGGCTGTGCAAGTCACATGCAGGGAGGTGTGACTAGGGTTCATAAACAAAGGGATTTAACTCCTAAATGGCAGAGGATTGAGCAGTGAGGCTGCAGGGGCATGTTATATACACTAAAACTGCTTCATTAAGCTAAAGTTGTTCAGGTGACTATAGTGTCCCTTTAAGGATCTTCAGAGATAAAAACAGGAAGGTCCAAATTCAATTAAAAAACTAGTTTTATTCATAAGCAAAATAATAAAACAAAAATAATAGTATAAAACACCAATAAAACACTAATGCATTTATCCTTCACACGGATTTTTCAAAGTGACCTCAAAAATGGTAAAACAGTCTTAAAGGGACACCCCAAGCACCAAAACAACTTTATCTAAATTAAGTTGGTTTGGTGCCAGGAGGCCCCCAGATGCACTCTTACCCCAAAGGTAATCCAACGGTAGTTCCAGTGGCCATGTCCACTCCTGTCCCTACCCCCCTCCCACAGACTGCATCCAGCTTCTGAATTTTAAGATTCAGAAAGTGCGCAGTGCCACTGAGCAGGGGCACTACTTAATGCCTGAGAGCAGTCAGCTGATGTTCTCAGTCAATCAATGACTCCCCATTCGCATAACTGGCTTAGGGAGTGGACATCGCCGCTGGAAGCAGCTTTTTAGGTTTAACCATTTGAGAATCGGTTAACCCCTTGAGGTAAGAGTGCCTCGGGGGCCTACTGGCACCATAACAACGTAATTTAGATTAAGTTGTTTTATTGATTGGAGTGTCCCTTTAAATTCAAAATATTAAATTCATGTACTCTCACTGATAATATTTAATATAAAATATAAAAACCACATTGACATATACTTATTTTGATTCACTAGGCATTCAGTTAGCCATACTGCGTAGGTAAGAAAGAAAAAAACAATAGAACCATAAAAACTGTGACGTGGGAATATATTAAGTAAATATCCTGAATATTTTCAATCAGAAAGATATCTTGTGAAAAGGCATATATTTATTGTACTCGCTGTGCAGAATCCTTTCTAATGTTGTAAGTAAAAGTCTTCAAGCCTACACAGATGTCCTGTTTCTTAATAAAAATGGAACAGTACCATACTTTCAACGTGTGGTGTGATCTCGCACACCTGATTTAGAGAACAATATTATGGAACTAGAAAAAGTGCAGGGGCATGTTAAAAAGGGAATAAGCAAAAAAAAAAATTAGGCATGAAGAAAGGCTAGGAAACTTGAATTTGTTTATTTTTCTATGATTATGTAGATTTTTTCTTCTTTTTTTTAAAAAAAAAAAAGAGGCCTGGAGAATTTTTTGGAAACAGAATAGATTCTAGATAATAGTTAATATGCAGTGTAATAGCTAGTTTTCTATTATCGGGGAGTCAACAAGGATTTTGTTACTGATTTTTGACCCCAATGGAAATTGAGTTCTTTTTCACCTCGTTTTATATTAAAAGTAACAATAGAGATATATGTAGCGTTGAACGCTATGGACTATAATATTCTATAGTTTCTTATTTACAAGTTTGGAAGTTATTTTTGCTTTTAGTATTATTTAGTATATTTATTAGTATTATTGCTTTTCTTAAAGGGACACTGCAGGCACCCAGACCACTTCAGCTCATTAAAGCTTTTGCACTTAGTGCTACAAGGTAAAACATTGCAGTTCCCCCCGACAGACACACACATACATACAGAGACACATACATACACACATACATCCATAGAGACACACAGGCAGTCAAATACATACAGACACATACACAGACAGACACACGCACAATACACATAAATACAGACAGACACACGCACACAAGACACACATACAAAGACACATACCTACACACACACAGACACACACACAGACACACACACAAAATGTTGAAGTCACCCTCCTGTTTCCTACTTTTTAGGTGCAGGAGGGTGACTTTCCCGGGGGTCCAGTGGTGGCTCAGGTTGATGGGAGTCAGAGTTCCCACTCTGCCTCCCTCTCCTTCCTCCCGTGCGGCTCTCATAGCTGGGAGGAGTGACCAGGGCAGTCACTTCCTCCCAGCAGTGATCTCATCACAGGGGGCTCAGTCGCACTGTTAAAGCGCTGCAGTGCTGACCGGGCCCCCTGGAAATCCATACCCATTGGGTGGCCCTAACAGCATGGGCCACTCAATGGGCCCCTTGAATGTGTGGCCCCCGGCGGTTTGCTGTGCAGGCTAGGGCCGCACATGGTGGCAATGGCCACGGAACATGGGCGGAGCCTGACCCAGTGCCAAGGGACATCTGTGCTGGATTCAGGTAAGTGACTTAACCCCTTCAGTGCCGCGACGGGGGGGAAAGGATGGGGTGGGCGAGGTAGGGGGAACTGTCGGAACCTATAATGCCACACAGCTTTGTTTTCCTGGCACTATAGTTTCCCTTTAATATCGTTCTTTCAGTTGTTTAACAGATAGCTCCCTGATTTGCGATCCAAATGTTGGAATGACAGACTTAAGGCTTATAAATTAGAGAACTATCTACTAAACAACTGAAGTACAAAATTAAGAAAAGGACTAATAGATCAAAAAAAAATAAAAAAAGGTTTCCTTAATTTTTTTTTTTTATTATTATTTTTACATGTGAAAAAGTGCACAATTTTATAATTAGTAGCTTGTCAGGCTTTCATGTCCTAGCTTTAGGCAAGTATGCGTGTAGGTAAAGTGGTAGTCTAGCTAGACATGTAAAACAACAGGAAATGTACGAGATGTATAACATGTTAAACTATATGACTGAACAGATTAGCTGTAATGCCACCAGGCCGCAGACTCCCCCTAAAGCGTTGTGCACATAGGCCTGTTTTCCTGCTATTTAGACATTGATGTCACTGAAGACAATCAGGCGTTCATCCGACGTGGGTTTCCGCTGGTTGACACTCCATATGTTCATAATGGCGTCTTGTATGTGGCGAACCAAAGCCTGCTCCCAATCCCAGGCCGGTATTGAGGCCTGCATCACAAAGGCACGGACTCGGGGGCTCACTGAGTCCAAGTCCACCCCATTGTGGGGAATGCAGACAACCTTTGTGGGTAATCGCCGCCAGTGGCGGATGGTCTTCCGCTTGCGTTGGAGATGCTTTGGAGTTGGTCCCCTGATGGTCCTCAGCCAAGGCGGGCGCTTCTTACGTGCAATCGGAGCTTGAGGAATAGCTGTGCCCGGAGTGTCCTTGGGCTCCCCTTGTCCACCACCTCCACATGCTAGACGTGCATTTATTTTCATACGAATACGATTTCATCCGAAAATTCTGTTTTTTTCGTATTCGTTTACTAAAATGTAAACAAAAGCCCTACAAACGAAATATTAACAAAACTAAAGGGTAAATGCCGAATGCATTACCTTTTTGTTTCGTTTTGTTAGTTTAATAGACTGTGCTGCAGGGTAATTAACCAGCTCCCTCCTTGTAATAAAAAAAAATAACTATTCCTACCCCCCCTGCATTAAAATCTACGTGGGTCACTATGACACCCATATCAATAAAAGTGAGGTTAAATCCTCCCTCATGCCCCTAGTCGCGGTATGCCGCAAGAAGGAGCATGTCTCCTAAACAGTGAGCTGCCACTGGCTGCTCGCTGTCATTTAACACTAAATATAAATCAGTATGGGGGTCACTCTTACCCACATATTGATAAAAGGGAGGTTGCAGCATGCGAGTAGGGGCACAGAGAGGGCACTTCCTGTCAGTCCGGCCGGGTACAGGAATCAGAAGCTCTGCTCGGCCATGCTACAAGAGAGGTATTGAGGCATACTAGGAAGGGAGGGGAGCGTACCACTAAGGGGGGAGAGAGGAACAGTAAGGGAAGGGGAGGGTGGACACTGTGACACAGGGGAGAAGGGAAAAAGAACACTAATGGGGGGAACACTAAAAGGAACATTAAGGAAGATGGGGGGCTCTAAGAGACAGGGAAGGGAGGAGAGAGGACCACTAAGGGGGGTGAAAACTAAGGGACAAGGAAAGGAGGGGAGAGGAACACTAAGGGACATGGAGGGAGGGGAGAGGAACACTAAGGGACAGGGAAGAGAGGGGCGAGGATCACTGATGGACACAGAGGGGAGAAGACCAATAAGGGACAGGCAGGAGAGAGGAACACTAAGGGATGGGGACCACTAAAGAAACATTAAGGAAGATGGGGGGGCACTAATAGACATAGAGGAAGAGAGGGGAGAGAACCACTAAAGGATGGGGGTGGGGGAGGAACACTAAGGCAAAGGGGAGGGAGGAGAGATGAACACTAAGGTACGAGGAAGGGAGGGGAGTGAAACACTAAGGGACATTAAGGGGATGGAAGAGGAACGCTAAGGGACAGGAAAGGGAGGGACGAGGAACACTAAGGGACAGGGAGGGGACCATTAAGGGACAGGAAGGGGAGAGCACAGTAAGGGACAGGGAGGTGAGGGGAGATGAACACTAAGGGACATGGAGGGGAGAGAAACACAGAGGGACATGAGAGGATAGAAAGACAGAGATTGGGCTGAGGATATAATAGATACACAGAAGGGCTTGGGGGTGGAAAAACAAAGAGGCTGGGTGTGAAAGAGACACAGAGGGGCTGGAGAAGAGGAAAAAGACACTGAGAAACACACAAAGGAGCTGGGAAGAGTAAAATACACAAAGGGGCTGGGAGAGAAGGAGACACACAGAGGGGCTGGGGGGAGAAAGACACAGGGAGGGTTGTAAGACATACACAATGGAGTTGTAAGACACACAATGGGGAAAAATAAGGGATAAGATACACTAAAGGGGGTAAGACATTTAAAAGAGGGGGTAAGACACAAAAGCTGGGCTAAGAGGCACACAGGTAAAAATGTTTTTTGTTTTTTTTGCAGGGGGGGGGATCACTACACCGAGACCACTTCATTCATCACAGTTTTGGTGTATAGATCTTGCCCCTGCAGTCTCACTGCTCAATTCTCTGCTATTTAGGAGTTAAACCACTTTTTATGCAGCCCTAGTCCACCCTCCCAGCATGTGACTTACACAGTCTTTCTAAACTCCCTGTAAAGAGTAATCTAATTATTACACTTTCTTTCGTCTGTTCAATACTGAATTATTATCTCTTATTTCTTATGTCCTGCTCCGTTAATAGCCTACTTGAGTCCACAGGGCCTCCTGTGAGTGATTAAAGTTTAATTTAAAGAGCAGAGGATAAAAACTTCTAAAGCAAGTTAACATCTGATTGAAAAATGAAACAATTTTTCATGTTGGCTTTGCCATTCACAGCCAGGGAGATGTGACTAGGGCTGCATAAGCAGAAACAAACATATTTTAACTCCTAAATGGCAGAGAATTGAGCAGTGAGACTGCAGTGGCATGATCTATACACCAAAACAGCTTTATTAAGCTAAAGTTGCTTTGATGCCTATAGTATCCCATAAAGTGACTGTTATATTTTAATTATATTTTGTTGTTCATCTAAATACAATAAATGTTCCTGGATTCATTTTCTTATGTATTAATTCTCATTGAACAAAATGGACTTTCTTAGAGTATCTTCAATCATTGTCAGATAACTTTTTCTTGATTCAGAACAATGGAATAAAAAAAAATTATCATACTGAAACTGTCTCCAATTCAGACTCTAGAGGGAAAAAGATAATTTCTTCCTGAGTACAAAAGCAATAAAATATTGGATTTGTATTTGGATCAACATCCTATTTGTGCTAAAATCTAATTGTCAAATCCTTATATAACCCTAAAATTCAAAGCCAATCATTTTTGGACAGAAATGTATGATGTTTTATATGTAGATAGTTGAGCACAGGTAGATATGTGGAAATTGATGTACATAATTAACTCAGTTTATATAGTTGCTTTGTGTATACTCATATTTTTTGTTTGTTAAAGGGACACTATAGTCACCAGAACAACTACAGCTTATTGGATTTGGTGAGTAGAATCATTACCTTCAGGCTTTTTGTTGTCTTTTCAGAGAAAATGCAGTGTCTACATTACAGCCTAGTGGTAACTTCACTGGCCACAACTCAGATAGCTGTTAGAGATCCTTCCTGGGTCATGGCTGCCTAAAATGCATCCAAACATTCAGTGTCACCTCCCTCTGCATGCAGACACTGAACTTTCATCATGTAGATGCACTGATTTAATTAATCTCTATGAGGAGATGCTGATTGGCCAGGGCTGTGTTGGAATTGTGCTGGCTCTGCCCCTGATCTGCCTCCTTGTCAGTCTCAGCCAATCCTATGGGGAAGCATTGTGATTGGATCAGGAAACCACTTCTGATGATGTCAGCAGACAGCTTGTTTTTCTGAGGCAAACAGCATGCAGAGTTACAGCTTCAGGCTTGAAAACAAGTAAGATTTTATATTTTTTAGGGAGGCATGAGGGGGACAGGGTGACTAGATGGTGGGTTTAATCCTATAGGGTCAGGAATACATGTTTATGTTCCTGACCCTATAGTGCTCCTTTAAACGGTGAATTGTGAAGAATCGACAATTGACGGGAAATATTTAGGCACGAAAAGGAATCTGGAAAAATTACACATGTGAAATTTCTCCAACTCTTTTTATTTTCACATCACATTTTACAATCTAATTATCAACTTCCTTTAACTCACTGCTTTGTGAATAGACCCCAAAGAATAATAATTTTGTATTTTAATTAAAAGCTGATATATTTAAATTATTTCCAGAAATATCTTTCCAGGATAGCACATTTTTCTACATTATCAATGTACAGATTACCATTTGTTTATATAAGTTTTGTCAAGTTTGTTTTTAGTCTTTATCTTAATATTATAACAAAATAAATCAAAAGATAATTTAATAACAAAATCCTTACATTTACTGTGCTCTTAATCTTACTCTAAACCTTCATGCAATAACCTGTTTGTGTGCTTTTTAAAGGTTTAAATGTACAAACAAGAGTCACAGACAAGCCAGATGTTCTTCAATATACGCACACCCAACCCTTTTCTCTAATGGTATAGAGAACAAAGTAAATTAGTCAATTATCTTACAATTAAAGTAATCACAAAACCCTGCCCTGTCAGCTAGGCTCTACCACTTTTATGGGACAGTACAGACAAGATAATTTTTTTAATGTCTGATATAGATGAATCATTAAAGCTCCATCATGGAGCTGCAACACAGTCCCACCACCAGACCGCCAGGGAGTGAGACCATGTTATTGTCCAATCAGACCACCATTAAAGGGATTCTGTAGTGTAAAGCACGGGTGCCCAAAAGGTAGATCCCCAGATCTACAGCTTCCATTATGCTTTTCATTCTAAAGGGATGCAAATTATCACGGAAGATGTAGTTCTACAACATCTGGGGTTCTACCATTTGGACACCCCTGGTGTAAGGACCACAAATCTATATTCTATACACTATAGGGCTCTCTGGTCCCCTCCTCCGTCGCACCCTTGCCCCTCTAAAGGGGCTTTAGTTACTTACTTGATTGCAGCAGGGGGGCTCCTCCGACGTCAGACGTGGGGGCTAATGTGCAGTGAGCGCATTAGGCCCTCCCCGTAGGAAAATATTGCTGCAACGCTTTCCTACGAGGATTATACTGGCGCGGATGTCCTCATGCAGAGTATGAGGACACCCACCATTATTAGGTAAAGTCAGCGAACAGGACGTGCCTCTAGTGGAGGTCTAATTCCTGCAATGTAATTATTGCAGTTTCTCAGAAACTGCAATGGTTTACATTGAAGAACTAATTGGGACTGGGACACTGCACCCAGAACACTTCAATGAGATGAAGTGGTCTGGTTGACTATAGTGTCCCTTTAATGAGAGTCCACCTCCCAATCCAATGGAAAACTGAAGGGGGGGGGGGGAACACATTCAAGAATTTGATAACACAATTGTGAGATGTTATGGTGAATGGTTCAGTCACATCAGAGAATCCAATTGAAGAAAAGTCATCTTGACTCATTGTAATTAGGCTACCACTATCATAACTAGGTATGCAGTAATCTGTTTGAAGGAGTCAGCAACATGTGCTTGGAGTTAGCCAAATCTGTTAACAATTATGTCCCAAAAAGTCCTGCCTGTAATTCACACAATACTTCAAGGGCGACTTCAAGGGCGATAACTGCAGCTTTAGCGAGATGTACATCTAGGGTGGAAAAGATCACGGTTGTATGAATTTGTTTTTTATTGGAGGTCTATCTGTTAAACAAAAGAAAGAAACAAAGAAAATTATATTGATTAAAAGGAAGTGTTACAGGTCCTTACACATAGTGACGTACAAACCTCAAAGGAAAATAACCTTGTAAAGTAGAACACACTTGATAGAAATCTACCTACTACTTCACTTTGAACTTGCCAGTCATACCCCCTACCCTCCTGTAAAATGTTTGAATGTTGCCAATATGTAGAATTTCTAAGGCAGACTGTCTGGACTCCACTATAGCATATGCATTGTGAGTAGCACTAGGCTCCATGGATAATATCTGGCTGTCCACAACCAGGTGATCCTGGCAAGGGCATGGGGGCGTTTGTTTCCCTGCTCACTAGTAAGGGAATGCAGGCCCTGGGAAGATAACGCAGCTAAGCGGACAAGGGCACATGTAGGAGTGTGGGGATAGATGCATGGGATTGGTTGGGAAAGAGTGTGTGGGTGGGATTATGTTCTGTGTAAGTTAGTGTGGGGGAGGTCTTACCTCAGTGCCACTTGGGATTCGGGCCAGCAAACAGCTTCCTGTCCTCCTGCTCCTGTTTGCCTGGGCCTGTAGCTTCACAGCTTGAGGGATGGAGGTTGAGGCCCACTGGCTTCCCTCAGGGCTGCTGCAGTGTGGATGGTGGCTGGCGACTGAGGGAGCAATTTGCAAGCATTGGTGGAAGTATGGCTACCGGTGTGCCCCCCACCCCCCGTGGCCTGCCTCCCCCTGGAGCACCCCCTGCGGTCCCTGCCCCTGGGGGCCGCACCAGCACTGGCAGGTGTTCCCGACCGCCTGCCAGGCTGTCTCCAGATAATACTCCTCGGGCCCGGGCTCCTGCTCCTCAATTGGGCAGGCTGGGGGCGGTAGGCAGCAGATGCTGCTATCCAGGAGGTAGGGTGGTAAGTAGGCCCTCGGGGGGCGCGTGGGGTGCCTTTGTACCACCGTTGGAGGTCCGGGGGGTCCCCTTGCCCGTCGGGAGCCTCCTCTGCCAGTGAGGAAGGCTCCCAGGGCTCTGTCTCCCCTCTATCCCCTGCTGCCGTGCTGCCAGGGGGCCCAGCTTACCGTTGGCTGGGCCCCCTGGTCCCCCCTCCTCTTGCCCGGTTTCCTCAATGACAAATACAAGAGGAAGAATAAAAATAAAAAAAAACTGAAATAAAAACCGAAAAATTAGGATACATGGATGCCGCTTCCCCCCCCCCCCTTCATTTTCAGTAGGTATTATATGTTTCAGTACGCTTTCCTGCAGCATCCAGCGTAGCTGATAGCGCTGGCGATGCCTCCCAGGTTCATGTGACTCTGGGTGTTGCTGAGCTAATATGGCCCGCTTGGCTTGCGTGCAATACTAGGGAGCAGATGGGGGAAGAGGTTTTTTATTGCAGGTATGTTCCCTCCTGCCACGGGGGGTCCCTTGACTAAGAGGGACATTAGGGGCTCCGGGAAGGTCGTGGGGAGCATGCTGTGGTCGAATCCACCCCATGACGCATATTCGGATGCACCCCGTGTTCCGGATAGCATGGTCGGGGAGAGGGCTCCCCGAGAATGCGTTGCGTGGTTCTGCGGTCAGGACACTCTCGGGACGCGTATCGTCCCTGGGACGAGCTGGCTTGGTGGAGGTACGTCTTGCACTTTCGTCAATGGTTGGCGGTGCGACCCTTCTTGGCCTGGCGCCTTATCATGGT
This sequence comes from Pelobates cultripes, assembly GCA_933207985.1. NCBI lineage: Eukaryota > Metazoa > Chordata > Amphibia > Anura > Pelobatidae > Pelobates > Pelobates cultripes. Next base: position 26,354,859 of record OW240916.1, read on the forward strand.
GCATTTTCGTCCTCTCTGCAATCTGTCGGGATAGGGGACGTGGGAGCTCCATCGGGCGGTGTGGGTCCAGTTTACCAAGAAGGCTTGGTAAGCTTACTTCCCAATCGTTTTCGTTTCCCCCCTTTGGGATATGGTGCCCATGGAGGAGCGGGGTCGATATCGCCATATTCCTTATTTACTTGGTTGTCGTTCCCTTCCAGGTGCTAGGTTTGGGATGGTGGCTCGGCACAGCGGTCTGTGTGGGTGGGGCTGCGGGGCCCTGGGGCCTTGCTGGCGACGGCAGCTGGGGAATCGGTTTTCTGGCTGCTGCCAGTACGCCCGTCGGGTTATTGTTTCCAGGCTGTGTTTCTGATGGTCAGGATTAGGTGGCTATGTGCCTCCACGTGAGTTGCTCCCGATGTCGCTTATGTGTGGGGCCGTCAGTGTCGCATGTCCGCACTCTGCTGCTGCGGTGTTTTCTTGGGGTAGTGTTTTGGAGTTTTGTGGCCCAGGCCATATCTGTGGGTCAGGATACGTGCTGTAGTCTCTGGATAGTGGGATAGATTCCGGCCAGGGGAACGTCGGTTGCCCCTGAGTGCAGTTTGGGACATCAGGCAGGAGGCGTTGGTGGTTTTGGGAGGCTTTGTGGGTTTAGGCTGCGCTACCCATGGGCTTTCCTGGGTACGCTGGGCTTTGCCTGTTGGGGTTGCCCTTGGGGCTGTATGGGGTTCCTTCTGGGCCTCCCTCAACGGTGGCTTGTGCAATCTGGCCCCCTAAGTCCTTTCCGCTGACTTCCAACTGTTTGCAGCTGCAGCAGGTTTGGGTGTTTTTGGGCCGTTTTGGGCTCTCAATGAGGTGCTGACTCTTGCCCATTATGCTGGAAAGCATTGGTGCTTTGGCAGACTCTGGTGTTCTTGGAGCTTCCCCTTTCTGGTGGCATGGTAGGCATGTGGTACCCAGCTCACAAACAGGTGGGTGTTTTTTTCCTTTGGGACCATTGTGGGGTGGTGCTGGCTGTCTTTATCATGTGACAGTACCCTCTACCCGGGTGGTACTCTGGTTGCAACGCCTGGCTCGGTGCTGTTTGAGTCTGGGGGCGGCTGGTCAGGGGGTTTGTCCGGGTATTCCCAATGTGATGACTGAGGCTCTGTCTTGTTCATTATAGGGCTTACTTTGGGCGGTGGCGTTGCTGGGTCGATTTAAAGTGGCAGTGGAGGTGTGGTCGCTTGGTCCAATGGACTGATGAAGTTGGTTGTGGGTCGATCTCTGAGGCGGCGTGGGGCCCGCTCCTGTAAGGTGGGAGTGATCGGGACGGATGGGAACGTTTCTTTAGGGATTCCGGGAGTGGACTGCTCATCTACATGTTTGGTTCCGTCTATTACGGGCGTTGGGGGCTGGGGGGTAGTCCTCAGTGATTTCTGCGATTAGCAGGGCTCGGCTTCCCGTTCATGTTACGGTCGTTGGCAAGTGGGAGGGTGTTTTGGTGGTTTTGGAACGGATTTCCTTCAGGTTTCGCCGCTCGACGGCTGTTGTCGTTGGGAAGGGTAAGTCGATTACGGTTGGCTGATTCGTCAATAGAATCTGTGCAATTGTTGGATGTTGCGGGGGTTGACATACCCTGGCCTTTCTGCATTCTCCTGAGGTAGATGGAATGCATGGGGTAATGGTTGAGCTCCTAACATGATGTAGTGGGTTCCCAAGATAGTCTGAAATATACCGATCCGATCAGGGGGGTACCGGGGGTTTTGTCATCTCTGGGTGGAATAACATGGGTTTGGCAACGGTTTGGGATTTGGGTGCTCTTCAATCTCTACATGTTACGCATTCTGTTTCTTCCCAGAGGTTCTCAGGGGCTAGGCTGAGGCTATCGCCCGTTCCTGTTGGCAGTGCGCTCAGCAATGTGAGTGCCCTGGTGCGCTGTCGTTGAAATTCGGACGAGATGGGTTTTTCTAGGTTTGTCTTGGGGGATTCCAGTTCGCCTTAGTGTTTGGCCAGATGTGGCCTAGTTATCTCGAGGGGATGGGTGCGCTTGCTGGAGGTCGGACTAGGCTTATGTTAATCTAGCGCTGCAAGAAGTGCTGGAACAGGCCATGACTGGTTGTGGTGGGGTCCCCCGCTGATTTTAGGTGTAAAACAGTGGGGTTGTGGTGGGGGTATGTCCTTGCCAATTGAGTTTGAGAGGTTACGTTTAAGTATATGGAATGAGATGAACAAGTTTTTAAGGTCTCAACCTCCCCTGCTTCAAACGGTTAACATTAGGTTGCCTGAGGTGTCGTGCCCATCGAGCGTGGATAAGGTCGGCTGATGGCGGGCATTGGAAAGATATGAATTTTATGACAAGGGAGGGGGGGGGGAGGTGAGAGGAAGTGGTGATTAGGAACCACTGTATGTTTATTGGCAAGGACAGTTGGGTCACTATATAACACTATGTGTGGAGTTATATATGTATATATGTTAATTCATGCTTATTTATGTCTAACGTTTTGGTTACAGAAAAAGAAGAGATTTAATAAATAAAGTTATGGATGTGTTATGCAGTAATTTAGTTTGTGATAATAAATGCTGTGGCCTGTTTCATCCATACTAAGTGGTCTGTTGTTATTGGGGGGTTGAATGGGGTTAGATTTTGTTCTAGGCTGCATTGCGATTCCCCACTACGTACATACATGAAAAAAGACCCATAAGCGTGCAGTGTTTGGGGGAAATATTTTGTACACTTTAAATGTAATTATTCAAACGAAGCTGCTCCTTTAGACACCGCTGAAGAATCGCATAGCTTAGCCAAAATTCTTTGCCAGTAAGGATTAATGAAGGGAACATTTGGACCAACATTGAACTTTTGCTTCCTTCTGGAAATAAATATTTTTGCAAAAACAAGAATATCAGACTTCAGAGGCTGAAATAACATTTTAAGCCCGGTGGAGCGTTTATAAAAAATAAAATACATACTCGTACGGCATTGGTTTCACATACAATGATCTGACCATAAATTATCAGGATGCAATATCCTTAATGCAGATATTCAGTGATCTGATGGGAGATTTAATGTTCCTGATGAAAACCAGCACTTTTTACTTTCCGCTTTCACTGTCACAATCTTTTTTCATATAATCATGCAATGACAGAACAAATATTCTATTTATGCACCCATTACCGCTAAATGCTAAGCACCTTCTCTGCCCCAAACAACAATAAGTAAAACCATTGGGTTCTCTGCATAATCAGAGAGGATCTGTGATTGGCAATCTCACAAATAACAAGGCATCTGGGCAGTGGCGGACTAAGGGGGGGTGCCTCTTGGTAGTGAGGGCTAATGGGGGATGTGCGCCCCATGGCAGCTGGGGTGTCACACAGCTCACACGGAGACCAGCAAGCTTAACTGGCCGCAACGGGAGGAAGAAGGGGCGGAGCTACTGCCATTTCGGGGCAGGGCGGGGGCGGGGCTTAACATGGACCTTACAAGTTGCTGTTACTACTGCACATGGAGGTGCAGCAAGAAGAAATCCCTACTCCTCCACCTAACAGGCTCCAGGGAAGGACTTCAGGCCAGGAAATCCACTTCTCCAGCCCACACTGTCTGTAAGTAAGAGTGTGTGTGTGTGTGACTGTCTGCCTGACCCTGTAACTGTGTGTGTGTGTGTGTGTCTGCCTGTAAATTTGTGTGTGAATGTCTGTAACTGTGTGACTGTCTTGTGTGTCTGTAACTGTCTGTGTGTATAACGGTCTGCCTGTAAATATGTGTGTGTGTGTGTGTGTGTGTAACTGTCTGTGTGTATGACTGTCTATGTGTATGACAGTCTGCCTGTAACCTGTGTGACTGTGTAACTGCTTGTAACTGGCTGTGTGTGTGTGTAACGTTCTGCCTGTAACTGTGTGTGTGCATAACTATCTACCCGTAACTGTGTGTGTGTATGTAACGGTCTGTCTGAAACTGTGTGTGTGCGTAACTGTCTACCTGTAACACTGTGTGTGTTCGTAACTATGTGTATGACTGTCTGCCTGTGACTGTATATGTGACTGTCTGCCTGTAACAGTGTGCGTGACTGTGTGTAACTGCTTGTAACTGACTGTGTGTGTGTGTGTGTGTGTGTAACTCTCTACCTGTAACTGTGTGTATGACTGCCTGTGACTATATGTGTGACTGTCTGCATGTGACTGTCTGCTTGTACCTGTGTGTGACTGTCTGCCTGTAACTGTGTGTGAGGGAGTGCAGGGATTTTGTAGAAGGGGGCAGGGGTTCGAAAAAGTTTACAAGTTTGTTCAACACATTTTTTTTAAAATGTAAAAAAAGAACATATTTTAAAAATTTAGTAGGTTTTTTGGAGGGTTTTTTTGGAAGGGGGGGTGGGAGGTGCCAAACCCAGGACCCGCCCCGGGTGCCGCATGCTCTAGGTACACCCCTGCATCTGGGAATGTCTAGCAAGTGGAGAACGCTGAAGAAACTGACTTATTCCCTGCAAAGTGAATTAATGGGGGTCCCCCATATCCCTGGGTCCCATATTTCACCTCATTTGCATTTGTTTTAGAAGTTATGTGATTGACTAATAGGTACCTCAGGTGTTCTTTAAGACCCCTGGCACAATTTCAACTGTTATGCATTCTACTTAAACATCTGAATTTGGGACTCTGCCCAGGGCCGTCTTTCCGCATGGCCATGCCGGACAGTTGTCAGGGGGCCCTACAAGCATAGAGGCCCCACCGCGATGCCTATGGGCTGAGGCCGGGAGGGGATATCCTTTCATCTACCTGACCCATGGAGAGTCGACCCTGCTGTTTGCCTACTGGGCTGATGGAGAGATTAAATTATTTAATTTCAGGAGAGGCAGGAAAGGACCTGGGAGGCTGTAGGTTCTTGTATGTAGCCAGAGGAGCTGCAGGCCAAACTTCTCTCGCTACCACTGGACCACCAGGGCTTGCAATGTTCCCCTCCTCCCTGACCACCCCTCACACACTGCACCCCGTAAACATAGCACCACACACTGCACACTTTGTGTTAGCATTTATCAGTCTGTGTGATTAGTCAGCAGTCTGTCTGTGTGTTCAGAAGTCTGTGTGTACAGAAGTCTGTGTGTTCAGCAGTCTGTGTGTGTATTCAGCAGTCTGTGTGTGTATTCAGCAGTCTGTGTGTGTATTCAGCGATCCATGTGTATTAAGCAGTCTGTGTGTGTATTATGCAGTCTGTTTGTATGTATTCAGTAGTCTGTTTGGGTATACAGCAGGCTGTGTGTGTATTCAGCAGGCTGTGTGAATGTATTGTATGCACGTAATGCATTTGTTGGAGGTACCAATAAATATAAGCTTAATTTTATCGATAATTTATATTTTTATTCCTGTAAGTGGTTGTGTAGGCAGGGCCCCAGTGCACTGCTTTGCCCGGGGGGCTAAAATGCTGTTTAGACGGCCCTGCTTGTGCCCCCTCATACATGGCCGGTGCAAAGACTTTTGGCATTTTACATGTCTTACCACTTTTCCCCTTTTGTGTGTCTTACACCCCTTTAGTGTATTTTATTCTCCCTTTGATTGGGTCTTTCTTCCCAAGCCATGTAACATAAATACACAGGCATAGTCACACATTGAAATACAGACATAAATGGCCGGTGCAAAGATCTTTTGCATTTTGCCGCCCCCTCTCAAAAATGCATCTTCACCTGCATGTCTTGTAACCCCCATTTTGAATTTCTTACCCACTAGTGTTTATATTCCCTCTTTTGAATGTCTTACCACTTTTCCCCTTTTGTGTTTCTTACACCCCCTTTAGTGTGTCTTACAACTCCCCCTTGTGTATCTCTTCCCTCCACCAGCCCCTTTGTGTGGCTCTTTCTCCCCTCAGTCCATTTTGTGTGTCCCTCCTCTCCCAGGTCCCTTTGATTGTGTCTTTTTCTTCCCAAGCCATGTAACAAATACATAGGCATAGTCATACAGAGACACACAGACACAGTCATACAGAGACACACAGTCATACAGAGACACACAGTCATACAGAGACACACAGACAGATATACAGAGACATAGACACACTCATACAGAGACTTAAAAACACAGGCATACAGTGACAAACAGAATAAGGCATACATAGAGATACAGGCACAGTCACATAGAGATATACAGAGACAGTCATACAGAGACAAAAAGACGCAGCCATACTGTGACATACAGATCAAGGCATACAGGTACATATGGACACAGTCACACAGAGATATACAGACAGTCATACAGAGACACACAGACACAGACATACTGGCATAGAGAGACATATGACACAGACATACAGGCACAGTAAGACATAACTTAACAATGTCCAAATTTTTCTAAGCAGGCCCTGAATGCGCCTGAATTAAATCTGAATGCTTTAAATCTGGCTTGTATGCTTAAAACTCTTGCCCAGATTTAAAAAAATATGGACTATTGGCCCATTGTCATGGTACACAAGAAGTGTCTTGAAGGAGGAGAACAGACAACTGAGTATTCACACTCTGCTATCAATCACAGGAGGCTGACAGGATTAAAGAAGATATAGAAGGGTAAGTACATAGCAAATAACTCTTCAAAATTGTAAGCTCCACATGCCCTAAACACCAATTTTCCTTTACTCTAAATGTAATCCCTCCAAAAACCCAAACAAAAATGTATTTAGTTCCACATTAAGCACTCAAGGCCTAAACCTGCAAAAAAAATAAAATAAAAAATAATAAAAAAAACCACACACTACTCCTGTGTTTACTCCTCTTAAAAACCAAAAGCACCCAAAGTAGCCCAATACTAAATTTAACTCCACCATAACTTCTCTCAATACCTTATGTAACCAAACTCTAACATTAAGCCCTCGGACCTAAAACCCCTCTTTACCCTAGCGACGTCTAACATTATCTTTGACCCTGCATGCAGTTACACAGCTGCATACACTCACTATACTTACAAGTTTGGCACATTTCTTTACAAGCAAAGTGGAGACATTTATACATATGCAGTTATCAAATACGAATACAGGTAGTCCTCAATTAACGACTTACCTGTTTATCGACTGCTCGGACATACTACCAGCTTTCCCTGAATCTGAGTCTGGGGAATTCCCCCGAACATATATTCGAGACATTTCCCCCGCTAGAGAAATGGTCTATGTTTGAGAAAATTTCCCCCCAATATAGATTTGAGGGATTCCCTGTGCTAAAGAGCTTGTCGCATGTCCGAGCTTGTCTAAGGTGGTATTTGAACATAGTCCTGCTCTCTAGCACGTGCAAGACTTGGTTGTCTTGCTGGTGTGAGGCATCTTTGCTTACCGACTGGCATACAGATAGATGAGGAAGTAAGGATGGGGAGAGAATTATGGAATTTAGAGGATTGGGCTCAGTAGTATGTGTGGGAGACATTAATCTGCCATAGGGAAAAACAACAAGGCTGGTTCAGGGATGGGGATAAAATTAGGTGGAGGCAGGCACCAGGGATAGTAAATACTGTGATTCACCATGTGATACATAATGAAACAATTATACAATTTTATGTGGTCACCTTAATTGTCTTTGCCCAATGAACATTACAAAATATATTCTAAAAACTACTCACTTCATATATTAGTTTATCTTTCTAGCAAAGGGTGACTTACTCCTCCCTAGTGCGGATTGAACAAAGAGAAATATGCCACTTGGCATATCAGTTAAACCACCCAGAATGTCGGAAACTTCTGGGAATTCCATAAAGAAACCACAAAGGCTTTTTACGTGTCCAGTGGGAGATGGGATAAAGTGGCTGAGGAACATAGGAAAGAAAAATCATAGCGGAAACAAAGTGTACTATTCCATTCCAAGAGATGATCATTTGGCTTCAAACTGAACTGTGAGTACCATGCGTGAAATGTTAACGTTTTCACATCCAGAGTGATTAAAGTTTACTGACAGAGAATTTAGTGGCACTGTGATTTATAAACCAGTTTTACAATAGAGTTGCTATGATTAAAAAAAAAAAAAAAAAAACAACTTTTACTATTACTTTTCATACTTGGACTTTCTTTTGACTGACAGGTTTCCCCCACTGCAAGTTGGGCCAAATGCTTCAACAGTGTAATGGCTCAACAAGAAACTTAGTGACCAAATTATTCCCAGCAAGTTCAAACAATTAAAGTGACGCTATAGTGTCGGGAATACAAACATCTATTCGTAACACTAAAGTTTTAAAAGCAATCTTTAGCCTCCTGGCACCCCTCTCATTGCTTTTAAAAGGTGATCTTACTCACCTTTTTCCCAGCACCGTGCCGGTCCTATCGCGGCTGGCCCTGTCTCCGTGGCTGAGATTTCCCACAGGAAAGCATTGGGAGGTGTTTGTGTATGCCTGGCAAAATGCTGCGCCAATCAGCATCTCGAAGCACCTCTAGTAGCTGTCTGAGTGACTGCCTCTAGAGGTGTTACTAGGCAGCAAAATAAACACCGCCTTTTCTCTGAAATGGCAGTGTTTACATAAAAAAAACTGCAAGCACAGGCTATAGACACAAGAATGAATACAATAAGCGGTAATTGTTCTGGTGATTATAGTGTCACTATAATGATATTTTTAAATGAAATTCACCATTAAAATTACTATTATCTGGTTAAAGAAGAACAAAACAAAACATTAAAAAATGGACTGCCGTAATAGATATTAGGCAACGCAACTCTACACGACTACTCTCTAGCCATAGATGGTCAACTACCTTAGAACCAAGGGGTGCCAACCACATAACAGATGTAGAGCCAGTCATACACACCGAGGCCAACCCCATTAGAACTTTTACCCATTTAGCCTTGCCATCACCAGACCCCGACAGCATTGTCGGCGACCTCAGAGTGGTTCCCCACTCTCCATACTGAGACACCACTTTTCGTTACAACTTTTCAGACCGACCAAAATGTAAAAAAAAAAAAAAAAAAAGATCAAAAATTTATTTTATGCTTATATATGTACAGAGTTGAAAGTTTGAATACTTTGACGTGGCTGTTGTGGCACCTCAAGGTATATGTTACAATTATTGCGCTGAAAAATAAAGAATTAAAAAAAAAAAAATGGACTGCCCATGACTAAACCAGGTTATCAGTAGAGAAAGATTTGGTAGTTTGTGCCCTGTTTATACATTGGGGAGTCCCTGCTTCCCCAACTACAGCACAGGAGGGACCAGATCCACTCCTCTTCCAGCCCAAGCTTACTGTAAGTGAGAGAGTGTTTGCTGTGTGTAACTATGATTGTGACTGTCTTTGACTGTGTGTGTGTGACTGTATTGTGACTGTCTTCCTGTGATTGTGCGTGTGTGCATGACTGTCTGTGACTGTGTGTGTGTGTGTGTGTGACTGTCTGCCTGTGATTGTGTATGTGTGTGTGTCTGTCTGCCTGTGATTGTGTATGTGTGTGTGTCTGTCTGTGACTGTGTGTGCGCGTGTGCGTGTGTGACTGCCTGCCTGTGACTGCGTGTTTGACTGTCTAGCTGTAACTATGTGTGAGTGACTGTGTGTGGGACTGTGCATCTGACTGTGTCTGACGGTCTTCGCCCTGCAGTGAGCTGGCATATGATGTCATTGCGGCCTCGGCGTCATTACAGGGCGTGTGAGGGACCTCTGCAGGGAGAGCACAGAGATCCCAGCAGCAACCACTGACCACCAGGGACTGAGGATTCACACAGCCCTTCTAGAGCAAGGTAGGGAGGCTGGGTGGACCTCTTAATTATTAATTGTGTGTATGTATGTAATATTTGTGTGTGTATATGATTGTGTGTCTGATTGTATGTGTGTGGGTCTGTGATTATGTGTATCTCTGTGTATGTGTTTAGTAGATAGCTCCCTTATTTGGTGTCCTTAAAGGACCACTATAGTGCCAGGAAAACAAATTTGTTTTCCTGGCACTATAGTGCCCTGAGGGTACCCCCACCCTCAGGGTCCCACTCCCGCTGGGCTGAAGGGGGAGGAAGGGTGTTAAACACTTACCTTTCTCCAGCACCGGGCTCCCTTGGCACCGGGGACTCTCCTCCTCCTTCCGACGTTTCTCTGAAACTGCTATGTTTACAGCAGGCAAGGTTAATCCTAGATGGACCTGGCACCCAGACCACTTCATTGAGCTGAAGTGGTCTGGGTGCCTATACTGGTCCTTTAAATATTGCAATCCCACATACGGATAACAAATAAGGGATTTATCTACTAAGCAACTGAAAATAAGAAAATGGCTTTTTAAAATTTTGATCCTTTAGCTGTTTAGTAGCTAATTCCCTGAATTGGTGCCCTTTTGTGAGATTTCCATATTTAAAGATACCAAATGAGGGTGCTGTTTAGCAGATAGCACCTTATTTGGTGTCCTTAAATATGGCAATCCCACATAAGGGATAGCAAATAGGGGAGTTATCTGCTAAACAAAGATCAAAATTACAAGGTGTCAGCCAGCCCACAACAAGAAATCTGGGTGGCTAATGTGAATTAATGTCCATTGCAACTTAATAGATATTTCACTTCTATCCTTGACAAATATGTAATCTTTGTGCGCATGCCCTACTGAGATTAACTGCGCATGACTATGAATAAAAATGATGTGATATAATATTAGTAAAGGGTTAAAGGGCAGGGAAAATGAAGGAATCCTTTGGAAATGTCTTCAGATCTCCCTTGAAGTATCTGTGTCCATAACAGAAGCAGCTGGTTCAATAGTTTATGGCAGCTGTACATATGGGTGGGTGCCAGGGGGTGTAATTTCAATGGATGGAAGAATCGAAGGCTGGCAGGGGATGTGAATTGCAGATGGAATAATCAAGACCAAGATAAGCCAGGAGGAGGAGAGATTTTTTTCACCAGAAAATAAATAAATAAAACATTAATTAAAAATAATGGTATGTAAAATCATGATCCATTTGGGGATACTTTTACAATGAGTAAAATTGGCCAATATTAATTCTAATTTAATTCTATTTTGTCAGCTTTAGACGGCAAGCAGCTTTACCCCATTGGGGGATTAAAAACAATAGTATTGGAGTTATTAGAACATCTTTGCAACACTTCCTGCTTATTTATTTCTGGACCAGTTTTTTAAATCTGTTTGCAACGATAGATGATGAGCAGAGAATCTGGATGCATTTGTCAAGTACAGGCTGGGTAATACTACACTCTTGATATAGAAACAAGCAATTTTGGTGCAAAAATGATAGTATATTGCCATTAACTTTGCATTAAAGGGGCACTATAGTCACCAGAACAATGTACAACTACAGCTTAATGTAGTTGTTCTTGTACCTATAGCATGTCCATGCAGGTTTTTTGTTAATGCAAACACTGCCTTTTAGAGAAAAAGCAGTGTTTACATTACTGCCTAGTAACAACTCTAGTGGTAATTACGCAGATGACCACTAGAGGTGCTTACTGGGTCAGTGCTGCACAATGTGAACAGGAACACAGACATATATTTCTGACCCTATAGTGTTAAAATTACTTGCCTCCCTAAATATAGTAAAATCTTACTTGTATTCAAGTCTGATGCTGCTGGCTCTCCCCCTGTCAGCCTCAGAATAGAAAGATGTCTGTTAACATCATCAGAAATGTTGTTCTGAGCCAATCACAGTGCTTCCCCATAGGATTGGTTGAGACTGTCTAGGAGGCAGATCAGGGGCAGAGCCAGCACAAGTCAAACACAACCCTGGCCAATGAATATTTATGAGGAAAGTTCAGTGTCTGCATACAGAGGGAGGAGATAATGAATGTTGGGATTCAAACTAGGTAAGACTGAGATAGGAAGGATCTCTAACAGCCATCTGAGGAGTGGACAGTGAAGTTATCACTAGGCTGTAATGTAAACACTGCATTTTCTCTGAAAAGACAGGGCTTAGAGCAAAAAGCCTGAAGGTAATGATTCTACTCATCAGAACAAATGCAATAAGCTGTAGTTGTTCTGGTGACTATAATGTCCCTTTAAGGAGCAATTATTTTTGCACGTTTTGCCCTATGTGTCATTGATCCTAGATCTGTTACTCGTGTTTATTGTTATCAGCATAATGTAACTGAATCCAACAAACTCCAACATTGTTCTCCAAGAGGTCAAAAGATCCTACATGGTTTGGATTCCTGACAAAACTGTCCTGGAGGTTACCGAACATGTGATTTATCTGCATCTTAAAGGATTTTCGAATTAGCCCGTTATGACCCATTCCTAGATCCCTCAAATGGAAGATAAAATCCAGATTTTGTGTCAGGTTCTTAAGAGGCATCTTATGTAACTGGTTCTAGGTTTTGTGACTTAATGAAAATGTCTTGTTAAATGGTTATGCAATATCGAAGGAAAACCTGTTACACATAAATGCATGTACTTCGCTGACCTTTAAAGTTATTAAACGTGTTGCTGTCAAACTAATCTCATTATATATGCTTAGAAATGAATAAATTATAAATATAGCAATTCATAAATCACATTCCAGCAAAAGTCAAAATACAATGCAAATAAACTTTTTGTATCTTTTTCATTTTTGCAGTGCTAATTTTATATTAATATTTTTGTTAAATATATTTGTAGCAGATTATTATTTATAAAATATTTTACCAGGAAAGATACATTGAGATTTCTCTCGTTTTCAAGTATGTCCTTATGTTTTTAAAGCTCGGTTAAGTCTAATTTATGATGTTATTAAATGTTTTGTTATTTTGTTGATTTATTTAATGATAACCATAATCTTTTTTATAGACTTTCTCAACTACTCACTATAATGAACGTATTCTGAACTAAATTACCATTTTCATGTAAGATAAACACGTTATCCAAGTTTTTAAGTACATTTAGTGAATCTATATATTAGAGCATGTACACATACAAAATTGCTATATATATTTTAAAAACTAGTTTGTGTAGGATATGGTGGGAGCCAGGCTTGTGTCACATCTGACCTACTTAAAGGGATTCTATAGTACCAGGAAAACAAAGCCATTTTCCTGGCACTATAGGCCCCTACAGTTCCCCCCTCTCTCGCGCCCCGACCCACCCCTCCCGTGGCGCTGATGGGGTTAAAACCCCCTTCAGTCACTTACCTGAATCCAGCACTGATGTCCCTCGGTGCTGGGTCAGGCTCTGCCTACGCTACTCCCCAGCTGACATCAGCTGGGGGGGGAGACCTAATGTGCATGCGCGGAAATTGAATCAATGCTGTCCTATGGGGAAAAATCTGACGCTGGAGGTCCTAGTGCAGAGCGTGAGTACATCCAGCATCAGATACCGGTCCGTTTTAATTCAGGAAGCCGTCTAATCTAGTAGACAGCCATTGTGGGCAGACTTAGAGCCCTGGAACTGCAGTGTGTTACATTGCAGCACTAAGTGCAAAAGGGACACAGTACTTAGACCACTTCAATGAGCTGAAGTGGTCTGGGCACCTACAGTGTCCCTTTAAAGAGCCAGTCTGTAAGGGTATGTGCTTCAAATTTTGAATAGCGTAGTGTATCAACCCTTTTTCAGAAACTCTCTTGACATTTCGTAAAACCTTTGGTTTAAAAGAAAATTTAAACTAATCAATATATTTTGACCAGCACATTGACTGGATCATATATGATGATTAGACTGCTGATGTCGCATTTCTAACAAACATTCTGAAAGGTTAAAGAAACACTACTTACTAGAATCATTGTTATATTTTAGGATTCCCTTGACCAATGCCATGAAGGGGTTAAGATTGATTCCTTTATGAGAATAGCCAATATCATCAATGCATTATCCATAGTGATTCCTTTAAAATCCAGTTTTAATGGGACAGGTGGAACGCATATGTAGAGCGCACCAACACACGCTAAGACTGAGCGTGACAATGCCATCCGACAGCTGTGTTCCTCCACGACAATTGTATGTGAAAATGTAACATAAGGTTTCCAATCAATACACCAAGAACTAGCTAAAGATGCACACAGAAAGCATTCGTGATAACAAAATATAACTCTAGTGCCTCGTTTCCACTGAGCGGAACGGTTCAGGTCGGTACAGTTTGGAAGAGTTAGAATGGTCCAGCCTATTCAGGTGAGCATTTCCACTGCATGTCGGACTGCCAGGGGGCATGCGGGGTTTAGACCTAATGCCTAGCGTGTCATTTGTCGTGAGCATTGACGTTTTCATGTCATTCAGCTGCGCGCTGGGGAGCAGAGCCAGCGCAGCTCCCCAGTAGGGGAGCGAGCGCAGCTCCCCCAGCACAAATTTTTTTTCCAGGGCTGCTTTGTATCCCCAGTCCGGCCCTGCACACACACCTTACTGATTAGTATGATGGCTACGACTAGGAGTCTTCCAAGTTACCCCTACCCCTACCCATCTATATTCCTATGTCTAACGTTATATCAGCGCTATCCGACTGCCAAAATATAGTCGCTTAATGGCAGAACCTTGCACATAGACACAAGGGTAAAGGCAATGAATGGCAGTACTGCATAGATCATTGAAATGTTGCTTCAATGTATTATGTACAATAGCAATGGTTCATATATTGATGGATTTGCTGCTGACGACATTCTGAAATGTTTTCCATTTTCCCCCATCCCTTTTTTTCTTCTGTACCCTCAAAAAAATTGTCAAAGTAAAAAAAAAAAATCCTGTTTCAATAATTTCATATTTAGATCACTAAACATCAAAGTGCCTTTACTTTACCTATATTCTGCTCCGTGCAAAAGGGATGATATCCAGCGCACAAAATAAACACCTAAGGGTGTTTATTTTGCATTTCAAATTTGAGAAAGCAGGAGGTCTAAAGATTTAAGGTTCCTTTTGCAGATGCCTTATTTATGACTCTTGAAAACTTGCATGTAATACAGCCAAGCCAAGCAATCAATATCCTCAAAGGACCCCAAAAGCCCTAAAACTAACCTCTAAAACTCAACTATGGTGCCTTAAATAATAATGTGGAGAGCACTGTGTACCCTCCGCCTGTTTCTTGAGTTTCTCAGTATCCTTTTATAACTGACATTTGATACTCTTCTGTCGAGAGTTTAATTAAATTCTCTGTGTGCACAAATTAGATTGTGTAGCTGAGGTCACCAAATCTTTCCATAAACCAGGATTTCTGGCAGGAAAAATAGTCAATAAACTTGTGCTTTTATGTAGGAGTAAAATGACTGAACAGCACCAATACTTCATATTAACAGATTCTTCACATATAGTAGCAAAGTACCCCAAAATGCAGGACCGTCCTGACAAATATTGGGGCTATTGCCACCTATCCCAATTCTAAACTTTTTCATCAATACAATTGTTTTAGACGTATTTATGAGCTTAGAAGTTGAAAACTATTTTATCTTGCCATCATTAAATTCAGTGAGTGCCATCATTGAGGTTTATTGATGCATGTTTGGAATGAAGGCTAGCCCCTCTGGTCCGATCACACATAAGAGCTATTGTAGCTCAAATAGCTGAAAAATGTAATGTTGACCATGATAGAAAGATGTCTCAACACAAAGTGCATGCATTTTGCTGCGTATGGGGCTGCGTAGCCACAGACCGGTCAGAGTGCCCATGATGACCATTGTCCACCACTAAAAGCACCTTCAATGGGGATATGAGCAGCAGAACAAGACCATGGAAAAAGGTTGCCTGGACTGATGGATCATGTTTTCTTTTAAATCAAGTGGATGGCCGGGTGCATGTGCGTTGTTTACTTGAGGAAGAGATGGCCACAGGATGCACTTTGGGAAGAAGGCAGACCGGTAGAGGAAGTTTATGTTCTGCTGGGAAGCCTTGGGGCCTGGCATTCATGGGGATGTTACATTGACACATACCACTTACCCAGAGATTGTTGCAGACCTCGTACACCACCTCGTGGCAATGCTGTTCCCTGATGGCAGTGACCTCTTTCAGCAGGATAATGCACACTGAAAAAAAAGTTCAGGAATGGTTTGAGGGACATGATAAAGAGTTCAAGGTGTTGCCTTGGCCTTCAAATTCCCCATATCTAAATCAGTTTGAGCTGTGGGAGGTGCTGGAACAACAAATCCAATCCATGGAGGCCTCACCTGACAATTTGAAGAACTTATAGGACCTGCTGCTAATGTCTTGGTGCTAGATACCGCAGGTCACTTTCAGAGGTCTTGTGGAGCTGATGCCTTAATGCATCAGAGCTATTTTGGCAGCACAAGAGGAACCTACACACTATTAGTCAGGTAATTTTAATGTTGTAGCTAAACATTGCCCTTGGATGTTTTACATTTTGTTCTTAACTTACATTCCGTGGCAGCATGCATAATTGTTGTTGAATTCACTTTCAGAATTGGCACCACATTTTAAGCCTCTCGCATTTTATCCTCCTTTTCTTCCTGATGGTTTTACCATTGACTAAATCCATAAAATAAGACACATGATTAATATTACTAGGAAAAAAATAAAGATGCATTTGCACTTTGAATGATTTATTACTTAAACAAAAAGGAAGAATGTGAAAGCTGTTTACTTGTCAGATAAAATCTACCACCTCTTTTTTATACCCTGGGAAAGACAGTTGTGATCTAAAAAAGAGAACCAAAATGGAACAGGAAAATAAGGTGACGGATGGCGTGTAATAAGGAATATTTTGATGTGAATAAGGGAGTAAACATGCTTAAATAATAAAAGTACCAGAAAAGTAGTCTATAAAGTGAGCAGAACCCCTTTTAAACATAACTCCCTACGATTGGTTACCATATTAATTACATTTTTGTAGCACACCTGTGTTCGATCAAATACAATATCTACTGTATAAAACCCAAAACACTTAGAAACAAATAGACTTACGCATGTCATTATAGTTCAGGTTTTTATTTTATTTTTTTTAAATATTTAATTAGGATTTCTTGAAACTTTTTATACAAAATAACATGGTACAAATAAAACTTTGAAGAATAAAAAGGAATAAATACCATTTTACAAAGCAAGTAATTCTAAAAACATGTTTAAATAATAAAAAAAAAAGAAATAAAATAAAACATATCTCTTGTTAACATTAGCAAAAATGTAATATTGTATAACAAACCTCATAGCTTTTTTTTTTATTATTAATATTGAAAGGACCTTAGGACAAACTGATTAAATGCAATGGCTATTTATTGGTAGTAAATCTGAATATATCCCCCTATTCGTCACATTGAACCTTTAATTTACTTTAAGAAACTCTTTACACCAGGGGTCACCAACTTTTTTCGAATAAAGGCCGGATGCTATGTCTGTATATGGATGGAGGACTGCGTTCATCCATATATGTAAAAATGTGATATAGTAGTGATAGCAGTGGGAGTAACAGTAAACGTGAAAAAGATGCCCATTTCTTAATTCTTTGAGCAGTTTAGCAGATGGCTCCCAGATTTGGTTTCCTTATGTGTGATTGCCATATCTATGGATACTATAGATATGCCTATGTTTACTAAACAGCTGAATGATCAAATACCTTTTCCTTTCCCAATGCTCCTTCCCTTTCTCATTCATGTCATACCTATTCTCCCCTCACCCCTTCCTCTTCTCATCCATGCCACATATAATTTTTGGATATATACAATTTTTCCATGCCACAGTGAATAAAACTAATACTTTTTAGAACACTTAAACATCTACCGCAAAGCCATACACACACACATAGTCATCCAGACATATGTACACAGGCACACTCATACAAACAGTCATTCAGACACACAGAAACACTCATACATACAGTAATACAGACACACAGAAACACTCGTACAAACAGTCATACAGACACACAGAAACACTCGTACATACAGTAATACAGACACACAGAAACACTCGTACAAACAGTCATACAGACACACAGAAACACTCATACATACAGTAATACAGACACACAGAAACACTCGTACAAACAGTCATACAGACATAGAGACACAGGCACACTCATACAAACAGTCATACCGACACACAGAAGCACTCATACAAACAGTCATACAGACATAGAGACACAGCGATACAGTCATATTTTCTTATAAACACATACAAATAGCCATACAGCCGCGCATACAGGCAGTCACACACAATCACACAGACATAATATACACACTCATACAGACACAGAAGACAAATTAAAATGTGCTATGCATTGGCTGGGCACATATATTAATAAGGCAGGACCATCTGGTGGTATGAGGGAGCAATGAGTAGCAGCTAGCGTTAGTTCTACACACAGCTCCTTCGCGGCCTGCTCTGTAGTGATATCATGCATTGCTACAATCTGAACCATCCAGAGCTGTGAATAGATTTCTGTGCCGCTCGGATCTCTGGCATGGCAGGGGTAGACGGCAGATCTGATGCCCTATAGTTCAAGGGATAAGGTGTAGAGCTGATGTATTGCAGGGGTCAGTCCTGGTGTGGACCGCAAGCCATAGGAGGCGCTAAATATTCAGCAGAGGATCACATTAATCACAACAATATTACATGTTTAATCTTAACGTGGTATGGTGAGCCAAATAGGTGAGTTGGAGAATTTAACCAGTTTGACAATTATACTTTAAAATATTTAATTCCCATGCCAATGTCTAGGTTAGGGTATAAACTTCTTAAAACGTATCTTAAATAAAACTTCATGATCACAACCTGGTATTAAAAGCTAGCACTGCACAATAAATCATTACAATCAGAAGAATAAATGAACTAATTCACTATTCAACCAAGGACTTATGTTTCCAAGTCCAACATTGGTAGTAAACCAGAAACTCAGCAGTCAGGAGGGTATCCTATACTTGATATAAACCCAGTACTATCTAAATATATAGTAATAATATACTGGTTAAAAAAAGTAGCAAGATGTCAAAGTATTTGCTCTCCAAATTCAAAAATAAAACAAGTGATATTCTTCATTAGTACCACTAGAGGGCAGGCAATACATTTAGTAGTGCTGCGGGGACAAAAAAAATTATAATCAGGGGCAGGCTCAGACAGTGCTTGTTTATATTTAATGATAGGTAGCCTCCTGCCTGCAGGTCATCGGGACAGGTTCAAACACTCCTATGTTTTAATTCAATGCAGGTTGAATTCTTGTGTGCAGATTATCAGGACAGGCTCAGACAGTGTTAGGTATCTACATAATGTTAGGTGACCTGTTTCGAGTTACTCGGGACAGGCATAGGCACTGCTGGGTTGCTCTATGATGTAGGTGTTGCATCTAGCTGCTGAGCTACAAAGTGTCAGGAAAGGCTCAGACAGTGCTAGGGTTTGATATACTATTAGATCACAACTGAATGTGAATTATGACGTGACAGACATATCTAAAACCATCTTCTTCCAGATGATCTGCCTAGACCACTGGCATAACAATGGAGGTGGAGAAGGATCAAACCCCATGCAGCAATGATATTTTATCCCAACGCTGCTCCATGATGTTATATCCC
Organism: Pelobates cultripes; assembly: GCA_933207985.1. Taxonomy (NCBI): domain Eukaryota; kingdom Metazoa; phylum Chordata; class Amphibia; order Anura; family Pelobatidae; genus Pelobates; species Pelobates cultripes. The sequence continues at coordinate 26,374,151 of OW240916.1, forward strand.
TAAGCCAACCCTGAGTCCGTAGTGGACTGAAACATACAGGACGGACCAAAATATAAGTTGACCGAAGTGGTGAAGGAATTAACCATCCCCTGTAAGATAAATGTAGTAGGGAAGAACTGACTCTCATCAGCAAGTCTCCCTCCTACCACCCCTTCTTAAAAACCATAGCCCTATGATAAATACTCAGTAGATTATTTTTATTTTATAGCATGATCCCCTACCACCAGATGATGAATGCAATTTTACATGTTTATCTAAGAGAGAAGATAACGCATTTTCCCCCTGGTGTGATCTTATTAGTAATTCTTTGTTTTTTTCCGCACAAAGGTTTTGCATTAGTTATAGTTCATAAAACATACATTGATTCTGGAATAGAGAATACTGGAATAACTATTTGATGTGGAATGTGAAACTCATGCCATCATTTAATCCGGGCCGTACCAAAGATTGTAGCATCGCGTGTAACTATGAGCTTCACGTCACTCTTGTGCAACACTTTGCAATGAGACCCTAGAAAGTAATAAAAGAACTCGATAATACTCATATGTAATACCATTATGGGAGTAAATTTGACCCACACTTACAGGTATTGTTGGACATTTTCAGACAAGACATATATGTATACAATTAAATAATGCTGATAACCTGTGATCTTTATAATTCTTTAGGTTTTTGACTGTAAAAATAATTCACACATATATAACAAGTCAAATCCATATGGTAAGTGAATGACCTTGGATGTTGGCACAGATAGTCTTAGAGGTTCCGTGATAAGGTTACCATACCTTATCTGCATAGGAATGGACAACACAACTTGTAGTGTTCACTTGTCATAAGACATATGAAGACAGATTTTTGGTGGTTCGTCTTCTGCATCACCTCCGACACTCTAAGTCTCTTTTAGATATTACAAAAAACACCCTTTATTAATGGAAAGAGACTGTCTGCCAGAAGGGAGGAATGTTTTACTTCCACGACATTGAACTGCAACTCAGATTTTTTCTTGCAGTTTGGTCATCAAAAAAGGCAAAGCCTGAGAGAACACATCCCTATACTTGTATTCCATATATTAGTATTATATGTCTTGCAGATGCTGCTCCTTCATGTTCCTTTACGTAGTGGTAGAATGCGGAATTTCAGTAATGGAATGCTTCAAGTATCTCTCTGTAGGTGGTATGAAACATCCCAATCTGAAGGCCATCTTTTTTCTATCACACAAGACGTTTATTTGCTCCAAGAGTTTCCACTGAAAAATAAGTGAGGTAGAAATGAAAACGATATTTCAAACTCCTGTTGCCATTGGTCATCCTGGGCCCTGAACGAAGTACTGACGCTTCAGAGGAAGCCAGGCGTGTGATAATGCCATAGTTGATTATGTCTTCTCTCCAAATAGTCAGACACAACCACAGTCCTTAGCAGATACCTCTTTGATAGTGTGGTAATGATTTTTAGAGTCAAGGAAGGAGATATCATCATCGTATGACAGTGGCCTGCAGCAGGGCCTCGCCCGTACCTTCTCTTTTTTGATCTTCTTTTTGCCTCGGATGCTCTGCAACGAGAAGTCGTAGTTGCGCACAGCAGCATCGCAGGTTCCACTGCAATAGCGGAATAGGACGGTCTCGTCGGATACGTATCCTAGACCCAACTCGCTGACGCTCACCTCTAGCTCCTTCACTGTGCATGGTTGTTTGTGAACTCTGGCCCTCTTCATTCTTGCTCCATTTTTTGGATCGTCTCCAGAGTGCACTGCCTGGCTGTATCTCTCCACCAGAGTTGAAACAAGCTCCCGAATCTCGCCTTGTGTGTAGCTTTCGAAGAGAGCAGTGTCTAGAATGGAAAGAAATGTCATAAATTCAGTATAGTGATTTTAGTAATTCACTACAATTCTCCCTATTGCTACATATAACATACCTTGTGGCTCTTTACAGTATTTACATTTTCTACACTACTGTTTTAGGACAGTCATATATTTCCATTGAATTATTTTGTTTTTTTAAGCCAGGTAAATGACGTAAATTCATAATCCCAATGCCATTGCCTACAGCTAATCCCCAACCCTGATATAAAGGAACACTATAATGTCATGAATTCAAACATGTGTTCCTAACACTATAGTTGTAAAACGCCATTTAGGCCCCTGGCCCCACGTGAAAAAGTTACTTAACTCATCTTTTTCCAGTGCTGCACGGGGCTCCTCGGCAAAACGTTTTCTTGCGCTAATCACCATCTCCTCAAAGAGATGCATTGAATCAATGTATCTCAATGAAGAATGCTCAACGTCTTTATGCAGAGGGTGGAGACACTGATCGTCAGTCACACTGTGCAGCACTGACCAAGAAAGCATCTCTAGTGGCCATCTGAATGACACCCACTAGGGGTGTCCCTAGGCAGCAATGTAAGCAGTGCCTTTTTTTCTGAAAGGGCAGTGTTTACATAAAAAAACTTTCAGGTCCAGGCTATATCCACCCGAAAAACTGCATTACGCTATAGTTCTGGTGACTATAGTGTCCCTTTAATAATAATAATGCCTAAAAGAAATTGTAAAACTGTCCATTTCACTTCTATACTATCCCCTAATGCTTAGCACATCATTTACCCGTAATACTTCCTTCTGCTAAAAGCACACCGTGTCAATATCTCTATCAATTCAAATTAAAGTTGTCTGCACACTTCCTATGGTTTTTAATAAATGCTCTTTTCATTTCTTCTATTGTAGAGTAAAAGCTTACTTGTGCAACATACTTTATCCCTGCAGCATAACCTATTGATCTCTTTAAATGATAAAGGCACAACTGAAAGCTAAAGAGCGTTAAATCAATAGCGGATTGGCATTTAGAGCTAAGCACAACAAAATAGCACTTAACCCCATTCATGACAACTATCCCATCAATACTGTCATTATAATTTATGGGAGAGTTACAGCATTACAGTCTCTCTGCCTCTTATTGTCAGCATGGAGCCCTAAATGAAGAGTGTAGCTGAAGTATGGATTTTAATGCCCTGAAAATTTTGCCTAGTGCAACAGGATCATATCTGAATATCTCACTTGCCACTTATCTCTAGTGTCCATAGACTTGGAACACCAGAGGAAAAAACCTGGGCTAGAGGGACTCAGGTCCAAAATGATCAATCTTATGTTCACTGTTATCAAACGCTAGACTGTTGACAAGCTTGCCTGTAGTTTAAAGCTTTGACTTCCCCGGCTAAATCTTTACCAGAATATGGGGATTAGCTTGTCTTTTCAATAAATCCTGGTTGAAGTGAGCTGAAAATAAGATAAAAATTGTAAGCCCAAAAATTATTTTTTCCAGTCCATTCTGATGTTGTTTTTTTTATAATTAGATTTTAATCAACCAGTCTGTTTCATGGTGAACTAGGGTTCAACATGGTAGTTCTATTGCCTTTGATGTTTGTTGAATTATCATATGTAACTATAATATGGAGCAGTTCGGCAAATACCTGGTAACTGAACTGACTTCTACCAGTGCAATGGGCATTACAACTTTTTATCAGTCCTTTGATGCAACAAATACTAAATAGTTTTTAACTTCATCCAGTACGTGGACAGCTTTACTGAATTATTTAACTTTTAAAGACTTGCCCTCTATCCAGAGCCGTCTTAATGTACGGGCACGTTGATAAAATGCTAGGGGCCCCCACTAGCATAGGGTTCCCATAGGCTTGCCATCTTTTCAGTACATTATTCCTAGAGATTTATTCAGAACCTTCAGACCCACTTTATTAAAATGTTTAGGTGGACTAGTCACCTCAGCATTGTTATCCTGAAGACCATTGACTTAAAGCCAATTATAAAGCAATTCTCTGCAAAGAAATTGTGCAAATGTTTGTGTTGAACATTTGATTAATAATAAATCATTCGTAGTAATTTCGTACTGTGCCATATCCGTCTGTATGATTTACCAACAGAGTGCCATTTACATGTTGAATTTCTTTGTTTTCAACTTCAAGGTTTGTGTTTTAATGTCCAGATGTTTGTGTGGAGTAATCTCTGCTGTACAGCATGCTTTTTTAATATTTAAGAATTGATTTTGTTGGAGGTACCATTAAATAAAAGCTTAATTTAATCGATAATTTACATTTTTATTTTTGTAAGGGGGTTGTCTAGGCAGGGCCCCAGTACGTTGCCTTGCCTGAGGTCCTATAATGATGTTGAGACGTCCATGGCTCTACCAAGTCTGCTTACCCCCTACAAATCTGTTCTCTACAGCCCACCCGCTTCTGATACCAGATGGAAATGTGAAACCACTCAAGAAAGGTGTTATAATGTTCTTAGGTATGTCCATATAATATTCGTTTCTCATCATTACTTTTCACTGTAGCTTCTCCAATTTCTACATATAACTTCCCTACAGTGCATTTTATGTCTTCATATAATCCTTTCATTTACGTCTCCCTGTTGTTTCATATAATGCCCCAGTTACTCCATACAGCCTCTCTCTTCTTTATTGCTTTAAATAACTGCTTTCTAAATGGTTCAGTCTCTCTGTTCCATGCCATACCTCCATCTCCACTAACAAGCCTTGGTGCCGTGTGTGTCATATTAACACCTTGATATGTAAATCCTACAAATACTTTGTGTTATTGTTATTAAAAAAAACGACTGGATTTATTACCCAGGAAATATGCAGATACACTACATTTAAATTATTAGTTTTTAATTTATTACTCCCAAGCGTAAAATGAAATAAGATTGTAAAGTGGCGTCTGGGAGTTAAACCATTGTGGAATTTTCCCAGTTGTGTGAAGTGTTTAACTCTGCCGAGCGGTGGTAAGGCTGGGATATGTGAAGAAAGACTCTTGTTGTGATTGCAGGCACTCCTGGCTGGGAAGGGGTTAAGGGTCTGTGTGTTAGTGATCTGGGTATGAATGTGATCAAAGGAACATTGCTTCCTGCAATGCAGGAGAACATTCCCAAACCTTCTAAATTAAAACCACCAGGTATAACTCGGAAAGCAGATACGTGAAGTAGATCAAGGCGGTTTTTGGTAGGGTAACGGGATTCCATGTATAGTGAGTTTGGGAGTGTCTCAAAGTAATTTGATGTGATAGATTTTAATCTATTTGCTCTCGTGTTCTCTTGTCAATACCTTTGCCAACCACCTATTTCACACCTCACCATTTTAAATGTATAATTGGCTCCACAACCTGCTGTAGCAGATTCACAGGCCAAATGTATCAAGACCAGCAGACTGACAAGAACTTAACCAGCATCTCAAGGGCAATAAGCCACCACTACTACTATACTACATCACCACATCGGAAATCTCACAGACACTAAACAACCACCTTATATAGCACTACATCACCACATCAGAAATCCCACAGACACTACAGAACGACCATATACAGCATTATATCACCACGTCAGAAATCCCACAGACACTACACATCCACCTTATACAACACTACATCACCACATCGGAAATCCCACAGACACTACACAACCACCTTATACAGCACTACATCACCACATCAGAAATCCCACAGACGCTACACAACCACATTATACAGCACTACATCACCACATCGGAAATCTCACAGACACTACACAACCACCTTATACAGCACTACATCACCACATCGGAAATCCCACAGACACTAAACGACCACCTTATATAGCACTACATCACCGCATCAGAAATCCCACAGACACTACAGAACGACCATATACAGCACTATATCATCACATCGGAAATCCCACAGACACTACACACCACCTTATACAACACTACATCACCACATCGGAAATCCCACAGACACTACACAACCACATTATACAGCACTACATCACCACATCGGAAATCTCACAGACACTACACAACCACCTTATACAGCACTACATCACCACATCGGAAATCCCACAGACACTACACATCCAACTTATACAACACTACATCACCACATCGGAAATCCCACAGACACTACACAACCACATTATACAGCACTACATCACCACATCGGAAATCTCACAGACACTACACAACCACCTTATACAGCACTACATCACCACATCGGAAATCCCACAGACACTACACAACCACCTTATACAGCACTACATCACCACATCGGAAATCCCACAGACACTACACAACCACCTTATACAGCACTACATCACTACATCGGAAATCCCACAGACACTACACACCACTTATACAGCACTACATCACCACATCGGAAATCCCACAGACACTACACAACCACATTATACAGCACTACATCACCACATCGGAAATCTCACAGACACTACACAACCACCTTATACAGCACTACATCACCACATCGGAAATCCCACAGACACTACACAACCACCTTATACAGCACTACATCACCACATCGGAAATCCCACAGACACTACACAACCACCTTATACAGCACTACATCACTACATCGGAAATCCCACAGACACTACACAACCACATTATACAGCACTACATCACCACATCGGAAATCCCACAGACACTACACAACCTCCTTATACAGCACTACATCACCACATCGGAAATTTCACAGACACTACACAACCACCTTATACAGCACTACATCACCACATCGGAAATCCCACAGACACTACACATCCACCTTATACAGCACTACATCACCACATCGGAAATCCCACAGACACTACACAACCACCTTATACAGCACTACATCACCACATCGGAAATCTCACAGACACTACACAACCACCTTATACAGCACTACATCACCACTTACGCACTACATTACAATCTGAGCTAGCCTCAAATCACAAATAACTGCACATTAGCCCAGGTATCTGTATTCTGAGCATTGTTTATTTATATTTAATATTAAAAAAAGTTATAAAAGGGTGTTTGTTCTTTGAACAAAGTAGCACACAGGCCCATCTCTACCACTTTATTTTTGGCAGTTCGTATCCTAAGTTTCTGACTGCTATCATTAAATAACGCACTCTCTTAACAGTGCACGGTTTTAGCAAAGTTCTGTAGTAACAGTGTGAGGTGCAAAACTGAGGCTGGTAGAACAGAACAGATATAAGCATTCACTGAACATGTATACATTACAATGGTGCTGTTGCATTGGTTAAAGGGACACTATAGTTATCATAACAACTACAACTTATTGTATTTGTTCTGTGAGTAAAATCAGTCCTTTTCTCAGATAAAAAATTAAATATGTTTACATAACAGCCTACGGACACCTCCAGTGGCCACTCCTCAGTTGGCTACTAGAGGTGCTTCCTGGGGCAGTGACTGACATTCAGTGTCTCCACCCTCTGCATGGAGATACTGAACTTTCCCCATGTGAGGAGATGCTGATTGGCCATGGCTGTGTTTGGCTTGTGCTGACTCTGCCCCTGATCTGCCTCCTTGACAGTCTCAGCCAATCAAATGCTTTCCTGTGTTATTGGCAGAGATCACCACTTCTGAGCAGGTCAGGGACAGAGCCAGCAGAAACAGACATGAATAAAGGTAAGACTTTACTATGTTTAGGTATGTCAGGGGCTAGATGGTGTTTTTAATACTAAAGGGTCAGGAACCCTACATTGTTCTTTTAATATAATATGCAAATTACAGCTCATTACATTCAAAACGAGCTTTAAAGGTAATAAAGTTTTTAAAATCACCATTGCCTACCATATCTGTGGTTAAATAATAAATGTTTAGTTATGTCAACATATATACTTCTTAAAGGACCACTCTAGGCACCCAGACCACTTCAGCTTAATGAAGTTGTCTGGGTGCCAGGTCCCTCTAGGATTAACCCCTTTTTTTTATAAACATAGGTTAATCCAGCCTCCAAATCCTCTAGTGGCTGTCTCATTGCCAGCCGCTAGAGGCGTTTGCGTGCTCTCACTGTGAAAATCACAGTGAGAACAAGCAAGAGTCCATAGGAAAGCATTGTAAATGCTTTCCTATGAGATCGGCTGAATGCGCGCGCAGCTCTTGCTGCGCATGCGCATTCAGCCGAAGAGGAGGATCGGAGGCGGAGAGGAGGAGGAGAGCTCCCCGCCCGGCGCTGGAATAAAGGTAAGTTTAACCCCTTTCCTCTCCCCAGAGCCCGGCAGGAGGGGGACCCTGAGGGTGGGGGCACCCTCAGGGCACTATAGTGCCAGGAAAACGAGTATGTTTTCCTGGCACTATAGTGGTCCTTTAACTGTTAGTGATTACCAAAAAGTAGACACTTTCTACCATTGAATTCACTTGGCACATGAGCATTGCATTCAGCGATAAGATAAAATAAGACTTAACAGCTTGTTTGGTGTGAACAATAGAGGCCTTTATTAACTAAACTGAGAAATGTGGAGGACAGAGTAGGGAACTGAATATTTTAGGCAAAAAAAGCTGAACTGGAGAAAGGCTGAGTTGTAGAATATTTTTCTTGTCCGAGGAATTCTCCACAAAGCCTAATTTAGAGAATAAACACCCTTTCCCAACTTTATTTAAACAGCTTCCTCTTGCAGCAAGGTGTGAAACATAGAAGTTAATTGTAATTATGCAAATTACATGCCTACAGGTCTTTGGGTGATGTAGAGGAGATCAAATAAAAATAAAATGACAACCAACATATTCTCAGCTGTATCAAATTACTTTTTTAAAGCAATTCATTCAGGTATCCTGAGATGGCCAAGCAGGGCCACCATTACAAATCTTGAAGACTCATACGAAACATCTTGACACTCAAGGACACACACTCCCTGATACACACAGAACCACACGATCTTACACGCAAAGATATTGTACACAAAGATACACACATATACACATATGTTCTAATGCTGATGAAAGTCCCAGAGAGAATTAAACTTTGATTCATGGATACTATACATTTTTAATAACGTGATCTACTTGAAAGACCGTGAGTGTAGCCCACCTTCTGTTTTCTTAAGATACACATGCATACACACACATTTATAGACTGAAAGACACACACATACAGATTCATAGTGCCAGTCACACACACATACACTCACTCCATGACACACATAACCACACTAGCATACACACAGAGATAAACATCCAGACACACATTAATAGACTGGAAAACACACAGACACACACAGATTCATAGTACCAGTCACACACACGTACACATGTACTGGCAGACACACACACACACACACACATACTTACACACTGGAAGACTAAATACGTAGTATCTTTCACCTTCCTCGCTATCTTTTGGGTGCAGGTGAGTGGCTTGTCTGCTTTCTTGAGAAGTGTGCGAGAACAAGTGGCCAGCTGTTGTACGCAATCCAGGATGCATCACATCCTTCTTGGTGCTTCGATGCTAGTAATATAGGAGACACTTATGCAGTATGGCAAGGCACGTGCTCCATTGCTAATTTCACTGCATCCCAATAAGCATACTGTGCCAAATCATCTTTTTTTTCACTATATATAACTTCTGGCATCATTTATAAATGTACTTTTTAAACAATATTTTATTATATTTTTATTACGCTCTATGTCTTATTTATGCCAAAGAATCCTAGGTGGGGATTATACCACCAGTGCCCTATTCACAGAGCAGTTGGTCTGCTCTACCGAGTAATTAGAACGTGGAACACTGTGTAGCAATACGAAAACCGCAGACTAATTGAATGCCCCTAGGTGAAATACATGGTGAAATACATTTATGTGTATTTGCATTTAGTTTTCCAACTGGTAGACATTTTGATTATAATGACACTGAAACATAAAATTTCTAATTTGACTATAGCTCAAAGCGTGACGATATTATTATATTGCATTAACATTTCAGATGAATTGAATGCTCCTAGGTGGCCGCCATTTCGTGCATACGAATGCACGTGGTGAGAACAATGGACGGCGGCCATCTTTTCTCCCGAACGCAGCCAGCGGGACTTGGTTGTCGAGTGCCTGGAACTGTTTTCGGCATGGCACTCGCACGAACCCGGGTCTATATGGAAGTCCCCTACGTACTACTTCCCAGTACGGTAGACGAACGACGTTCGGGAGTTTGAAACAGACGAACAACAGGAGCATTCTACACGAAACAGCTTTATTTCATCTTTTGCGGTTTTCGTATAAATCCATGTGAACGGAGACCGGCTCTTGCCACAAATCCTCTGGAACTCTTTTTCTGATTCACCCTCGTGGCAGACCGGTTAACATTCCACATGGTGCAGTTCGAAAACCACCAAATGGATTTGTCTGAATTTTTAGTATGTTGTTTCCAAAGAGTTCAGCTACCCAGGGATATAGTTTATGTCTGTTTATAGTATTTCTGAAAAATGTGAAAATTTGAACTTTTTCTGTCCAGCAGATAATTGAGTTTAATGTTTCCAAAACTCAATTATCTTGCTGGCTCAGAGGAGGAGTTTGATGTTGTATAAATTGAATGCCTCTTCTTGCCATTAAACCAGTCTTGTTCCAGCATTAAGTTTTGGCTCATGTGTGGATTATTATGTAACACCAGCGATATTTTAACCTGTGGATTACTGGCGATATTATTTTATTGGAATAAGGGAATGCTAGACGGTGATACTTATTCAGACCATCACACCTTGGATAATATCAATTTTCACCATTTATTTATACTCTGGTCGAGCACGTCCTCCTGTTGTTTTTTCTCTGAATTATTAAACATGGGAATGGTTTGTATTAAAAAAAAATACTTGTATATATAATTTGTATGTTCTTACATTGTGAAAGCATTGGCTGCTTGCGTTCTGTGCCTCTTGGGTATCTTCGATGCCCTTTCAGTGATGAAACCATGGCTGATCGTGAGGAAGAGGAGGCCGAACTCAATTTCCAACTCCTGAAGAAGACTTCTTTGCAGATCAAGAGGGACAACACAGCACAGAGGAGCATCAAAGCAGGAGCTGTCCTCTTCCATACCTTCATCTTAAGGACAATAAAGGCATTGAGACTCTGCAAACAAAAACAGCAAGTAGACAGTGTGAGGTGTGGGAACTAATACGAGTACATAAGTGGCGGAGACAAATAAATATTTGGACAAAAATGTGGAATTATTTGCAGGAAGAGCTATCAGGAGGAAGTGAACATCATGTCATACAGAGAGGTCACATGGCAAAAACAAAAATAAGACAATGCTATAGAAGGGTTATTATACTTATTACATTATTTATTATACATATTATTACTACATTATACAGATGTAAAAGGAAGCCAAAATTATTAAAGGGACACTATAGTCACCAGAACAACAACAGCTTATTGTATTTGTTATGGTAAATATATAACACTGTCTTTACAGAATAAAGGCAGTGTTTACATTACAGCCTAGGAATACCTCTGCTGGTCACTCCTCATGGCTGTTAGAGGTGCTTCCTGGGGCAGTGCTGCACAGTGTGAATTACATTATTTTTGCTACAAAACTCGTAATGGACCAAAATTGGAAGTCCAGCGATATTAATTGGTTATTGATGTGCAGCCAAATCAATTATCATCATAAGATTGAATGTATTTTCTTTCATGGAGAGGGATGAGATAGAAATATTTTAGGCTTGGTGGTCCCCATGGAAGGATTATTTTGATCATTTAAATTTTAAAACAACGTTAACCCTTAGACTAAATTGACTGTAATGCTTTAAATACTTATTTTTTTGTTTTAATTTGATCTCTAATGTTGATTGAAATGTTAATGCAATCTAATAATATTGTCACCCTTTGAGCTATAGTCAAATTAGAAATGAATGTTTCAGTGTCATTATAATCAAAATGTCTACCAGATGGAAAACTAAATGCAAATGCACATAATTGTATTTATACAATCTAAATAAAAATAATGAATATGAAAACATTTAAATAAAAATGCTTTTTCTTACAAACCAGGTACAACTTTTGGTGTAAATATAGCATGTAGTGTGAATGAGGGTTATTTGCTAATGTGAAAATGAAAGGTGAAGTTCAAGTGTAAAGGACTACTAAAGTCACCTAGATCACTTCATCTCAATGACATGGTCTGGGTGCAGTTGCCCTGTCCTTTCAACCATGCAATGTAAAAAAATCTTCATAGTAGCCATTCTCAGGGCTACATTAAAGGTCTGTTACTCCATTTTGCAGAAATATGAGTTATCTTCCTTCCCTTCTCCCCTTGAATGATAATCCTGATTTTCCCATGGCCTAGACCCACAGATCTTCCAAGCTCTGGTTTATTCACCCTAAGCTCAACTAACTAGGCAATCTGTCTTACAACTGCTCACTCACCAGTGGAACCTAGGAAGAGCATACAAATTGTTCTCTTGCTGATGCCACATCCCTCACCATTTGCACCTGTATAGATCCAAGCTACGGAAACAAATACTGACGGCGAGGCAACACTTCTGGTACTTTGATTCACATGTGGTGGGTTGCGTAGAGATCATGAGATATTTTGAATTCACTTGTGGTTGGTTGCGTACAGATCATGAGATATTTTGAATTCACATGTGGTGGGTTGCGTACAGATCATGAGATATTTTGAATTCAATTGTGGCTGGTTGCGTACAGATCATGAGATATTATGAATTCACATGTGGCTGGTTGCATACAGATCATGAGATATTTTGAATTCACATGTGGCTGGTAGCGTACAGATCATGAGATATTATGAATTCACATGTGGCTGGTTGCATACAGATCATGAGATATTTTGAAATCACATGTGGTTGGTTACGAACAGATCATGAGATATTTTAAATTCACATGTGGTGGGTTGCGTACAGATCATGAGATATTTTTGATTCACATCTGGTGGGTTGCGTACAGATTATGAGATATTGGCACACCATATAAACCTACATAAAAATGGTCTCAGAAAGAACTCCCATCCTTCAAACCAACATTACTGTAGTTGCATCACATGATCAGAATATGAGATCGGAAGTGAGAATTCAAAGTAGTTTTCAAATTTAAGGTCAAAACAACCAAATTGGAAAAAGTTCTCTAAGTCAACTATGTCACTTTGACTTCTCACTTTAGTAACTAACCCTGCTTATCTTGCTCTCCTCAAGCCAGCCCTCCTACTGGTCTATTAGTGGAGCTCGACTCCATAAAAGAACTTGTGTATACTGGCTGTAGTCAAATACAGGCATACACTATGATGTGGTCTCAGTGGGTTCTAACTACTCCTACTGAGCAAATCAAAGCATTAATGTTCTAAAAATCTGCCTACTAACCCCAATTTTCTCACAGCTGGACATTACCTAAGCCAAGGGGGCCAAAAAGGTAGATCCTCAGATCTACCTTAAGGATAACAAAGCATCATGGAAGCTGTAGTTTTAAAACATCTGGAGATCTTTTTGGGCACCTCTGACCAAAGCCATGGGTTTTCCTTATTTTGTCCATCAGACTAATAAAAATGTATATGCAGGCTTGTTTCATACTATTTATTGTATTGAGACTGTATATCACTTGATACTTGATACGTAGAGATTTCAACAATGAGATTGCATTGTTCTGTATTGTCATCCATGAATCATAGTCTGCATACTATGTTCGACTACTGTTTTCTCCATTATTCTGTAATAATTATTGAAAACTGAAAAAGATATTTACAAAAATAGAAGTTTAATGGGTGGTAGACTGTTTAGTTATAGAGGCAACAATATAAGACATACATTCATAGAGTTCTTTGTTGGCTTAAAAAGACATAGTCATCTGTGGAGTGTTCAATGCCAAGTGTGAACGTGGATAGTGAATTATAGAGGGATATGGCATGACTTTTAGCATTTGAGTATTGGGATGGTGTGGGATCTGGGAAGATATTTAGCCATAAGATGTTGAGACATACAGAGCAAGGTGGTCAGGAGTAACTCTATAAGCCACAATGCTTCCTGGGACTTTATTTAATGCTTTGTTAACTTGTTTAAGGCATGCGCATGTCACTATAAATAATATATGTAAATAATTTTACCCTTAATAGGTGCCTTAGCATACACACTACTGCACAGTGTACACTCTACTACCCATACTGTATACACACACACACATACCACCCACATAGCTCCACACACACTACTACCTACACCTACACTGTTACACAAACACACAAACTGCTACCCACACTACACACACTACTACCTACACCTACACTGCTACACACACAGCTACACACACAAACTGCTACCTACACTACACACATTGCTACCTACACCTACACTGATACGTACACACAGTTACACACAAACTGCTTCACACACTACTAGCCACACAGTTACACACACAATGCTACCAACAGCCTTACTGCTACGCACGCTATCACACACATGTACTGCTATACACACTACTACTGTGTTGCTGCAGTTACACTGTTACACCATCAACTTATTTTTGTCAAGTTTTTTTTTACCCCAAAATATATGGGAGACATAAAACTGCAGCAAGAAGGGGACAAAAAATCTTATTGGGTATTAATATGCTGTATTAATATTAATATGCTGTATTACAATGGCAAGAAAAGCGTGGAAAATGCACATACAAAAGAGAAATAAAATAAACCATAATCACCATCCTCCAAAGGTGACCAGTGCACAACTATTCGTGTAATATACTTCCAAAAAACTATCATCACTTAGTGGACAACAATAATAATAATAATAATAAAGAATAGCCACAATCATGGAACAGTGTAAATGCACCATGCACAATTAATTAAGAAACGCATTCACAAACATAAGAAATGAAATAGCATATCACAATGTTTGTGAATGCATTACTTGATACATTTTGTATAGTGCATATACATTGTTACACTATTGTGGATGTTGTTTCTTCTTTTGTTATTGTCCACCACGTAAAGATATTTTTTTTGGAAGTATATTACACATGAGACCAGATGCAATGATGCTTCTAGATCACAGGTGAATATCTTTGAGTGAACCATCTTTGGTTCTTCAAATTGCATGGTTATTATTATGACAACATGTAACTAATTTACCAAGATCTGCTTTCCCTACAGATCATTTGTAGAACAATATAAAATATGTCCAAAGTTTAATGGTGGAGCCTGCATGCCGAGTCCTCAGATAAAAGACAAGATAAAAGTTTGGTCAAAAGCATAAAAAGATGTGTTTTAAAAGTGGACTTGAGTCTTTTTTCAACCTAGATTACTACACAACTATGTTTGAAACTGAGCAGTTCCTGCATTGTGAGTGGGGTGACCTGTGCCTGCAGATTTTTTAATGTCAGAACTGTCAAGTCACATGTCACATCCGATTTTCCCTCAGTCGTCCTGATCACCCAACTAGCTGGTTCTGACACAGTGTCAAAAGAACTGAGGGAAAGTGCACCACGAGCGCCTGATTAAATGCAGAGCATTTAAGGCCATTCATGAGCCCTAACAGAGCCTTGATTGGCTGCCAACCTCGTCAGCCTGTTATCCTGGCACGCATTCATGCCGGGATGACGTGCCCCCCTTTGTATCATGGACATATCCACCTGACAGACACTCCCCCCACCCATCCAATATTAGACATGTCAAAGCCCAATCTTGTCCACTCCATGCTTAAAAATGTGCTTTTATTGAAGCAACCTGCACATTTTAGTACAGTTTCCTTTGTTAGAGCCAAAACTCTAAATAATGCATGTCACTATGACTATGTTCTCCGCAGAAATGTATTATGGTTCCCTTGTAAGATACGTCTGACAGAAAATGTGGCCTTCCTAAACGAGAACACTAATAAGACCATCACAGCCTTATTCGTTCCTAAAGTTATCACAAATATCTACTAAAATTTCAGTTTAATATATGTATCGATGTAACCAGTCTTCCACCACCTTTCATTCTCTGTAACCCATAAAGAAAATTAATTGTATGCAACGGGTATTAAGTATAAAAGTTGAAGTATGGCCTCAGGTGTGGCACTTGATGAAAACACAGATACATATCAAAGCCGATCCCGCACTCTGGGGACTTGTAAAAAAATATATCTTGCTTTTATTTTGAAAATGTGCATATATTGACCATATGGCTCATATATAAATTACGAGAAAGGGGTGATACAAGTTTTGATGAAAACAGATGTTCTTTTTTTACAAGTCCAAAACTAAGAAAATACCTTAAAGACATTATTTTGAAGATGTAATATATACACATTACACCACCCTGCCACCTTCAAACATCTCCATTATTATTATTGGTTATTATTTATATAGTGCTGGCTTATTCCACAGCGCTTTACACTAAGAGGGGAATTTATTGAACTGATACATGATGATTAGAAGATCCCGCACACGCACAGCAGTGCAAGAGTTACGTGTCCATACAATTCTTATTATCTCTGCATGCTCTATAATTGAAGCTAGTAAATTTCTATCCCACTGACTTCTCACTCTAAGAGTGAGTTCATACAGATCCTACAGCCAAATACTGTGTTTCATTGACTAAATGAGCTGAAAGGCATTGCACGTTGCCATTTAATATGGGCTTAAATCATTTGTGCCATTAGCCAATCACTGGCCTGAACTAAAATGCTTACAGCACACTAAGTCTATCTATCTATTTATCTCTCTCTCTCTCTCTCTCTCTCTCTCTATCTGTCTGTGTATCTATGTATCTATCTCTCATTATCTATAATCTATCTGTCTGTCTGTCTATCAATCTATCTATTTATCTATCTCTCTTTATCTATAATCTATTTGTCTGCCTGACTGTCTGTCTGTGTATCTATCTATGTATCTATCTCTCTATCTCTCTATCTATCTATCTATCTATCTATCTATCTCTCTATCTATCTGTCTGTCTGTCTCTCTCTATCTCTCTATCTATATTTATCTATAATCTGTCTGTCTCTCTTTATCTATTATCAATCCTATCTATCTGTCGGTCTATCTCTCTCTCTCTCTGTCTCTATCTATCTGTCTATCTATCTATCTATCTATCTATCCATCTCTCTTTATCTATAATCTATCTATCCATCTCTCTTTATCTATAATCTATCTATAATCTATCTCTCTTTATTTAGAATCTATCTATCTATTTATCTCTCTCTCTCTCTCTCTCTCTCTCTCTCTATCTCTATCTGTCTGTGTATCTATGTATCTATCTCTCATTATCTATAATCTATCTGTCTGTCTGTCTATCAATCTATCATCTGTCTATCTATCTATTTATCTATCTCTCTTTATCTATAATCTATTTGTCTGCCTGACTGTCTGTCTGTGTATCTATCTATGTATCTATCTCTCTATCTATCTATCTATCTATCTATCTATCTATATATCTATCTATCTATCTATCTGTCTGTCTGTCTCTCTCTATCTCTCTATCTATATTTATCTATAATCTGTCTGTCTCTCTTTATCTATTATCAATCCTATCTATCTGTCGGTCTATCTCTCTCTCTCTCTGTCTCTATCTATCTGTCTATCTATCTATCTATCCATCTCTCTTTATCTATAATCTATCTATCCATCTCTCTTTATCTATAATCTATCTATAATCTATCTCTCTTTATTTAGAATCTATCTATCTATCTATCTATCTATCTCTCTCTGTCTCTCTCTATTTATCTATAATCTATCTACCTTACCTTAATCTATCTTTATATACACACATATATGCATACATTTGTGGTCTATATTCGTACTTCAGTGACTAATGCTGTTTTCTGGATGTTAAAGAGATACATTATGTGATGTATGGGGACAGACAGAGTTAATGTGAGTGAAAGCGAAGCAGATTTTTTTCTCCCCGTCTTTTTCTCTTTGCCCTTGGAAGACACTCATTTCCAAACAGAGCTTGTTCTAATATTACATTGAAGTGGGATGTTGACTCATGATAACCACTATTCTTCAGAGCCCCCTCGCTGTCTATTTACAAACTGCCGATTCCTTTCTAACATCATTCCAACAACACTAAAAGGTTTCTGGGCCTTCATCCATCCATTCTACTCCCTTCCCAGCCATGAGGACGTGTTATGTTTACCTCGTGGTTGGCAAACGTCCTGAGGATTCTGGGAGAATGCTTAAGGGATTACAATTTATATGGACTTATTGTGACAAGGTGATATACGAGAGGGTACGGTAAATCAAGAGTGCAGAGAATGAGAAAAATTGAAATGCAGGTGACTGGACATGCCAGGAAAGGGGAACCTGTAAAGAAGAGTATTCCAAAACGTAAAAAAAAAAAAAGAGTTGACAGAGATGTTTTGATGAGAAAAGATGTTTAGAAGGAGAGTAATAATTCCACTAAAAAGGTCTTGTGCAAAAAAAAAGAAAACTGCGAAAAAACAGGGATATTGAAAAAATTAATAAATGAATAAATCAACAATGTGATAGTAATATTTATGCACTGATTGTCTGACATAGTGTATTCCACTGCTGGATTTAGAGTTCCATGGAGATGAACATTTGGTGGGCCTAATGAGAGTAGTTCTGGATTGCACAATGTGGCAATCCTAATGCTGATCCACGTGGACTGCAAATTCTCCCTAGAGTGTGATTGCAATATTAGATATCTGGAATTGAGGTTGGGCACTGAATGGGAAACACAGTCAACATTCACAGTATAAGGACTATGTAATGACTGGGAAACTAATAAATTGTTTTAAATAATAAATAAATAAATATTACAATTCCAATACATACAAGGGGAAGAGAGCAGTAAAAAGTAAACATAAAATAAAAACAAACAACTACCACGTGGCTGCTTTGGGTTTCGAAGCATGAGACTGTAGTTACCACTCTACATTGTTCATCTGGTCCTAGTATTCTAAAATAGAGGAACCCGCCACAGACCAGCCCCTGACAGTGGCTCTGGGGAATTATCAGACTGCAAAATCAGGTTGATGATGCTGTAGTTATGCTTTGTAAGCCCTTCCCTGTTAACTCAACCCAGATATGCTGTGTCCAATCCCAGATTTCCCAATGTAGCTCAAAGAGAAGTCTTTGCAAGGCAGGTGCTCTTGGTAATACTGCCTCTTGAGTTTAGCTACACCAAGTGAAAGAACCAGGAAGTAACAGCACCGGTTGTTTGATTGACAGTTGGGGAGGGGGGGTTGTAACAAGGTCATTTCTAAAAGTGCTAATTTCTATTGAAATCTGTATTTTTTGAAAATGAAAAAAGAAATTCATTTATTCACATAAAGTACTTGTTTCTAAATCCATCTTCGGGTTAAGTCTATGTGATTTTAAAAAAAAGATCTAGATTTAATTATATTTTTCAAATAATTTGTTGTTTATTTTCAATGAGGGAATTTCAACGGCTGTGAAATGATTAAAATAAATAACTTTAAATACAAAATAAAAGTTCTAAAATTATAATGAATTGAAAGTAAATGATTGTGTGCTACAATATTTTATACGAAGATTAAAAAGTAAAGAGGACAGCAGTGCAGTACGAACAGAGAATAGCAAGCAATGTGGACATGCAGCCGCCAAAAAGTGAGGAAGTGAGGATAATCACAGAAATGTATTTTCCAAGTGCAAAGCTATCCTCTCACTCTTTGCTGACACTGTGTGCTAGAATCTAGAAAAGGGGGGGCACAAAAAAAAAAAAAATGGGACATTTAGACAAAGAACCACCACTGGGAGAATGATAAAAAAGAACAGGGGGTGATCAAATTGGAAGAATATATGAGAAAATAAATACCTTAGTCCTAAGTACTGTGCAGTAATATGAGTAAGTAATTCGTGCCAGTAGGATTCTATTTTGTAAAAACTGTTTTAAAGCACGCCTTTGGCAGTGGGTGTAGAGGCATAGGGCTGTCCCATTAGGGAGAAGTGACAATGTGTTATATAACTGTCACACGAGAAATATGAACAAACCCATTGATATACAAGACTATCATGTGACCTCTGGTGACCACAGAGGGATCAAACCTGGCAGCTGTCCATAGTTCTGAAATATCCCCTGGGGCAGCAGGAGTATGGAGCACAGCCTTCGACTTAACCCCTTACCTTCCAATGACATAGCATTTAATACATTTTAAAAACTGAGCACATTATAGATTTTATACACTGACTGACAAGCGTGACATCATCTTAAGCCATACATGGATAATTTACTAGTCAAACAGTTCTAAGTAAATATCACTGTGCAACATATCATACATTGTATATCCTTTAGTTATAAGAACTGTAGCAAATTTAAAATCTAAGGCTAAATAATGAATGAAATGTAGATTTACTACTTTTTTCAAAAAATTTACGGCGCGTGTCTCTTGGCATAAGGTATGTAGCATCTCTTTTGATGAGTTAAACTCCAAATACTATGTGTCAATATGTTATATCACTGTGCAATATCATTTTAATCTCTGAGACATGTGAAGATATATGCATCTGTGACGGACTGCCTGGCACCCTAATTGGGTGCCTCCACCAATCGCTGCTTTCTAGTAGTCTGGAGTACTATAAGCACCGCACCGGACACCATAAACACCGTAGCCCCTTAGCTGCCGCAGCTTGGCTGGGGTCTCGCCGTCCTCCACCCACCCAGGACCCAAGCCCAGAATCCAGCTTCCAGTGCGTGGACCTCTCCTACTCCAGAGAGTCTAGCAGGTATAGCTCTGTAGCTCTTACAATAGCTAGTGATTATAGCCAGTATAGCAATTCGAAGCAGGTATAGTTGTATAGCTGGTATAGCTGTTCCCTACAATCATGAGACGAGGCTGCGTGTTGAGGGTGAAGTGAACTGACTTTAATGTGACCACACTTGGCTTTTTATGACTGTCCCCATGCAAGGGGCACTCTCCCCTGGACCGGTCAGTAAACCACAGTAAAAACAAATACACAATCACATTGTCTCTCAGATCCAGGAAACTCCAATACAAACTAGGTCAATCCCTCCCCTGTACCTGGGAGATAATTGAGTCAAGTACTGTATTAACTCAATTATCTCCAGACACAAAAACACACATTTTTATAAAACCCTAAAAATACCTTTAAAACATACAATACCCCCACAAAAGTAACATCCCATGATAGCCCCGATTTGGGTGAACAACATATCCAAAAATCACCCAGATCGGTTCAGGGGTTCAGGAATTTCATGGAAGTCATAGTTTTGGCCGACCGCACACATGATCCCATACCAAAAGTTTCGGCTAAGTGCCGCTGGAGACCGACCAGGAACCGCAAAGTCTTCCTGACAAAAACAGTTTCATAGAATCGCGGCTAAGTGCCTTTGGGGGACAGACCGTGAACCGCAAAGTCTTCATGCCAAAAATAGTCTATTCTCAGTTTTGGTCCAGGCGAATGGCCGCCAGTGAGCTAGTGTTCGGTTCTATGGAAAGTGCTGAACCATGGGGGGCCAAGGGGAATAAATTATGGGTCTTTACAGTCGCTGACCTGGCCCAAAGTCTTTTAGCAGGAGGCTGGCAAGCAGGCCCCTCCAAAAGCCCATGGCAAGGTTCTGTTCGCCACAGCATCAAAATAACTAGATCATTTATCTTAAAATTTTACGTGTTTTTACGTGTGTTCCATAACTTTCCAAGTGCTCCATAGTTTAATGAAAGTTTCAAAGTTTGCTGTGCATTACCATGTACTACACGGTTTTATTAAGTTTCATTAAACAGTCCTTAAGATTTCTGCAGATCTGCCAAAGGAATGTGCAAAAATATTATTATTCCTGTCTTTTAGCTGCTATTTCATTTGAATTTCTGTACTCAAAGAGACATTGCAGGCACCAACACAGCTTATGCCCCAGTTTAGGCTCCTAGTGTTGCTATTTCTTTTCAGGTCCCTGTAATTTTGTTTTAAAAAATGATCTAATACTAAAGGTTGCAATTTAACTTAGCACCATTAGACACACATCCCATTTTCAAACAATTTGCTCCTGATTGGCCTCTCCAGCAATGTTTGTACAGAGTCCGGCACTTGTGTACAGAAAGTATGCTGAACTGCTGGTAAGACAAGTAGGCTTCAACGAAGACACGAGGACAGCCAGAGAGACAAAAAAGTAGGTATCAAAATATGTGTCTGTCTGTTTGTTTTTCTGTATTCCCATTTTTACGTTTGTCTGTTTTTTTAATTTTAAGTTCACTTTTACCCAATTAAATAATAGACACTACTTAATTATAGTATTTTACATAGTCCCTTGACCAAGTGCATTGGCCAAAGAGAGCTTTTGGGAAGAAAATAATATATTCTATACAATTGCTGATAATATGGCATGTTCAATTGATTGACAAGATTGTCCTGTACAAGCAAAGCACAAAATTAGGAGTTTTGTATTTGGAAAAAATAAAGCATGAATCTGAAGCCAAAACCTATTAAATGCACGTAAGGTGGCGTATCCTGGCGTATTCTTTTAATGAGATTTGTTTGCGAATAGAAACTCACTGTAAAGTACTTTGTTTTCCCTATATTTGAATGGGATGGGTCTCCATTCAAATATAGTATTTGTAGTTGGTACAAATAAAAATTGGCCAAAAAATCTTTAATAAAGTAAAATACACAAATATAGTTTCCACAAACGCGTTTCACCAATAGGCTTTATTAATATTTCCATATTGATAAAACTATACAAATATAGTTTCCACAAACGCGTTTCACCAATAGGCTTTATCAATATTGATAAAGCCTATTGGTGAAACGCGTTTGTGGAAATTATATTTGTGTATTTTACTTTATTAAAGATTTTTGGGCTACTTTTTATTTGTACCAACTATCTTTTATATACACTTTATATATATATTTTTTATTTTATTTTTTACCTGGCATTTTGTCCTATTGGACTGCAAGAAATCCTGAGGTGGGGATTATACCACCAATGCTATCACAAAGGAGCAGTTTGCCTGCTCCACTCTTATGAGTACCCTTATATTTTAAATATTTTACTTAATTTTACTAAGTGAGCACTATTGGTCGTCTTTTCTCTCTATTTTTTTAGTATGAAATATACCTTTGGAAGAAGAAGTCTGCACCTTATCCTACAAGCGGGGATCATACCGCTGTACGCTTTCTATACTAAGAGTTAGTTTAAAAGCTCTACTACATGTGAGTGCATTACCTCTCCTCCTTTTTATCTTTTGTATTATACTGGAAGTACTACACCATTTGGTCTCTGTATTTGTTTTATCGTTTCATATTACTGGACTCTCCTGAGGAAGAACATTGAGGACATTACCTCTGGACAAGCACTTTTCAGGACCAGTATTTTATGGACTATTTGATCTATAGAAGATCCTTTTACAGCTAAGACTTTTTATTTAATATTTTTATCTATTTGGTCTATTTTAGCGCAACCTTTATCTTTGTTTGTTTTTAATTTGTATTGTATTTGAGGGTTTATCAGAGGGATCCCCTCTTTTAGGTTGCAGCTTCACTGTTATCTAGCGCTTACTCTCTTCTTTTTATTTGTTCTTAATATATGCAAATAGCAGAAAAGAGGAAATTAAAAGTTACTGATGCGGGGCGGAGCTAACCACCGAGCTGATCAGACGCCATTGCTGACAGCTCCGGCTCTAATCTCTATTATCTCGCCTCAATCTGGAGAATCTCCATAGAGCCCACCATCCTAGACCCATACCCCGACTTGCAACACCGAGCTGCTTCGATCAATGCCCTTCTTTTTAAAAAAGACGACACCAAAGCGGCAACATCGAGCCGGGGCCTACTCCACGCAGCCCCTGCCTGATCTGACAGCGCTCCTCAGCGGAGCTTACCAAGGCCTGGCACCTTACTTGACTACCGAACCCCATCTCAGTCCGGCGGACCACATGCCTGCCATGGGACGACGTTCCCAGAAAGCCAGCAACCAGACAGAGGGGAGAGACATAGGGGCTATGTTACAACGACCCGCTAGGCCCAAACCGGCCCCAGACGAAAGCCAGACAGCTACCGCACGAATGGAGCACACTGATCAACCAGGGAGCACCGACTTCGGCACCATACCACCAGCTCCCCCAGGGGGATCGCCACCAGCGACCAAACATGACCTGCAGATACTTCTGCATGATTTCCACAAAATGCTGGCGAAGGAGCTTGCAGGACTCAGAGCTGACTTACAAAGCACAAACGACAGGGTGCGCGCCACGGAGGCTGACATGACAGAAGTCACAACAAATTTGACAAGCTTACAGGCCTCAGTGCAACAGCTCCAAAAGTCCCAACACAATCTGACCCTACACCTGAATGCCCTCGAGAACAGCCATAGACGCAATAATATCAAAATCCGCGGCATTCCAATGAGTGTGACGTCAGAAGAGCTGCCACATTACATAAGAAGGCTAATAGCAACAATATTACCTCCAGCACTGGCAAGAAAACTGGTAACCGACGGCATATACCGGGTAGCAGGCCCCCCAAAAGCTCCCTCACAAACAGCACGTGATGTCATCCTTGTCAGGGTACCTGTTGGTGCTGAATCCAGGGAAGACATCCTCTCTGTTTAGGGGCTCCCTGCCCCTAGCATTTCGGCATATTCCGGCCGTTTTCGCGCCGGCCTCGCTAGCTCCTCCCCCTTTTATGACGCGACGGCTAGCGTCGACGTCATGACGTCGGCATTTACGTGAAGTGCCGGGAACCGCTATTCCGGACCTTTTGGGGGCGTGGTCTCAATTTAGGTACAGGGTATTTAAAGGAAACCTTTAATACTGCTCATTGCCCTGTCGTGGTTCTAGCTTGCTAGTCACTCAGCGCGTTCTTTCTCTTGTGTTTCCGGTTTTGACCCTTGCTTGTCTTTTGTCCTGTTGTCCTCTCCTCTCCTTTGACTCGGCTTGTATCTCGCTTACCTGTCCTCCGGCTCCCTCGACCTCGGCTTACCTTTTGACTATTCTTGTTTTGTCCCTACGTTAGTCCGGCCATTCTAAGGTCCGGTATACGTACCTCCTTCTGTCCGCACTCTGCGTATTGGATCCCTGTCAGTATCCTGACAATCCTACGCTGTATATCCTCACTAGACAAGGGACAGATAATGGCGGCACTGCGGGGTAAAACCCCACTATCATTTGAGAACTCCAGCCTAACCTTTTATCAAGACTTAACGAGGGCCACCCTCCAATGGCGCCGGTCACTCCACCCAGTGACCCAACAACTGCGAGCAGCCAACATAAGCTACAGGTGGGGGGCACCAGGATCGCTGCTGGCCACTCAGAACGGGACTACCCACACACTTACCTCTCTTGCAGAAGCCCCAACCTTTCTTGAAACTCTGGGACTGAAAGCGGCGGACACACAAACCTTAGAAGGAACCTGGGACCCGGAAAATAGTGTCCCCTTCATCCCACGCACCGTCCCAGCACACCAACAGTCCACATGAATGCAGCAGAAAGAAACAATCCCAAGGACACTGCATAGAGAGTACGAATAGCTGGGCTTTACGGACACCACTAACGATAGAATGTTTATTTACCTGTTTATGTTACTCAGCTTAGAGCAGCTCAAATTAGGGCTCGAGTGATAGTGACTTATACCTATACTTATGTTAAGAATGTTTATACATCAGTACATGGTTCACAAGTTGTACAGCATGGCGTAGGTCAAATCCTGACATAAATGAAAGGGTTTCCTACCTACCCCTACCTGACACAGGGACCCCACCTTAACTTAAGGGCCCTGAACCCACCGCAGACACCTACCACTGCGCCAACCCGTACACATCCAGTAGACGAGATGACAACCCCCTCCCCCCGCTGGCCCCCTTGGTTAGGGGTATCAAACAGTACACATCTATCACTGAGCACCACACTGAGAAAATGCAACCGAAGGGACGGCACATACACACGCAATCACTGCAAAACCTTAGCACAGATCTGCAGCCTCCCACACCGGAATTAATCCCACATATAGGATCTACATGGTACTGTAAACTAAGAACATGGTTCAGAGCCACTAATGACACCTACCAACAACCAAAGCATCGTCTCTGCACGCATAGTCTCAGAACCACGAATCCAACCTTAATTTCAGGCTTGATATTACTCATGAGAATTGACATGTCTTATACACCCTAGGAAAATCTAATTTAACCTCGGACATGCCCTATCAAACGCAGTACATTCACAAAAAAAAAGTGCTGTATAATCATTAATAACTCTGTCACACAAATGTATGCCTGTTTATAACCTATCTCTGCTGTTGTGGCAGAATAGGTACTTTTTGTACCATTTACGCACGACAAAATAAAGAATTTAAAAAAATATATATATGCAAATAGCATACATTTTTGTATAGAGCCACATTCTTTACATTTACACATATAAGACTTGAATTGCCACAGCTTTTGAGTGATTTAATTTGTCCATGATGAGCGCATTAGTGCCAAGCAATTTTTCCAAAAATTAGTAGCTTGTCAGCAAGTGGTCAAGCAACCCATTTGGACATGTTTACTAAACATAACGCAGAAGAAGATATGGAAGCCAGGATCATGAACAAATGACTAAGTAGAACGTCAGGAAAAAAGTGCAATTCAAAAATCTTAATGAGGTACGATATGGAGGGCAAACCGGAGAGTATTGGCTTGGCAATTGGCACAAAAGTGCAGAAAATAGTGCAAGAAGCTGAGCAGGGTGGATGAAATAAATAACTTTAGAAAGTAGACTTCAAATTCAAAGGGACACTTTAGGCACTATAACCAGCTCATCTAATTAAAGTGGTTATTGTGCCTGGAGAACCCCAGGCACCATCCCAGAATTCAGGTTTAGATCATTTTCAAATGGTGTAACATTGAATTAGGGTCTCTGGCCACCTAGGTCCAGCCCCAACTGGAGATATGGCTAAGGCAGAGACTATACCTTTCCATAGCCACATCAACTCATACTATTGGCAACTGTGATATGTGATAGGCGAGAGTGACCAGCTCATACCGCTAATCACTGCCATCTATTGCTGCTTGGTTAACTGTTTTCTCATTAGCCGGGCAGCACAAAGGGCAGGGTTGATGAGAACCCTTGTTTAGCATGAAACCATTCAAAAGCGATATAACACCGAATGGAAAGATGGCGCCAAGGGACTCTAGGCACTGTAACCACTTTAATTAGATGAATTAGTTATGGTGCCTAGAGTATCCTTTTATGCATTTATTTAATCTGTTGTTACTTTAGAACATGTATTAGCAAACGATACTGCAGAGTAATCTTCAAAATTTCCAATATGTATTCATATATACTTCTATATTCGTATGTATGCTTATTTGTCAAATGTTCGTAATTATGTCTGTCACTAGAACATTGTCTATTCTGTTTTGCATTATGAGAGGTTTTTGTGCACCCTGTCACTTTTAATAGGAATCCCTTTCTCTGATAAATCACATTCCCCTCTGTATATAACCAGCCATGGTGGTCTTAAACTGGTGGTGTATGTCTGGTCCATGTCTACCGCTAAAGGGATAAAGGAGACAATCCCAAGAATTTTGTATCTAAAGTTCACCAAGTGGTTCCTATGCAGGGGTGATGTTTTAATCTATTAAATATGTTACAACCATTTTGTACACTTTGTTTTCACGTCGACTCATCGTTTTATTAAGGATTACCTCAAGCCCTTCCTCACATTAAATCCTTTGATCCCTCAAATGGAGGCAGAGTACATGCCTCTTTGTAACTTAGACGAAAAACAAATTTGTAAACGCAGCAGGGATTTTCTAGCAATGCCTTTTCTGGCTTTAATTTTCCAAAGCTTTAGAGCTTGTACACACTTAGTAATTTGCCCCATACACTCGAGCGCAGTGATTAACTCCTCACTTCTTAATACCGGACTTCGAAAAAAGAAAAGAACGTTGAGAGCCAAAGGGTTAATAACAGGGGTACCATGTTTTTATTAACATTTTCTGATTCTCGTCTCTGTTCCTGTTTACCTTTAAGCAAAAAAACTGTTATTCAATATTTCTCGTAAATGAACGATTAAGTGCTTCTTAGAAAGCACTGCTGTTTTTAAGAAATTCCACATGTGGGACACTTTAATATTTGAGGACAGTCTTTTGTCATACTACAAACGGATCAGAGGCCTGTACTGCATGCCAACATGTTCTAATGACTTATTCAAGTATTCTAAATATTGTTCCGGTAGCACTGACATGTTTAGTGCTATCATTGTTTAGTCCCGTAATACAGGGAAGCTCGTTCGATGGGTGATGCTGAGAAGAACCCTTGTTTGCTTATATTAATAAAATTGGTTTACCCTGTTGGAGAAATGACACGCTGGAATATGCCGAACATCTCCATTTAGTCCTTGGTGAAAGAGCAAAACCTCAGCAATCATTCTAAAGAGTTCCAAACATCCAGGACCTAATTATTACCAGAGTGGAGGCGCCATCCAGACACAAATTCCAGAGCTTAATTCACTTCAGATCCCTTAAAACATGTAATGAGATTAGGGTGGATGGGGACCATATAAAAGGGAAACAGCGGAAAAAAATTAGGGTGAGAAAAGCAGATAAATAAAACGAGGGTTAAAGAAAAACTTGTTTTTGTTTTTTATCTTGTTTACAGTTAAATTTAGAGGTAGTTATTTGTTACACATGCCTGTTTTTTATTCACTCCAATTGGGATAATGCTATGTTTTTTCACAACTGTATTCTGGGAAACAGCCTCTCCCATACCAAGTGGTGTGTCCCCCCTCCACTTTCTCCCTCCACCATTGCTTGTTAAGTAACCTCGGTAGAGTTATTTAGCCATGTAAACCAATAAAATAGATCAGTGGAAACTCTGAATTTGTCTCAGATACAAAAATTGAAAACACATAAAGCATGTGAGTAGATGTTTTATTGGACGTGCAGTAGATCATTCAGATTCTGGCTAGATTATTTGGCAAAAAATGATATTTTAGATATGATTGGCTCATAGACGGGCTCTTAGAAGGGGTCATGGAAAAAAAATATTAGGCGGTTGTGGTTTATAGCATATAGGTAATATGTAAAAATGTGAATTGTGAAGATGCATTTGTTTCAGTTAAACATTGGTAGTTTAGGAGCTAGATCCAGAGCACTTTGAGCTTGCACAATTAGAGTGCCCAAATTCAAGTGTGTTCGATGAAAAAAAGTTGATAAACGGAAGGATTCACTATTGGAATGAATAGTGTACTGCTAAAGAGTTTACATAATTTTTACAGCCATGCCACATCTGCAGGTAGTGCCTTTCATGATGAGCTGCTGAATCTTATCTATAATTTGGATTTAAATCCTATATCACATCTATAGACATGGTCATAATTCAATAATCATAGAAATTATAAGTCAACGAGGTTGACAGTCAAAACCACGTTCATTTAGTGGAACGTAACGCATCATCTTTTATTGGTGTGTAGTTTAAAATTGAAGATTATGCTAGCTTTAGTGTACAGATAATCTTAATTTTAATAATGACAGGAGGCGAGTATTTTGCATAATCTTTCTTTACTATCTCCATAGCAGCAAAGAAATGAGTGACAAAACTTTTAACCAATCACAACGTAGAATAGGGTATAAGAGGTGAGACCTATGACATCATTTCCTCTTTAAACTTGCGACATCACAAGACCATAAAAGTAGAAAAAATAACCGAACAGCTGAGAAGTCCATAGAACAAGAAACTGGAAACTTAATCAGAATAAACTGAACCGGAACAGGTAGAATGCAGATGAAGACGTGTCCTTGTCAAACGATGGTCTACGAAGACCTGATGATGAATCTCCTGATGCGATGATGACGACATCTTGCATGGAGACTTTAATGATTCCGTGTAGCTCCTGGTTAAGCTGAAACGAGAGTATAAGGTGCGTTAGAGTCCAGAAGTGATTGTATAAAAACAAAGGATGTCTGTCCTGTAATTCAAGTTTAATATCGTCTAGTAACATGAGAATAAAATAAACTAAACGTCCTCCCTAGCGGTGTTAAATAAGTATCCCACCCAAACAATATATATATATATCTCTAAGATGTAAATAAGGCAGTTAAACAAGAGCTATCGTGTCAGGTATTATACCAACATATGAGAGAGCAAAGTGTAGTAGCTAGAAGTGAAAATAAAAGGGAGGGAAGAACGAAAGAGAACAGGGAGGGAAAATACTCGCCTCCTGTCATTATTAAAATTAAGATTATCTGTACACTAAAGCTAGCATAATCTTCAATTTTATCACATGACAGGAGGCTTCGTATTTTGCAATTTCAACGCTGAGAAAGAAAAGCAAATGCCGGATTATCAAGAGGACGAAAGTAGAATGTCCTAAAGGTAGATTCTCTGGTCCAGTCCGCTGCTCGTAAAATGTCCGAGAGGGACGCGCCTGCCGCATAAGCGGAAGAGGCCGCTGCCCCACGAACGGAGTGTGCTCCAAAAGTTTGGTCAATACCGGCAAGGGATAGTAGCCACCTAACCCATCTGGCCAGTGTAGTAACCGAACCGGACCATAAGGGCGGACGTAAGAGATGAGAAGTTGATGAGTGGAAGGTTGCCGCAACGTCGCGGTGGCTTCCACGTAGTGACGGAGGGTTGAGACCACGCAGAGTTGAGGGTCAGAAGGGAAGAAAGGGTAAAAGACCGAGAGAGAGTTGGACTTAGTGCGACGTGAGATCTGAAAGGTGACACCCGCCGGACAGAAAGTAAACGCGTTGGCATCAAAGGCGCGTACATCCGCTACCCATCGAAAGGAAACCAGACAGAGCAGGAGGGTGAATTTTGCGGTAAGCTGGCGGAGTGATAGTTTCTCGTTGGGAGGCCAATTACGTAAAAATTGAAGGACCACGCCAACGTCCCAGAGACTAGAATATTTAGGTTCCGGGGGGCGCCGTAGGCGCATACCGCGGAGAAGTCTGCAGATGAGCGGGTTCTTACCAACAGGAATCCCCTGTATCGGAGTATGAGCCGCTGAGATGGCTGACCGTACCACATTGATGGAACGGTATGACTTTCCTGCGGTGAAAAGTGAAGTTAAGAAATTCATGATGGAGTGAGTAGGTGCAGTAAAGGGATTGAGGTCCCGTCCCACACACCAACTTGTCCAGGAGTGCCATGCTGATAAGTAGCACCTCCTAGTTCCTGGTGCCCATGAATCCCATAGCAGGTCCTTAGTTTCCTGCGATAATTCTTCGGTTCTCCAGGAACCCCGGAAAGAGTCCAGGCCACAAGGGGCAAGCGTTCCTGCAGGACTAGTGGGTG
The DNA here is from genome assembly GCA_933207985.1 of Pelobates cultripes. Taxonomy (NCBI): domain Eukaryota; kingdom Metazoa; phylum Chordata; class Amphibia; order Anura; family Pelobatidae; genus Pelobates; species Pelobates cultripes. The sequence continues at coordinate 26,405,127 of OW240916.1, forward strand.
AGGAAGGCCCAATGGATTCCTGAGGATGGTTGGGGCATCTGGTAGGAGGAGGGGGTCGTTGATAGAGAGTTCCAGAAGGTCCGGAAACCATGGCTGGCTCTGCCAGAGCGGCGTGATGAGAATTATTCTCACTCCCTGTAGACGGATCCGGTGAAGGACCCGTCCCTTGGCCATTGTTGGAGAAAAGCGTCCGTTGCGAGGCTCTCCGGGTCTGGGAGCCAGCTGAAGAAAACTTCTGTCTGTCGATTGTTGCGGGACGCGAAAAGGTCTAGGTAGAGAGGTCCCCTCTGTGCATCCAGTAGCGCGAAAATGTGAGGGTCTAGCTGCCAATCGCTGGCGTCCCGCCAGTGGCGTGAGTACCAATCCGCCGTCGTATTGGAGTCTCCTGGTAAGTGCTCTGCCAGCAAGGTGATGTTGCGTGGTAGGCAGTAGTCGAAGATCTCTTTCGTGAGATCCGCCAGTGTTCGAGAACGAGTGCCTCCAAGGCGGTTGATGTATCTGACCGCTGAGACGTTGTCCATGCGGAGTAGGATGCAGCAGTTGGATCGGTCCTTTGCCAGGCTGCGAATGGCGAAGGACCCGGCCAAGAGTTCCAGGCAATTTATGTGCATCGAGAGCTCTTCGGAAGTCCAGACTCCTCCTGTGGACGTGGTTCCGTCTGTTGCCCCCCAGCCTGAACGGCTGGCATCCGATTCCAGCACGAAGTCTGGCTGGTTCCCGAATATGGCCCTGCCGTTCCAAGCCTGCATGCAATTCAGCCACCAGTGTAGTTCTTCCCGAACTTCGACCGACATTGGAACCGGTTGGTCGTATGTCGGTTGTCTGCGAAGGAAACTTGCCTTGAGGCGTTGCATGGCCCTGTAGTGCAGGGGCCCGGGAAAAATGGCCTGGATGGACGCGGAGAGAAGGCCTACGATCCGTGCCAGTAATCGTAGGGGTATGGTAGTCCGACGAAGGACTTTCCGGATCTCCCTGCGGATTGCCGTAATTTTGGTAGCCGGGAGGTGAAGAGTGCATGATGTGGAGTCTATTACGAATCCGAGGAATTGAACTGATTGAGCCGGGGTCAATGCGGACTTGGGACGGTTGACGACGAAACCCAGAGAGTCCAAAAGGTGTAGTGCGTATTCCGTATGTCTCCGCAGAGTGTCTGCATCCTCGTCGAAGATCAGGATATCGTCGAGGTAGATGATGCATCTTATACCTTGGGATCTGATTTTTGCCACTACCAGCTTCATAATCTTGGTAAAACACCACGGGGCCGAGCTGAGGCCAAACGGGAGACAGGTGAACTGCCAAGGGATCCCGTGCCAGAAGAAGCGGAGGTAGGGACGGCTGCTTCTGTGTACCGGAATGGTAAGGTACGCATCTTTGAGGTCCAGACGAGTGAACCAGTCGTCGCGTCGAAGCAAGTCCCGGAGGAGATGTATACCTTCCATTTTGAAGTGTCGATATACTACGTGCGAATTGAGCTCCCTGAGATTGATAACGGGGCGAAATTCGCCTGTTTTCTTCCTGACCAGGAAGATATTGCTGTAGAAACCGGTGGCATCCGGAGCCGGTTGAATGGCACCCTTGGAGCGGAGTTCTCGGAGTTCCGCGTCTATGAGGCGGGCATCTGCTCGTGTAGTCTGGATTGGACGTGGAGGGGTCAGCTGGAGCGGGGTCGAGTCGAACTCTATTCGATAGCCCTGCACCGTTTGGATTATCCACGCATCTGAAGATAGTTCTTTCCAGTTCTGGAAAAAAAGAGAAACACGACCTGCGATATGACAGGGGGTTAGAGGAAGAGTAAGATTCCGACTTACCGTTGGAGAATCTTGCTCGTGAGCGTCCTCGGGTGCCTCGGCCACGATCAGATCCCCTGAAGTGGCCGAATCTATTTCGACTAGATGAGTCTGGGTAGAACATCTGAGTCCTTGTTGTACGGGGGCCGGATGGCCAAAAACGGCTGGCGGCACGGCCCCTCTGCCGTCCAGCCCTTCCAAAAACACCACGGGTGTGGGAACCGCGGAAGACTTTCCGCATTGAAGATTGTGCCTTGTTAAGGGACGTGAATATGTTGACCCTTTTATTTAATTCCTTAAGGAAGGCCTCTCCAAATAATTTACCCTGTGCTAAGGGTCCTAATTCCTTATCCCCCAGTTCGACCAGTTTTTCGTCGATACGGTAAAGTGCTGCTCGGCGCCTCTCCGAAGAGAGGGCTACGTTGGTGTTCCCTAAGAAACAGAAACACCTTTGTGCCCATTCACGGGTATCTCGTGCCCATTCACGCACCGTATCTGGGGTAAAAGTGTCAGCCCTCTCATAGGCTTCATCCGCCATATCCATGATTCTGGCTAGTGGCCCAATGGCATCTAGCAGCTTATCTTGCGCTCCTTTAAAGCCGCGCTCTATGCCCTTGCGCGGATCCCGACCCCCTCGGGACATGAACGTAGTCATGAGCGGGTCAAACTCGGGGGTGTGCGTCACTTTGTCCGGTAGACTAGGGCGAGGGCATTCGGATCTCATCCGGTTTCTTACTTCCTTGTCTAGCGGTTTTCTGAGCCAGAAGTGCATAAACCTTGCCAAATGCTCAGGTGGTGACCATTCTTCCGAACGGGGGTGCCGGATGTTTCTTGGGTCGAACATTTGGAGGCCCGAATTGTCGAGGAAAATCTCCGAGCCCTCCTGTGGGTTATCAATGGATGTTGCCATGGAGTCCTGGGGCTCACCCAGACCCTGTTCCCTTATGAAGTAAGGGTCAGAGTTGGCCGTGGAATCCCTGTCGGAGTCCCCCTGGTCAGAGGCTGCCGCCTGCCATTCATCCAGCACAGCCAGTGCCTGAGTGGGTTCTACATCTTCCTCACCTGAGGAAAGTTGTGTGGCATCGTGGGTAGCACGAACCGTGGCTTTCCTGCGATCAGCAGGGGCTTTCCCTTTAGCCTTGCGTGGGGTTACATTGCCCTTCCAATGGCGTTTTCGCCGTTGGGAGTGTTCCCTGGAAGAGTCAGAGTCTTCGGAGTCCGCCTTGTAATGAACCCGTTTAGAGGTGGGCCTGGGAACCTCAGGGTTTGTTTGGAGCGACTTGGAAGCGGCTTGTTCCATGGCTGCAGCCACGGCTGCTGTTATCATGGCCTGGAGGTCTGGGGTTTGTGATTCCTCCATTATGAGGAGTGAGGATTCGGGGCTCACCCGGTAAATTGCGTGAGGGCACTAGGCACGATTAATGGAGAGGCCTGGGGACCGGGGTGGTATGGTATCAGGACTAAATAATCTGTGGTTAGAGACCGGTAGGTCGTAGAGGAGAGGGCTGATTCACTGGGGCTCACCCAGGTGATCGGAACCTGCATAAACAGGACCGTTTAGCAGCATAAAATGGGGGCTCACCCCGGCCAGAATAAGGTGCAGACCAACTGGCTAAACCAACCCCAAGTGTAAGGCACTAACCTGGTCCCACTGAGTGAAAAAGGGTAAGGCTTTTCAATTGCTTGTTGGAATAGCAGGAGCAGAAAAATCAGGCAGTGTCTATCTCTTTAAGATGGCCGCCGGACTGACAGGCTCAGTGTGTGGAGAATAGTACCTCCCCCAGTTTGGGCGGCAAACTGTAAGCTTGCCATTCGCATAAAACTGCCGAACGTGAATAGAAGATCTATGCGAACTGCCGAACGTGCGAATAGAAATAGATGCGAACGTTTAAAAAGGCGATCGCGTCAAACTGCCGAACGAAGCGTTCGGTAGTTAGAAACGAATAGTCAATGTGCGGTCGCGCGGGCATTCGAGTAAAACAGGCGAATGCGCAAAACTACCGAATAACGCGTTCGGTAAAAAGAACAGAAAAACTGTTAAAGAGAAACAGAGAAAATGGAGGGAAAGTACAGACGGCGGGAAAGCCGTGAAAGACAGTTAGGGAGCCAGACAGGGTCCCCTGGTATACAGGGGTTAAGAGCATTAATAGGGTAAATATATAAAGGTACAGTGAAAACAAAAGGCATGTAAAGGAAAAGTGTATGTAGAATAGATAATACAAAATTTGGTACTTAACTTGTGATGGAGCAGCAAAGAAAGAGGAAATGATGTCATAGGTCTCACCTCTTATACCCTATTCTACGTTGTGATTGGTTAAAAGTTTTGTCACTCATTTCTTTGCTGCTATGGAGATAGTAAAGAAAGATTATGCAAAATACGAAGCCTCCTGTCATGTGATAAAATTCAAATTTAGGGTCAATATCAAACTACACTATTTCAAGGGACATTACAATTTCTTCACATATTTCAATAAAGAAGGAAAAGTAGGGGGTAGTTACCCACTAACAAATTGACACACAAATCACAGAATGCCAAAAAGGGGTAGGGAAATGGAAGGTTCCTCCTATGACGTTACTTGTTGATATGTGGGAGGTGGACTTCTCATAGACTTCAAGTTTATGGAATGAGGCCAGTGTAGAGTAGACATTTGTTGTCAACCTGTCCATTGCTTGGGTGTCATCAAGAAGCAGCTATAGTGACTTTGTTTTTTAGTGTATGAGCATGGGTGGTTTTAAATATTAGTGCATAGTTCTTTGAAGTCTAGAGAACCACATGAAGAACTGCGGCAAGACATCTAGGAGCAGGGTAAAACAGCCACCCCCTCGTACAAACACACACACACGTACACCTACTTCTACTTTGACTCAAAAATTCCACTAGCCCTTGGCAAGTAAAAATTTTGCTCTTGCAAACAGGGCCTAGCAAATTAATGGACCTCTCACTGCTATTTATGATACAAAACAGGAGGAAGAGGAAGTTTGGCAGGGATAATAATTATTAGAAGGCATGGTGAAAAAGAATAAACTAGTCAAGGTAACAGATGACTAGTAGACATTGAGAGAGCAAGGGAGAAAACAATAGACAGATGAGGAGAAAGAGAACAGGGGTAAATTGGGAGAAAAAAACGATAGGAGAGCAGGTAAATAATGACATGTAGATAAAAAAATGTACTGAGGGGAGGAAGAAATTAGATGCTGGTAAAAATGAGGTGAAGTGACCCAAATAGTGTGGGTGAGTAATAAAAGGGTGTTCCAAAATCCATAACCACTGTTGTTACGGTATCAGCATGCCATTGTTACTATCCTAGGTTTTGTATCAAACCCTTTTCAAGTGGTTTCTTGCAAACTATTGGTCCTCTGGACACCTGTGACCCAGTCCTTCATTCAGCATATTTATTGCAATCGTGAAAGTTACGTTCCTGTATTAGCAGTATTAACTTTGTCCAAAGTTGGACAAGAATTATTGGCTGAGCATATCAACCTTGCTTAAAGGGACACTATACTCACCAGAACAACTGCAGCTTAATGTAGTTGTTCTGTTGAGTATAATAGCTCCCTTCAGGCATTTTCATGCAAACACTATCTTTTCAGAGATAAGCAGTGTTTACATTGCCCCTAGGGACACCTCCAAGTGGCCACTCCTTACATGGCCACTGGAGGGGCATCATGGCTTAGGGCTACACAGTAGGCAGCCCTGCCGTTCAGCGTCCCCACGCTCTGCATGGAGACGCTGAATTTTCCTCATAGAGATGCATTGATTCAATGCATCTCTATGAGGAGATCCTGATTGGCCAAAACTGCATTTGGCCCCGCCCCATGACGGTTTTAGCCAATTCAATGCTTTCCCTATCGGCAATTTTAAGATGTCACAAAGGGGCGGAGCCAGCGCCGGCGGACCCGTGCAGCTCTGGAAAAAAGGTAGGTGAGTTTTAAACTTTTATAGGGGGGCTAAGACAGCGAAACCTATATGGTGGGTTAAACACTACAAGGTCAGGAATACATGGTTGTCTTCCTGACCCTATAGTGATCCTTTAAGAAGAACTGATTTGTTTGGTTAATGTCAATGATGCACATCCTCTAAAAGGTGGATCAGCATACTTTTATTCTTACCTAAAGAAAAATGAAGGTGAAATATATTAATGAACACAACGATTATTTTAGCACAAAAATCCCATCCACTTAATCCTTTGAGAAACTGGCCATACTTTGCTCAATGTGTTATGAATGTGTTTGTTAACATGTATTAAAAGTAAGTGACCTTAAAGAAACACTACATTTTCCATACAAGTTAAGTTCCGTGCTATCGCTATAAAAACACACAGTACATTTTCCTTGATAAGATGCTAAAACAAGGACACTGTCTGGCATTCATTACCAAGGCCTATAAAGAAAGGGAGGAAATGCAAAGAATTGGGAAGAGAAGATATTAACTCCATCACTATCCTTACTGTAGCAATCCTGTAATATTTTGTGGTCATTAGTGTCATTTAACTGTCATTTACATTGCATAAAAAAATATAATAGCCGTTTGATAAGGAATATATAAATATATCAAGGGGTCAAGTCGTGGGGAAAAAAGTGTGTGAACTCACCTAAGATCCACCCCCTCCCCACAAACAAATGATACACATACACATTTACAGACACACATACACTCAGACACACACACAGACACACACACACTTACACACACTCACAGACACACACATACACTCACAGATGCACACATACACTCACAGACACAAACACATACTCAGACTCACACACACATACACTCACAGAAACACACAAATTATTCATATTTTTAACATTTTCAAATGTCCACCCATCCTCCCTACCTGGAGAGCTGGCATGGATCTGTCCCTGGGGTCCAATGGGGCTTCAGTGAGGCGGGCAGCTGTCTACCTGTCAGACGCGGCGAGGCAGCTGTGTTCTCTCTGATCTGGTCCCTCACATCGCGCGGGCTGTCTACTGATGCTGGGAGCCGGAATATGACGTTATATTGTGGCTCCCGGCATCAGCAAAAGGCGTGCGAGGGAGCAGAGCAGAGAGAACACAGCTCCCTCGCCGCATCTGACAGGTAGACAGCCGCCCGCTGGGGGGGTCTGTTAGGTGGCCAGTAGGCCACCTCTTGGTCCCTCCATGACAGGGGGAACAAGTGGGGCATTTTGGTTAGTGCCTGCAGGAGCAACAGGAACGGCGTTCCTGCTGTGAAAAAAAGTGCTTGAACGCCGTTCCCACACGTTCCTGCAGGACTCGAGCCCTGAATATATCTAATGCAGCAAAATATAAAAATGTAAAATTTAAATGTGTTACATACAAATAGTAAGTGTTTGAGTGTGGTGATGCAGGTTGGCTGAGTGTGGAGGAAAAAGATGAAAGTAACCATTGCTCACATGAATGTATCCAAAGTACCCGGGTACTAAGCCTTACATTAATAGATACATATTTAACGTATATATAATAGTTGTGTAATTTGTGTTCCTATTTTCATGGGCAGAATCTATGGAATCAATGGCTGAGGAGTAACAAGTAATAATGTGAATTAAAGGACAGAGCAGAAGAAAATAGATTTGAATGCAGATTTTGGTGACTGGGTAGGGATTACAGAACCAGAGGCTGGAGTTTGGCAGTTGGGCTTATCCTCTAATGACCATTGGAGGTAACTAAAAAAACCTTCATTTGTTTAAAAATACATAGGGATTAAGGAGAGAGCACAGGTAACTTGTTTTTCTTTGCTATAAATTGGGGCTGATGTGTACTGTAGTCATTGCTGCCGCCCAGTGATGGGGGTGAGCGCAGGACTTATCTTTCTGCATTTGTATCCATTTTTTGTATCACTCAGCGTTGTTACAATGCAGCCGCCCATCCCATGTGTTCCCTATTAAGGGTTAATAATATATAAGGATGTATATAAGAAATACCCCTTTCTGTCTCATTCGAGATCTTTGCCAGTAGCTCAAGGAAGCAAGGTGAATGGTTAGAGTTAGGACCCACCTGGGGGGGGGGGTCTGCCTTGACGTTGGCAGGTGGGCTCACACCTCCACTAAAGCTCAATGAGAGTGTGATGTACTAATTATGGTGCTTGGAATATTCATTTAGTATGTTGACTAGAGATTTTGTAAGAGTTTGATCATTTTCCCAGTCACCTCTTTTTTTGGCCTTGGATGTTCTCATGACCGCAAATTTTAAGTTTACGGAGAAAAAAAAAATCTTTATTTATTTTATGTGATGTGCAGCATGTTTCCTAATATATATCTATAATAATAATAAAAAAAGGAAAATAAGCATAATATAAATCTGAAAACAATTTTAGAAATAAAAAGCCAATAATACATTTTTTTTTTTTTTTAAATGGATAAAAAAAAAGTCAATATGTCATTGGGATTGTCTTATTCAAAAGCTGCCTTTTAAACTTTTTTGTATCATTTAATAGAGTTTCAGGTTAACATCTTTCCAAAGCTATGTGTCACCATGTAGTAACTGTCTGTAAGTATATGTTTTGGTTGCAATTATATATACATCTCTCAAGCTGATTTGCATTGTCATGATTAGACTAAGAGTGTGTTTCGTCATTGTGTATACAAAAAAAAAAACAAGAGTGTAATGCACACACTAAAAAGGGGAAATAATTCCTGCAGGGTGCTCAAGAAAGGAAGACATCAAATGGAAGAAAATTAATATCCAGGCACACCTGAGGTTTCTTCTAAAAGGCAGTCTTTTTATTTGGAACAAGAAAGTGAAGACAACGTTTCGGCTCCTCTCTATCAAGTCTTGATAAAGGCTCAGAGAGGAGCCGAAACGTTGTCTCTACTTTCTTGTTACAAATAAAAAGACTGTCGTTATTGTGTGTAGTCTACCAGTGCTGAATTTTTGGCCAGTTTTCAACAACACTGTTTTCTGTTCCTGACCTTGGCTTGTTACGCGACAATGACACTTTCTCTAATCCTGAATTTGGCTAGCCTGTTAACTGTGATTACCTTCTGGAGTTGCTCTCTTCTCTCTTCGGTGGAGTTGTTACACCTCTAAGGATTACCTCTATGCCACATTCATCCCGTTTTTATTTGATATCTGTCCTATATAATGCTAGTTTCATGGTTTGATAACATTATAGCTTTCTGGGGTAGAGGTTTGCTAGAGTGAACAATTTAGGTGCCTTGCAACTCCCAATGCCCAAATATGCATGTCGCATAATAAAAAAAAACACAACTGTGGACAAGTAGCTAATGAAAAAAAGATTAAAGGACATATTACATGTGAAACATAAAATTAAACAATTACGCCACATGTACTGTGCAAGGAGGCCCCAGGACACATCTGTTGTGTGGGTAGTGGTTGTAAAGATATTTTTCTAATAAAAATGTTTTTAGGATCTGCAAATCAATCGATCAATCGCTCAGTCAATCTGTCTAAAGATGCATGCAGCAAATCATTCAGACACTCTTGTAATCACAACCTGATGAAATATCGGCTATATGATACATTTTGGAACATGTGGGTCTTTCAGTCGAGATTAAAGCGTATAATTGTTCGGTTGAACAAGTAACTACTCACATTTTACAGTTCCTCTCTACATCATTACATTAAACGTGTTTCATAAGAATGTGAACAAGACAGCAGCTGTAAAAGGTTTAACTGAGAATCCAAACACAATGAAATGACTAATTTTTTCCTTATGTTTGACAACAAAATTACCGTAGACACAGTCAGAGCCTGTCCTGATAATCTGCAGTCAGCAAGTCACCGTATATTAAATACTAGTGTAGTGTATTCTGAGCCTGTCTTGATAACCTGCAGTCAGCTAAGTTCATAAAAAATTGAAAAAAGCGACTTTGTTTTATGGACAAGCCTGAGGTGGACAAAAGTTGACAAATGTGGAACTCTGACACCAACGTTCATCCAATCCCAGCAGCAATGACAGCTGTGGAATTCATGCATCAATCTACAAAGGCTTTCGCAGTCTGGCAGTATTCCCCAAAGACCTCAGTGGTCCACTCTTGTGCATGCACGAGAATACTGCACTGATGCGGCCCATGGCAACTGAAGCATCAGGAGATGCAAAGGACCTACAAAACGAAAATTGCGGTGGCCGTGATGAACAGCTTGAGGTAAGTTAAACATACCTTCCTGTGCATCCCGCGACTACATGACTACATAATGGAATGGCCCTCCAGATACTGCTCTGCAGATCCTCATTCGAGAGACCTGTCAGAGAAAGACCCTTCCCTCTCAGAATTTGTTCAGGATGAAACATGGCCACTACATTAGGGAGAAAAAGATGCTGACGATCAGACTGGTCTATGGTCCACCAGCATTCTGAGCAATTCACATGGTTTCGCAATTGGCCAGATAGAGTTATGGACAACCTCTCTTCAACAGAACCATAGTCCACAGCACAAATGGTCGAGGGCATTGCTGGCCCTGCAGCAGCAGCATAGTGAGGAGGAGGTTGAAGGGGTGGACTTCCCCAGCTGACAGACAGGAAGGGGGTGTACACAGCATTCCTCCCCTGGCTCTGTACTGCTCCAAATCTTGTCCAGATGAGAGGGACATCAGGACATATTCACCCAGTATATGTGTGGCTCATGCACACAGCCTGCAATGAGTGCAGTGGACGAGAAGGTAAAGTTATGTCTTGCTTCTCTTCACTCACCTCTCTCGCTGCGCGTGAAAATAAGACATGAGGCAGATGAACATTAATACATTCCACAGCAATAAACTCATATAATATGTCACAGAGCACCACAACATTAAAGCAGCTCTGTAACTTCTCAGTATTTCATAAAGATATTAGCTTTATAAAATGCTCATGCTGACTGCTTTGGAACTTCAAAAATAGAGAATATGACAACTCTGGGAACAAAAAAAAGCGTAGAGAAACTCAATAGCTTGCCCTTTGGTTAATATCTGATTATGTCTCAAAATATTTTTGATCACTTGTGTTATTACTAATAGAACCTATACAATTTGCATATCTGAATTTCTGGCAAGATCCCACTACAAAAGAGATACAGCAACCTTGGACAATTGTTTTGGCCTTCTTTGGGCTTCAGTGATGTAGCTGATACCATTCTAGGCACAGTGAACACGGGGTCCACATATGAAGACCCTAAGCAAATGCATTGAAACACAAATAGAACTCTGAAAACTATCAAAAGTTTAGAGAAACTGAATAGTTTGCTCTTCAGTTTATTAACGCTCAGTTCTCAAGTTAGTTCAATGCAAATATAGTTAAATCCAAAGATACCATAAGACAAAGTAGAGAGTACTTATGGCAAAGCCAAAGGTTCTCAAAAGTTGTGGGTCTGCTGTCAACTTTTGTGCAATTACTGCTGGGATTCAGGCATTGTCTCGTTCATTACTAGATTCAATCTATGGAGGCTTTATAAACCTAACTGTTATACTCTAACTGTTATTTTAGGAGCAGCGAGAGGGAGCTGCTCCTGGCCAAGTAACTAATGAGCATGGCAGAGCCTAAAGGAAGTCTCCAGGAAGAAGATGGTGGCGGCAGTGAGGGACAACTTCAGGTAAGCAAACCTACTTTTCACTGCACCCTATAGTCATTAGACTTTAACCAGACATATCACCTTTAGGGGTCTTTAAAAATAAGACCCCTGAAAATGACAGCTCAACTTTAAAATTTACTGCAATATGTTTCACAGAGTTGCAGAACATTACGTTTTGCAGAAATGTATGAATTGTATACATTTTCACAGAGTTATGAGCAATAAAACTAACAGTAGCTTGCAATATGTATAAATATATCACAAAGCCTCACAATAAATCACGGTACAGGTCAAAGTAATTTGTAATTTGTGTGCGTGAAATACAATCAACACATATTTTTTGTCTACTGCATTGTAACGTTTAGTACTGAGTCCACAATGTCTGACGATTTCCCTCCTGACCTCATGCACCATTTCATCGCATGATAGAAACACAGCATGTTCTGAGCCTGTTTTTATCATCTGAAATCGGGAAGATCACCTCACATTAAACAAAAATTCAATGTGCTCCGAGCCTTAGCTATTTTACAAGGAAATTCAGAAAAGTGATAATTTATGGGAATTTATCAAAGTGTATTCAAAGTAAAATTTGCAAAATTTATGCCAGTTTAGTCAATTCTGTTTTCAGTTTAGCTATATGTTGCCCTGAATTTTTAAGTTCAATTTTAAATTGACTTTGAATTCCGACGAGTCTCCATTTTAGTAAATAACCCAGAGTGTGTTGGTTACCTACATTACAAGCGTTGCATGAACTGCATGTCAAGAAGTCACCTTAGATCAGAGACTCACAGACTTTTTTGATGAGCGGTTTAATCCTGGCGTTATTATAGAATTTCGGACATCAAAATGTAATCAAACAGCATTACAAATCAAAGAGCCGTGTGCTAAATATGAGCATGTAATCCAGGTGGAGTGCCTGCAGACTGAAGAACTGGAGCCTAACAAACCATGCCTTGGTCTACATAGAACTCCAGCTCTGTCTGAACCTGTCCTGATAACCTGCAGTTACTGGTATTAATCATTCTCTCTGTCACTTAATGGTTTCTCCAGAAAACTGACCCCTTTGACACTTCTTGTCTGGATTTTACATCCCACCTCCTGTGATCCTTCCTCCTTACATCTGGCAAGGCATCTACAAATAACCCACACATTGCTGTTTCAAACAAGCTTTTATTTTAACTTTGCTTAGTAGCAGAGGAAGTTGTATTTGTATGGAAAGAGAACATTCTCGCGTACAGCAACATGCTGTAGGGAGTTCATTATGTTGAAGCCAACTGTCCGTGAAAAAGAAAACATTTGGGAGCAAAAATACTGACGAATGCTCGCACTAAAGCAGTCGTCAGTGCTTTTTGTGGGCATAGCCACCTCTTGCAGTCATGCATATGGATAGAAGCACTTTATACCATTTTAATAATTGAGTATCTGGTACATTACTATACTCTGACCAAATTCAGGATAAAAATCAGCTGCACCATCACAAAACGTCAATGTGCATGTGACAGCAGTTGTCAAAGTGAAGTTTCATAAGTACATCTACAGCTACCAACTGGATACAGGTCTTGGGCTGATTATTACACCCAAACAGGCAAGATTAATAGCTTATTAGTCCTAAGAGTATGGCTTCATGTTACTGGAAGGTGAGAACAACCTCCCTTTCTACTCTTTTCAGTCGTATATAAAAAACTCTTAGGAAGCAAACGGTGGTGGCTGGTCTATAGGGACCGGTAGGGTGGCACCCCCTCCAGTTTTTATTTGGGGGGGAAATTTTAATTTAATCTCATTGTAAGGACTACTTATACATTTTTGCTAGTAGAAGAAAAAAAACATGTCTGCCATAATTATATCTACAATTTCCACTCTCCCCTTTCCTCATGATTGAAGAAAGCTGATTTTAAACAGGGCATCGCATCTCATAGGGTTAAGTAGTTAGAGCTCAACAAGTCGGGGGGAAGTGCTCCACCACTTTCAACTTTACCAACCGCCACTGGGAGCTAAACTACAATTTGGATTAATAGATTAAAATATTTGGCCTTTTCTTAGGCCAGTTACTTCAAGCTTTACAGTGAAATCCAATGGGCATGCTTCATGCTTGAACTTCAGATGATGTGGACTCAAGAACCCTTTGATGGGCTGTCTTGACTGATTAAATAACTTCTGAGAAGGATATACCGATCACACACTGAAAATGCTAACAACATTGTCGATATTTGCTTTTAAAGGAGGAGGCTAACTGGAAGAGGTTACTAATCAAAATGGAAAGATGAGACTTATCAATAGGCTTAAGTTAAATATTTTTACTTTTATTACAAACTTTCGTAAAGAAAAAGTGCAGAAAGTTAATGGTGATGGAAAATCCAAACGATGGACAAAATTAGTCAGTCTTGTATCCAAGTATTCTTTCTGGATCAGATTATCTTTGTTATTAATGAATGTGTGGGTATTGAAAGTTATTTATCAGTATTTACAGATGATCCAAGACAAGTTCGGGTAGTAGTTTGAACAGGATATTACTTCTCTATAACGGGATAGCATGTGGAACTGGCCTGGCAAGTAGCAGATGTGATCGATGTAGTTATATACAAAGTTATGACTGTTGGGAACAAAAATAGCACTCTATTTTTTTTTATATATACACTCTAAATTGGGTTGATGTAAGGACATAGTTAAACGAGGAGCTCTTGAGAATATTTGTTGACAGCAGACTTGGTAACAGTGTACAATGTCAGTCAGACGCAAGACCATTAAGATATTGTTAAGTCTTAAAAAAGTGCACCAACAAATGACAATAATATAATATTGACCCTTTAAAATTGCATGGCATGTTTTGATCACTACTTTTCAAGAATGGTATTGGGAATCTACAAAAATTGTAGTTTAACAATAGAAGATTTTAGTTAGAAAGAAGAATTGTATAGTTGTGCATTATTGGACTCGTTATTTTATATATTTCTGAACAAATACATACATATCTCTAGTGGCCTATTCATTCAACAGGATCATGCAGAAAAAAGAAATCATCAAATGTTCTAATTTAATTATTGAGGAACCTTAATAAAAACATGCGGTATTCTTGGGAGAAAATTCTTTGAAGCAACAGGATTGTATTCTTGAACACATGTATTTAATAATTCTAACCTTCCATGGTTGATTTTGTGAAAAAAAGTATGTATGTTCCTTTCAGAAGATATACTATATCTGTTAAGGTTCATATGGTAATTAATTCCACTACCTATATGGATAGCAAATTGATCAACCTCTATTCTTTTAATTGGCATGTCAAATCATTGACGGAACCAGCTGTCAAAAGAAACTCACTACAGTGCACTTTCATTGAGAGCACGTGTGTGCAAACTCCCATTGCACTGTGTAGGGTATATAGTTTCAGCTTTGAATTCATCCACTTTGAATTGTATAGAACCACATTCTATGTAATTCGGTGTGTTGTCAGAAAGAGGGGGGCAAACATGTAAAAACTTTTTTTTTCAATTCGAATTTGGTAAAAAACGTTTTAAATGTTTCCCTTTGCGAATGGAACCAGACATCACCTGTTTTTTAATCTTGAAAATATCTGCTGATAAAGCACAAGTTTAAACCTATAATCAGTGTAATTATTGTAACACCTTTTAAGGTCCTATCTACATGTAGAAATTTTTTTTAAATTCCTGGTAGCTGAGCAATTACTATGGAACACAAAGTATTCTAAACAGAAAAACATTTTTCACTGATGGCAGAAATACGGATTTGTTTGGAAATAAAACATTTTTAAATAATTTACTTTAGGGGAAAAAAAACGAATCCGTTTCCTTCGAAGATGACCTTGAGTGACCTGTAGAATTTTATGCATCAAGAAGGCTTAAGAAACCTCCTTGTTCTGACATTATGATTCTAGTAAATGGTAATCATATCCCCTCGTATGTTCCTCTTTTCCAGAAAAAACAAACAAAAATTGAACAGTTTGTCCTCATAACTGAAATCTTCCATTACTTTAATTAATTTTGTTTCCAATTTGTGTCAATGTCAATGTCTTTTTCTGAACTTGTTCCCAAAGCTTCACTGTACGATGTGAATTCTTACCAAACATTTATAGAGGAGAACTCGTATCCCCATACTTAGTGTTTGCTCTTCTTTTTAATTGTAGTTGAATCTTGCTTTTTTAGTCATCACCTCAGTTTGTATACTTCTGCCAAAAATGTTTCATGCAAAAACTCGCAAGTCTGTTTCCATAGAAATATTAAGTAATAAAAATATATAAACAGCATACTTGGTTTGATCACCTATAACCTCATCTGGAACATGGTCGCATGTCAGTTTGCATCGACTTTGCAACAGACCTGGGTTTGTGGTTAAAAGATATTTTGTTTTGTTCTTTAATAACTGCAGTGGGCATTTAAATGATCTTTTATTAATAGATTTCTGCTTTCATTTGGACCTTACTAGTGGGTTTCTTTTGGCTATGTTGTACTTTTTTGAAGTTATGGGCACAGAGTAGTGCCAGGAATATAGGAAACCACATGACATTATACTCTGGGGATAAATTGGTACACTTATTGAACAGATGATTAGGGGCCATCTGACCTGTTCTTCAACAATATACTCCTTTCATAATGGATGGTGAAGAATAAATGAGGGAACATGGAATGAATGGGAACCATTCTTGATGTTCTCTTTTGCTTATTGGAGGTATGGTAAACCCTACACATTTTTATATTTGATGGTAATTGATCATCACGGAAGGCTCCAGCCTTATCACAAGCAGGCTTGTTGTATCCAACGGATATTGTATACAGCTGGCCAGGGCCCGCATTTAGAGGGGATTCCACCAGACAGGAATACAAAGTAGTGTAAGTAACATAGTAACATACACAGTTTGGCTGAAAACATACTCAAGCTCATTGAGTTCAACCTTTACACATTTTTTATGTTGTTGATCCAACATAAAACAGGGAAAAAAAAGAAAAACATAATTTGATGACCAATTATGCCACAAAAATGGAAAAATATTTCACCTTGGATCAGCAGTAAGGTGAGAAAAATATAGAAGGGGGAAGGGGGGAGTTCTACTCCATTCCATTCACTTTGATTATGAATGAAACGACTTGGCAGGTTCAGCTATGAATGCAACAGGGTGTATATTCAAGATTCCCCTGAAAAAAAAAGGAGAAAAAGCAAAAAGAAACACATGGAAAAAAGGTGAGAACAAGAATAAAATGAACAAAATAATGGTGAGGAAAGGAAGTTAAGAAAAAGAAAGGTAAAGGATTTGGTTAAGAGAACCGTGCCCTTTTTGTGTGTGTGTGTTTTCCCTATATTCCAAGTGTATTTCTGTTATTGTGTGTTATGTTTGTTTATTCCTTGCACAAAAATAAGGAATCAAATTAATTCTTAATAAAAAGTAAACAAATAAATAAAAGAATGGGTGGAAAATGACTGTCTGGGTATTCCATAGGTTTGCTACAAATTTGGGAAATTCAGCTAAACGTATCTTGTTAACTTTGCGAGATTTAGCTATCCGATCAAAGCATTATAAGAAGTAATTAACAAAACTGTATTGTACAATGTGTGTTCTAATTAAATAAATAAATTTATAGACGGAAAGGTATATGCTGACATTTTGTAATGCATTAAAATAATTTTAAGCGGCACTTTCACCGTCTGGGGACTTTGCCGAAATTGCAAAGTCTCCTGGTGGTGACATCGACGTTGGGTGTCCAGTGGCTGTGGGGGCAGGTAAAGGTGAGATTACTTACCTGAACCTGTCCTTCATGGCTCGTGCTGCTCTCTCTCACGCCAGGAGCCGACATCACTACTGTACTCTCACACATGCGCTAAAGTACAGCATTGAGGTGTATGGAGGATCCCACAAACCCCCCATAGACACAGCCAATCTCCTGCAGCCTCGCTGGTGATGGATGGGGGGGATTGACACTTAGACTACACTTTGACTCTGAGAGAATCAGGCGGAGGAGAAATACAGAGACAAAGTAGACCCTACTTTGTCTCTGGATGTCTCTTGACTTGGTTAGAATTTCAGTGAAATTCCAACACAGTCAAGTTGAGTGTTTCCACAAAGATTCTCTCTTCAAGAAATACTGTTTTTGTAGAGGGGGGGGGGGGGCAGTGCTGCTTTAACTAGAACCTGGTTAATTATATATATATATATATTAAAAAAGAGCAAAAACAAAAACCATAATAAATATAAAAATGTACTGATAAACAAGTTTGTAAAATGCTGAAGGTAATTTTATTGAGAAAACGTTTGAGTAACAGGATCACAAATAACCAGTTTTCTATCAAGAAAATTACTTTTAGACTTGGAGTCCTTAAAGAAACACTATAGTAACCTAGACAACTTTAGCTTAAAGGGACACTAGAGTCACCAGAACAACTACAGCTTATTGAATTTGTTCTGGTGAGTAGAATCATTGCCTTCAGGCTTTTTGCTGTAAACACTGTCTTTTCAGAGAAAATGCAGTGTTTACATTACAGCCTAGTGATAACTTCACTGGCCACTCCTTAGATGGCTGTTAGAGATCCTTCCTGGGTCATGGCTACCTAAAATGCATCCAAACATTCAGTGTCTCCTCCCTCTGCATGCAGACACTGAACTTTCCTCAGAGATTCATTGATTCAATTCATCTCCATGAGGAGATGCTGATTGGCCAGGGCTGTGTTTGAATCATGCTGGCTCTGCCCCTGATCTGCCTCTTTGGCAGTCTCAGCCAATCCTCTAGGGAAGCACTGTGATTGGATTAGGCCACCACTTCTAATGATATCAGCAGACTGCTTGGTTTTTTTTAGGCAAACAGCATGCAGAGTTACAGCGTCTGGCTTGAAAACAGTAAGATTTTGCTAAGATGAGGTGTCCGGGGGGTAGAATGGTGGTGTTAATATTAGAGGGTCAGGAATACATGTTTGTGTTCCTGACCCTATAGTGATCCTTTAATGAAGCAGTTTTAGTGTATAGATTCACTGCTCAATTCACTGCCATTTAGGAGTTAACCCCTTAAGGACACATGACGAAAATATTCCGTCATGATTCACTTTTATTCCAGAAGTTGTGTCCTTAAGGGGTTAAATAACTTTGTTTCTGTTTATCACACCTCCCCTTACTCTTATTGACACAGTCTGCATGAAAAAAACAACTGGTTTCACTTTCAATCAGATGTAATTTACCTTAAACAATTGTATCTCTTTCTCTGTAAATTTAACTTTAATCACATACAGGAGGCTTTTTCAGGGTCTAGCAAGCTATTAACATAGCAGGAGATAAGAAAATCTAAATTAAACAGAACTTGCAATAAATGAAGGATAAACATTAGATGGCTCTTTACAGGAAGTGTTTATGAAGGCTGTGCAAGTCACATGCAGGGGTGTGTGACTAGGGTTCATAAACAAAGTGATTTAACACCTAAATGGCAGATAATTGAGCACTGAGACTGCAGGAGCATGATCTATACACCAAAACTGCTTCATTAAGCTAAAGATGTTTTGGTGACTATAATGTCTCTTTTAATATTAAAAAAAAGTATTTATGCACCAAACTAAGGCCTCAATTTAATAAACTTTCCAAATGATTAAACATATTCATCTACAGAAGTCCCCATTACTGTCAATAGGAATTTTTGTAGATAACAGCATTTTGTAACAGTATTGAATAATTTGGAAAGCTTTTTAAAATGGAGGCCTAAGTGAGCTGTGGAGAATTGATATTCAATATAAACATTATAAGCAAACATATATCAAACTTCACTTCTTCCCTACAAAGTGTTCCTCTTTTCTTCAATTTCTACAATGTTATTTGAATTGTCTGTTAATACCACCATAGCTCAATGTTTGGTAGATGAAAGCCAGAACTATTTAGACATGTCTGACCCTCCTAGACATAAGGGTCTTGGCTTGATTACTCTAGATCAAATCGTTCACGTGTTTCATCTTCTGTGACCTTTCCACCATAATTTCTTTTACAAAACACATTGATTAAAATAGGGCATTATGTAGCTGTCTTCTCTAAAATACCAATAAAATCCATACCTACCAAAATTTCAAATGGACAAAGACTGACACTTTAATTTTAGGGGTGTGAGGGAGGGTGCAGCGAGGGGCGGGGCCGTTCAGAGACATATCAAGTGATTTACTACTAAAAAATTATGAAACTGTAATGAACAAGAACAATATATCTTATTCACACAGACTGCTTTCTAAACGCATTTATTGCAATTTCAAGACAAATTACTGTGAATATTATTGCTGTGGAGCTCTGTAATATGCTCAGACACAACAGCAATATGGAGCTCAGGGCCGGACTGGGGATACAAAGCAGCCCTGGAAAAAAAAAATCTATGCCAGCCCCATAAGTCATTGCGCCATATATTGCTGTATGTAATATGTAAGGCAATGTCTTGCCATCCCACATGGTTGAGTAATATATATATATATATATATATATATATATATTAAACGTTTTACTCTGAAAGGACCAATATTATATATTAGAAAAAGCTCTTTCTAATATATAATATTGGTCCTTTCAGAGTAAAACGTTTAATTATACAGTAAGCATACTCACATGCAGACACAGACAATCTCATTGATACACAGCCTCATAGACAAATAATGTCACTGATATACATAAGCTCATTGGCATAAAAACACATGCTCACTCACTCACTAGCAGGCACACACACACACACACACAGCTTAATGTAGTGGTTCTGGTGTCTATAGCCTGTCCCTGCAGGCTTTTTAATGTAAACACTGACTTTTCCGAGAAATGGCAGTGTTTACATTGCTTCCTAGTGACACCTCTAGTGACAGTCACTCAGACAGTCACTAAAGGTGCTTCCTGTGTCAGTGCTGCACAGTGTAATTGCACAGTGTGCAGCACCTACATTCAGGGCCTTTGCAGCCAATCCTATGGCAGAGCATTGGATTGGCTGAGATCATCAAGCTTGATGATCTCAGCCATAGAGGCAGGGCCAGTCGAGGGGAGACCAGCACAGCGTGGGGAGAAATAAAAAGGTGAGTAAAAACACTTTTTAAATACACACAGACACACACATACACCATGACAGATTCAGACACACATATACACCATGACAGACACACACACACCCCATGACACAGACACACCATGACACAGACACACACACACCATGACACAGACACACACACAGATATCTATGTAATATAGAATGCAAATTACATAGATATTTGGATACTTGTGACATTTGAGGGAGTGTTGGTATAGTTTGCACCTAGCTATTTGATATACTTTGTCTCTAAATGTGTTTTTGATTTGTGTACAGACACACACACACACACACCATGACACAGGCACACACCATGACACAGACACACGACACAGACACAAACCATGACACAGACACACACACACCATGACACAGACACACACCACGACACAGACACACACACACCATGACACAGACACACACCATGATACATACACACACACACACACCATGACACAGACACACCATGACACAGACACACACACATACACTCCTAGACATTAAGGACATTTGGATATAAAAGAGGGACACAGGGATTTGGGCTCAAAATAGGGACTGTCCCTCCTAAATAGGAGATATAAAAATTATTGGTTTCATTATTTTTTATCCCTCTATCCCTCAATGTTAATACAGTAGTCCACATGCAAAAAAAAAAAAAACTAAACATTTTGGGAGGGGGAAATAAATTTGATTTGTATTTTTTATTTAAAATGTAAAATGATTCCTTATCTGAAAAAAGCTGCATTAGGAATGTGCAAAGAGAAGCTTCAAGCTACTAAAAGCGTTCTGTGACCTTTAAGTTAATATGAGCTGCCCAGGTTGCGATAGTGCACCCTCCAGGAAGACAGTTTCTTCAAATGCAGTGCTACCAAACATTTCTTTGAAACATTGCCTAGGGCCTAAATTAACATAGTTTTGTATTTTTCTTGCGTGGCTTCATTCACCTCTGGTATTTAAGAAAATAATTGTTTTCTTTTTGAAATATGTAATTTTAACGGTAATCTCTTGTGTCTTGTGATACATTCAAGAGGGCTTTAAATGTATTTATGTTGTTATCTAATTAATGTTCATTTAATCTTCAATAAAAAAATATAATACATATTGCACATCAAAATAAATGTTTTGGCTTCCTGGAAAAACACCACCAGGATAACCATATTGTTGCCCAATTAACTTTCAAGTTGTTTCACCCTCCCTCCCCCCCCCAAAAAAAAGAATAGCATACGAGATTCCTTGCGACTATCACGGGTAACAAGATTTTCCAAGTGAGCTAGCCTTTGCAATGCAAGTGTTTCACATTTGCTAGGAAAAACCAGGGGTATTAAAATTGCAGACATTTGCTTAAAAAAAAACAAACAACCATAAGAATAACACACAAACAGGGAATTGTATGCAAATTCTTGGTATATACTTTACAAATTCTTATATAAATAGGTTCAAAAATATATATCGCGGAAGTCTGTGCAACATTTAAATCTATGTATGGAAATATAAAAGTGAAATGACAGATTCCATTTAAATACCGTAATTTGTTGACCTGTTGTAAACTGTCGAAGGAATTGACATGACTAATGTTTGTGTATGATGGTCTCACCAGAGAGTCTGGTAAAACACTTTTGCTATAATGCAATAACAGTATGTCATATTTCAAATGATACTATATAATGCCTGGATTTCAAAATAGAACAGCCAAAAAAATAGAGAGTAAACATTTGTAAGAACTCAATTTCAAAACAGGTTTACAGTGAAACAAAAAATGAAAAATGATGTGACATGCACAACCAAATAAATTCAGAGTATAAATCAGAGTATAACTGAGAACCTTAAGAATCGGAGAAATCTACCTTTCTACAAATCTCTTATAGTAAACAGATGTAAAAATAGTCAAAGCTACTGAACAAGCTTCACGAAAGACAACCGTGGTCAGCACAAACACTTCTACGATCCAAACTATAGTATAGAACTGAGCTATAGGACAGAGATCAAGTTGGAACATTTCACAATCAAAGATTTAAAGTCAACGCTGCTTTTCATGATTAAGTGGTCAATAAAATGAGTAGCATTAAGTTAGTTAAAGGACCACTATAGTGCCAGGAAAACATACTTGTTTTCCTGGCACTATAGTGCCCTGAGGGTGCCCCCACCCTCATGGTCCCCCTCCCGCGCGGCTCTGGGGAGAGGAAAGGGTTAAAACTTACCTTTTTTCCAGCGCCGGACGGGGAGCTCTGCTCCTCCTCTCCACCTCCGATCCTCCCTTTCGGCTGAATGCGCACACGCGGCAAGAGCTTCGCGCGCATTCAGCCGGTCTCATAGGAAAGCATTTACAATGCTTTCCTATGGACGCTTGCGTGTTCTCACTGTGATTTTCACAGTGAGAATCACGCAAGCGCCTCTAGCGGCTGTCAATGAGACAGGCACTAGAGGACTTGGAGGCTGGATTAACCCTATTATAAACATAGCAGTTTCTCTGAAACTGCTATGTTTATAAAAAAAAGGGTTAATCCTAGAGGGACCTGGCACCCAGACCACTTCATTGAGCTGAAGTGGTCTGGGTGCCTAGAATGATCCTTTAATAATACAAACTAGACAATGGAACATACGTGGAAACTATTGAATGGTAAATGTACCTCTACAGATTATTTATATTGCCATATAAATAATATTTTAAAAATTCCCATATCATTAAAGTGTAGATTGATTTGATGGCATGAGTGTCGCCACTTTTGATCACCCATTTTCAAACCAAATGTTTCTCCTACTCCCTACTATATAGAGTTATAGAGAATGCCCAGTATCCCCAATTCTAATACTGCCACATCTCGGGTATTGTGGCAGAGGGATGTCCAGTGGCCTGGCACAGATTACTAAAACAACTCCTAGTCAAGTGTGACAGGAATTCGCAATCGTTATGGAACTAACAGTACCAATATCACCTCTCCATAAAGTGCTAAATTATTTTACATTTTATTGAATCCAGGATAGTCAAATGATGCTCATGTGCCCTCATCTGCTCCCTAAAGCCCTGTAAATGTACAATTGTGACAGACCACCCAGCCAACAAGGACTGGCACATGACTTCCAACCACCACCTCCATCTAAAAAAATCTATATTCACCACATTTTCACCTCAAGCCCAAGCCCAAGCCACCCAGCCCAGCCCAGCCCAGCCCAGGAGTCATCGCAGTCTGGCAAGAAACTCACAGAGGCACGTTGAGCAGGACAGGGAACAACCCACAAACCCTCTGGAGCTCCCAATCATATTTTGTCTTTGTCAAGAGTTACCAAAACAGGGTGCACTCAGGAGAGAGATTTCCATGGATGGCATTGGTTGGGGATATGGGCATGGGGACTCCATTTTTCATGTAATAATGTTATTAGATGCCAGGATGTCTGGCCGTTAATAAAATTGCCTGGTCAGGTACAGACACCTAGGCCAGATGTTGTACAATGCCTATTGTTTTCCTGGTACCCCCTGTTGGGATCTCAGGTATAAAAGAGTGGCATGTGTCCTAATAAACCAGCTTTTCTTCACCCTTCACTAAGTCTTGGTTAGTGTTTGGGTGGAACAGCGGTATTGGCTATAAGCTCTGAGCTATATTCACAACCTTGAGGATCAACCGCCACAATAATAAAACTTAAAAATGTAACAAAAACAACAAATAAAAATTAATAAAGAGCCACAGAAGAAAAATATTTATCATCGGATGATAATGTGACTAATTCATATTTAGATTTAAAGGATCACTATAGTGTCAGGAAAACAAAGTGGTTTTCCTGACACTATAGTGCCCTGAGGGTGCCCCCACCCTCAGGGTCCCCCTCCCATGGCGCTGAAGGGGTTAAAACCCCTTCAGCCACTTACCTTAATCCAGCGTCGGGCTCCCTCAGCGCTGGATACCTCCCACTCTGACGTCAGCTCCCCCGGCCGACGTCACTAGAGCGGAATGCGCATGCGCTGCAAGTGCCGCGGGCACATTCAAAGTCTCCATAGGAAAGCATTTCTCAATGCTTTCCTATGGACGCTCTGCGTGATGGAGGCATAATATGCCTCCAGCATTGCAGATGCGCCTCTAGTGGCTGTCCGGAAGACAGCCACTAGAGGCTGGATTAACCCCAAATGTAAACATAGCAGTTTCTCAGAAACTGCTATGTTTACAGCAGGCAGGGTTAACCCTAGAGGGACCTGGCACCCAGACCACTTCATTGAGCTGAAGTGGTCTGGGTGACTATAGTGTCCCTTTAATGCATTGAATTTCCCCCTTTTTAACGCTGAAAGAACACAGCAATTACTAGGTAGTCCCAGACCCTATTTATTTCATTTCACACCTACGTAAAAATAGAAAAATATTCCAAATGGACTATGCACCAAAATAATTTTAAACTATATTAAGTAAATTTCCAAATCAAATTTAGTTATTTTATTAGATTCCTAAATTTTGGAGGAACATTTGGAGTCTTATTAATAACCTTGTTTATATGAAGAATCTTAATCTGAACATTTGACTCGGAAAATATGAGTTAGTAAGTGGCATAATAAGAGTGCACACATGGCGTGTGGAACGTTTTGTAGGAACGTGTGCAAGGTCACATCTACAGCCTGTATCTCCTGCATCCTATCTCATTCTGGTATGTAAAATGTATCGGACACTTAACACTATCTAACTGTTTGCATTACCAAGTGTTAGTGACTTGCATTTTCACATGGTTTCAGCAAGTCACATTAGCTCTTATGCTACCTATTGAGGAGTGATTTCTTTATGTGTCTGCACAGCCTACCCCCTCCTGTGTCCGTTTATCTTTCTATCACTGTAAAACATTCAGTACTTTGAAGAAACTACAAGTAGGAACTATTAGCAAAGTATGTTTGTGTGTATTCATTGTTTGGCAGGATATGTGCTATGTAGTGTACTTTTTCAAATTTTCTCAGTATATCACATTTATTTGCTTGCACGCTACTTACACTTGCCAATGTTTTTTCCATTGTTTTGTTTTTAAATATTTATATAGTTTAATAGTATATAGGCTGAAAAAGAGCTCAAATCCATCTATGTATCAGCTGTTGTAGTAAAAAAAGTATACGACAAATCAAATTTGAATTAATTTAGCATGTTGCCACAGAATAGATAAATAGATAAATATTCACCTTGGCTATAAAATGATTTTTCCTTGGATCCCACATATCAACTATTAAATCCTTAGATACCCTAGAATCTGATTAAACAAGCTTGTTATTTTTGCTGATAATTAGGTAATTTTGCTGGTTTATATCAACAGCAATTTAATTAAATTATTATTATTATGGTATTTATATAGCGCCGTCAAATTCCGCAGCGCTTTACAATGGGTGGACGAACAGACATGTAGTTGTAACCAGACAAGTTGGACACACAGGAACAGAGGGGTTGAGGGCCCTGCTCAATGAGCTTACATGCTAGAGGGAGTGGGGTAAAACAACACAAAAGGGTAAGGATAGTATTAGACTAATGACCGTTGCAGAAGAGGAATCAGTCAGGAGCTATTAACAGTTTAATTGATACGCTTTTATGAAGAAGTGGGTTTTTAACGATTTTTTGAAGGAGTGGAGACTGGGTGAGCATCTAACGGAGGAGGGAAGCAAGTTCCACAGGAACGGTGCAGCCCTCGAGAAATCTTGAAGGTGAGCATTAGAGGTGGGAGTACGGACAGAAG
Source organism: Pelobates cultripes (assembly GCA_933207985.1). NCBI lineage: Eukaryota > Metazoa > Chordata > Amphibia > Anura > Pelobatidae > Pelobates > Pelobates cultripes. The sequence goes on from OW240916.1 coordinate 26,431,137, forward strand.
ATAGACATTAGTCTTCAGCAGATCGTAAGGGCCTAGATGGGACATACTTGTGTATAAGGGAGGATAGATAGATAAATAGATAGATAGATAGATAGATAGGTAGGAGCAGCATTATGTAGAGATTTGAAAGCAAGAACCAGAATTTCAAATTGAGCTCTATATTTTATAGGAAGCCAATGTAGGGACTGACAGAAGGGTGAGGCATGGGAGGTGCGGGCGGACAGGAAGATGAGCCTCGCTGACGCATTCATTATGGACTGTAACGGCGCAAGTTGGGAGCACGTAAGACCACTGAGAAGCGGATTACAGTAGTCAAGGCGAGAAAGAACAGTGGAATGGACCAACACCTTAGTCGCATCTGGCGTTAAGTAGGGGTGGATATGCGCAATGTTTTTGAGATGGAAATGACAGGATTTGGCGATAGATTGAACTTAAGGCTTGAAGGAGAGGTCGGAGTCAAAGAGAACACCTAGGCAGCGAGCCTGCGTGGTGGAGCTGATGGTAGCACCGTTGACTTGGAGGAAGACAGAGACAGGAGTTAAAACACTTGAGGGAGGAAAGACCAGAATTTCAGTTTTGGTCAAGTTTAGTTTAAGGAAGCGGGCAGCCATCCAGTTAGAAACAGCAGAGAGGCAGTCAGAGAAACTAGTCAAGAGGGACAGGGAGAGATCAGGAGAGGACAGGTAGATTTGCGTGTCATCTGCATAGAAATGATATTGGAAGCCAAAGGAGCTAATGAGTTTACCAAGGGAGACAGTATAGATGAACAACAGTAGGGGACCAAGACTGAACCTTGGGGGACACTAACAGAGAGGAGTTGGGGAGAAGAAGCAGAGCCAGAGTAGGAAACACCGAAAGAACACTGGGAGAGGTAGGAGGAGCACCAGGAGAGAGCAATATCTTGTAGACCGATATTGAGGAGGATGAGAAGAAGCTGTTGATGATCAACAGTGTAAAAAGCCGCAGACAGGTCAAGGAGAATTAGGATAGAGTAGTGACCACGAGATTTTGCAGCGAGTAGATCATTGGATACTTTGGTCAGTGCCGTTTCCACAGAGTGCTTAGCGCAGAAACCAGACTGAAGCGGGTCTAGCAGAGAGTTGGACTCGAGGAAGTCTTTCAATCTCGCATACACAATTCTTTCAAGGATCTTGGATGCAAAAGACAGTAGCGAGATAGGACGATAGTTGGATGGGGAGTTAGGGTCAAGATTGGGCTTCTTTAGAATTGGGGTTACAGTTGCATGTTTGAAAGGCGATGGAAATATACCAGAGGAGAGAGAGAGATTGAGAATTTTAGTGAGGGATGGAGAAAGAGAAGAAGACAGAGTACGGATGAGATGCGAGGGAATTGGATCTAGGGAGCAGGTGATGGGGCAGGCGGGTGCGAATGAACATAGAACAGGGAGTGAAGTTAGGGGAAGTATTGTAAGGGAAAGAAGAAAGATGACAGATCTCTTCTCTGATTGTAGAGATCTTGTCAGTGAAGTGAGTTGCAAAGTCTGAGGCGGTCAAGTTAGTAGGTGGAGGAGGAACAGCAGGGGGCGAAGAAGAGAGTTAAACGTGCGAAATAGTCGTTTGGGTTCGCGGGAGAGTGTGGTTATGAGGGTATTGAAGTAATTAACTTTTGCAGAGGAAAGAGCCAAGCTGTATGAGCTCAGCATAAATTTGTAGTGGAGAAAGGCAGATGCACAGTGAGACTTTCTCCAACAGCGTTCAGCAGTTCTGGAGCATTTTTGGAGATATCGGGTGAGCTTGGTGTGCCATGGTTGTTGTTGGGGGCGCCTGCAACGTTTAAATGTACAAGGCGCCATGATGTCTAGTTGAGAGGAGAGGGTGGAATTGTAGAAGGAGGTTGCAGAACTAGGACAGGTGAGGTTTGAAAAGGAGAGTTTGAAGATTAGTTGAGAAATGCTCTAGGTCAAGAGATTGGAGGTTTCTGTGAGTGATGTTCAGACGGTGGTGTCAACTGTGTCTTAGGTATGCCAATGTCAAAAGTCAGCAGATGGTTGTCAGATAGAGGAAAATGAATATTGGAGAGATTAGAGGCAGTACAGAGGCTGGTGAAGGCAAGATCAAGAGTGTTTCCTGCTGTATGGGTTGCTAAATTGGACCATTGCGTAAGGCCAAAGGAGGAGGTTACAGAGAGCAGACAAGAGGCATAAGTGCAATTGGGGTTGTTGATTGGGATATTGAAATCCCCAAGTATAAGGGAAGGAGTGCTAGATGAGAGGAAGTGCGGATGTCAGGAAGAAAAGTGCTCAATGACTAGTCTAGGATAACCGGGGGGGCGGGGGGGCGGTAGATGATAGCAATTCTTAAAGGAGTGGGTTTAAATAGGTGGACAGTGTGAACTTCAAAATAAGAAAAGGATAGGGCAGGGGGAGTTATGATTGGTTGAAAGGTACATTGAGGGGAGAGAAGGATGCCTACGCCGCCTCCTTTACAGTTGAGTCTGGAAGTGTGAGAGAATTGTAACCCACCAAAACATAAAGAGGCAGGAGTAGCACTGGATGATTTGCAAAAAAATGTCTTCATTTGTATGTGCAAATTATTAAAGAGACACTATAGTCACCAAAAACTATTTTAGCCTAATGAAGCAGTTTCTGTGTGTAGATCATGTTTCTGAAGTCTCACTGCGCAATTCACTACCATTTAAGAGGCAAATCACTTTTGTTTTTGTTTATGCAGCCCTAGCCACACCTCCCGGGCTCTGACTGACAGAGCCTGCATGAAAACAAAATGGTTTCATTTTCAATCAGATCTTAAGTTTTTATCTCCTGCTCTGTAAATTGAACTTTGTTTTAGCATTTTAGCTGTAAATGTCATAATACTGTTAGGTTTTACTGAAAAAAAATGCACATATTTGTAATCGGCGAAGTCTCATTACCAGGTTTTATGGTGTTTTGGAAAGTTACAGGGTCAAATATAGAACGTTCCATTTTCACATTGAAATATGCAAGATTAGTAATGTTACCTTTGAGATGGTGTGGTAGCCCAGGAATGAGAATTACCCCCATAATGGCAAACCATTTGAAAAAGGAGACAACCCAAGGTATTGAACGTGGGGTATGTTTAGTCTTTTTTAGTAGCCACTTAGTCACAAACACTGGCCAAAGTTAGCGTTCATATTAGTTTTTTTGTGAAAAAAAAGCAAAAAACTAATATTTGGCCAGTGTTTGTGACTAAGTGGCTACTAAAAAAGACTGGACATACCCCATTTGCAATACCTTGGGTTGTCAACTTTTGCAAATGGTATGCCATCATGTGGGTAATTCTTATTCTTGGGCTACTATACGGTCTCAAAGGCAACATAACCAATCTGGCAAATTTCAATGTCAACAAAATGAAATGCAAGCCTTATATGTGACTCTCTAACTTTCCAAAACACCATAAAACCTGTACATGGGGGTACTGTTATTCTCGGGAGACTTCACTAAACACAAATATTAGTGTTTTAAAACAGGAAAACATATTACAACAATAATATAGTCCATAAACATGACGTTCGTTTGTAAAAAATGCAAAAAACGTCACTTTAACTTAAAATATCATTGTTGTAATACAATTTACCAGTTTTAAACACTAATATTTGAGTTCAGCGAAGTCTCCTGAGTAAAACAGTTCCCCCTATGTACAGGTTTTATGGAGTCTTGGAGAGTTACAGGGTCAAATATAGTGCTTGCGAATTAAATTCTCTGCACTTTCTCCCTGTGTTGTCAGGCATGTCAATCAAATTTTAATTAATCAAATCACATAATTATGTTAAAAGATTACTTAAATATACACGTAGAATTTTAATATATATGCATTTATATGTATTTAAATTCTACGTGTATACTAATGTAATCTTTTATGTAATCATATGTATTTATCTATATATATTATTTGCGGTTATTTGTATTTTATATATAGATAGATATATATAGAATGTCATTCTAAGTGTATTTTGTTACATATATATATATATTAATAACGAAATACAGTTAGAATGAAATTACATATGAATATATAATTTATATTAAATTTTGTTTCAATATTTAATTTATTTATTTTATTATTTAATTTATTTATTATTGTAATTATACGTATATATATATAATATATGTGTATATATCTATTATATATATATATATATAATATATATACATATATATAGGTAACGTCATTCTAAGTTTATTTTAATATTAATATATACTAATATTATTATTAAAACACATTACGTATGATGATATATGTATATAATATGTATATATATTATATATATAATATAAAACAAGAGGGGGTTGGCTGCACTCACCTTAACATGCATAAATGGGGGTATTTATATATATAAATATATTTATTTTATTTTAACATGTTTATTTATTTATTTTTTACACTTATTTCAGACAGCCCCCCTGCTGGTAGATCCACAGCCAGCTATAGGGGGCCATGTGATCGCTCTTTGAGAGTGATCACATGGCCCCTGGGGGCCTCATTCACCGGAATACATACATGCATTTATTGCTGCATTTTTAAATCATGGGTATAGCTAAAAACAGCTTACAAATGTTACAGTTCTCTTATCTGCTGCTTTTACAAGACCTCCCCTTCTTCCCCAGCCCAGACTTGCTGTAGTTGTCCAATCACAGACTTTTCCAATGCAGCTCACAGAGAGCTCCACTGACCTAGACTACCAGGAAGTAATAGGACCAGTTGTCTGATTGACAGCCAAGGGGGTGTAACAAGGTTAATTTATAAATGTTCCAATTCCTATTGAAATTCACACTCTTTGTAAAATGTAAACAAGAACACACTCTTCGCACATAAACATCTCAACAACATAAAAACCTTTCAAATCAGAATCCACTCCAGCAGAGTGACCACATATAGAGTTATAATGTTAAAAAATTAATGAGTACTTTTATGTAATCCAATATATGTTCATTCAGGTTTATATTCCATAATATTTTAATACTGATATAAACTGATTATGAGCATAGTGACATCATATTGCTATGTGTGTATATGCTGTGTATGTATTGCTATGTATTGGTTGAGAGCACAGCTTGTACTTAAAGGACCACTATAGGCACCCAGACCACATCAGCTCAATGAAGTGGTCTGGATGCCAGGTCCCTCTAGTTTTAACCCTGCAGCTGAAAACATAGCAGTTTCAGAGAAATTGCTATGTTTCACTGAAAGTTAATCCAGCCTCTAGTGGCTGTCTCACTGAAAATCACAGTGAGAAGACGCTGGGCGTCCGTAGGAAAGCACTGAGTAATGTTTTCCCATGAGCAGTTTGAATGCAAGCAGCTCTTGCCGCGCATGCGCATTCGGATCTGACGTCGGCAGATGGAGGAGAGGTCACCAATGCCAAGAGAGCCCGGCGCTGGAGAAAGGTAAGTGGCTGAAGGAGGAGACCCTGAGGGTGGTGGGGACCTAATGACCCTATAGTGCCAGGAAAACAAGTTTGTTTTCCTGCACTATAGTGGTCCTTTAACTAATGATCTTGCATATCACTTATGAAGGATTTTGTTTTTGGGAAGTAGGATATCAGAGATGGACAGGGACAGGAACAAAAATGCTAAATTGTTGCAAAGTATACAAGTGACCAGCCAACATCAAGCTATATTCTTGGGAAAGGTACATTGGGATAACGAGGGGAAAGCATGACTGGGCAAGTGGATCTAGAATCCATATGCTGAAAAGGGATATATAATATGAGCCATATAACTTCAAACATGAGCTCTAGTAATAGTCACTTATCCCAGAACTAATAGGCCTAGGAGTATATATGTATTTTTTTAGAGGCATGGAGAAATTTAGAATTTTTTTATTTTTTTACATGGACTTCTGTTTATTAAAGGAACACTCCAAGCACCATAACCACTACAGCCTGCTGCTCTTAGTAATCAAACTGTTTTATTACTGTTTGACAATTTATAAGAATCCCACTAGGCAGCCGCGGCCGAGCACCTGCTTTCGCTCTTCTGCATTAGGAGAATCCAGTTAGCTCTACAAAGCTAAGATTGGCCTTGCTGGGCTAGGATTTTTGGCTCAGCTCAGAACTCTCAACTAATGCGTGCAGTGACGTCTGGCTTCTCATGTAGAAGTCCAGATGTGGCACAGGTGCACAGGGAACCCAGATACCTTGTCAAACTGTACTGAAACGTTTTGACTGCTTAATGTGGGAGGACACCACTGCATTCCTGACACCGTAACGGCTACAACAGGCTGTAGCGGTTATGGTGCGTGGTGTATAGTCAGGTAACTTGGAAATGTTAGGCAAAAACATCTCCATCTCAGCTGTTTACATCTAATTTCATAAAATTTGTTGCCAGCTCAGCTTAATTTACGCTTTACTAATTATTCTCAATATTAGTGATTTCCCTTCGTTTAACATATGCTTAGAGACTTTAAATGTTCCGTATCAGAAGGTCTCTGCAAGAAGTCTAAACGTAAGCATGAGATCTTTAGTAAAAAAAAATTAAAAATAAATATCTGGAACCGTCTGTTAAAGGTTTTCATATCTCATCCATCTGTTACCAGTTATTCCATTAAGTTAAGCCGTTTCTGTAAACAAAAATCTTGAAATGTGAAGTTTTGATTCAATATATCCTTATCTTTTGAAAGTATATTATTTCTGTTGATACAACGATATAAACAAATGTTTAACATTCACAAATGTACTATAAATATGGATGTTTTCACTGCCGCCCTAGTGTTTAATTCTGCCGTGTAATTGGTTTGGAACGTTTCCCAGACGAACTGCAATATATTTAGAAGTTCAAGTGTATATGTGATCATACTGACATAAACTACATGCATCTGTTTAATTAACTAGTCCCTTCAGGGACAAAACAAAAAATATTAATGGCTGGAATATGTTTATTTGTATCTAGTGTGGCAACCAGACCATTGGGTGTAAGTCAAAAATATAGAACAATACAATGTGAACTCCTGTACAAAAAAAAAAAACCCACAAAAAAAACTACTTAGAAAACAATAAACTCTAATTAATATACATTCTAAACAAGAACAGAAGTATTGTGTACCCTTTCTCTCACGTCATCTTCTGAGGGTGGGCTTTGCTATATTTAAGAGAGCGTTCATTAACAGTGAATTACGCCCTCGTCTTGCATTCGTTCAACAGTCAAATACTTATATCTTTAACGGAAAAGATGCAGGCCCTATTCAAGGCAGTGGCACCAGAGGCATTGCAAGTTGGCAAAAAGACAAGGGGCTTCAGCCCAAGGGTACATTATGTGACCTCCTTCCACATAACCATATTTTAACTTAAGATCCTCTGAAAACTTGGCCATATCTTCAAAAGGATATTGATACTTTAGAATGAGTTCAGAGAAGGGCTACTAAACTGGTTCATGGATTGCGGGATAAAACTTACCAGGAAAGGTTAAATGATCTTAACATGTATAGCTTGGAAGAAAGACGAGACGGGGGGATATGATAGAAACATTTAAATACATAAAGGGAATCAACACAGTAAAGGAGGAGACTATATTTAAAAGAAGAAAAACTACCACAACAAGAGGACATAGTCTTAAATTAGAGGGGCAAAGGTTTAAAAATAATTTCAGGAAGTATTACTTTACAGAGAGGGTAGTGGAAGCATGGAATAGCCTGCCAGCTGAAGTGGTAGAGGTTAACACAGTGAGGGAGAGTAAGCATGCGTGGGATAGACATAAGGCTATCCCAGATTTATGATAAATCCAGGGATTAATTAAAAGACTTTCTAAAATTGGGCAGACTAGATGGGCCGAATGGTTCTTATCTGCCGTCACATTCTATGTTTCTATGTTTCCATATACAATTCCTTATATCCATCTCAAAACACTAACAAATTCAATGAATCGCTTCATGATACTAAATATTTGAAAGAATTCTCACTATATACACATATATTAACTCCACACCTGCAGTATTAGCCCCAAACTTGCAGTATTAAATTTGCAACCAAGGCATTAAAATCCTGTACCTACAGCAAACCTCAAACTCTGCGCATTATGACTAGAAGGTTGTGGTGCATGTAACATTATTGAGGCCTTCATATATTATAGCTATGTTATTGTGCTTATTCTTGTTGGTGTTTTTTTTGGTCTCTTTTTGTTATTTTCTTTTAAAATATACCTCATAAAAGGACTACCCTGTAGATTGTACATGATAAACCTTTAATTGTGGGGCCTACTCCTTTCAACAGGTTGGGAGTGGTGGTTAGTTCTTAAGCAGTGTACACAATTTTCAGACTAAAATTGCCGAGATATAAAATACTTCAACTTGATTGACTTTGCTCATTCCACCTGTTTTTGGCATTGTTAATTGTTAATTCTCCAAAGCACTTTAATGGCTAGAAATGTTCATATATATAAAAATGGTATATAATGCAGAATTGAAGTTGTCCAAGTCATTTGTCGGCACGCAATGACTCGCAGGATTATGTACTAAAGTGAAAATTATGGGAATTTCAAATGTTAGGACCAAAATAGCCAAACTGGAAACATAGCTTCCTTAGAAAAAATTTCAGATTCAGCTCTTTTGGCCTTAGAGGGACACTATAATAACCAAACCAACTTTTGCTTTATAATATTTTTTTGTGTATGGATCATGCCCCTGAAGTTTCACTGCTTAGTTCACTGCCATTTAGGAGTTAAATCACTTTTGTTTCAGTTCATGCAGCCCTAGCCACACCTCCCCTAGATGTGACTGACAAACAAAGTGGTCTAATTTTCAATCAGATGTAATTTATTTTAAAAGTTTTTATCTCCTGCTCTGTAAATTTAACTTTAATCATATCCAGGAGGCTCCTGCAAGGTCTAGCAAGCTACTAACAGAACAGGAGATAAGACATTCAAAATTAAACCGAATTTGCAATAAAGGAAGTGTAAATATTAGAAGACTCTTTACAGGAAGTGTTTTAGGAAGGCTGTGTAAGTCACATGCTGGGAGGTGTGACTAAGACTACATAACCAAAGTAATTTAACTCCTAAATGGCAGATAATTGAGCAGTGAGACTGCAGGGACATGACCTATACACCAAAACTGCTTCATTAAGCTAAAGTTGCTTTTGTGACTATAGTGTCCCTTTAAATTTAAAAGTGACTTTGGATTCTCTTTGAATCCCCCACAATTCTCACTGTAGTAAATAAGCCTGTTACTTTTAAGTAAACAAACCACTTAATGTTGTAACACTACATATTAAAAGAGTACAGAACATACATGGTGAGTACTAAATATCAGAATAAGATTTCCTACGTGCTTGTGAGTTCTATGCTTTGTTTAAAAATCTTAGGGAACATTCTCATCCAGTAAAATATTTGCACATCGGTGTTTGAATATATAAAACTGGGCTATCAGGAAAGCTATATATAAATGAGTGTTGCATATATCTTACTTCCAAGGATTGTCAGCGTCTATGATTTATTAATTGTATTAATGCCACTTCCTGAAGATTTATAGTTCTGCCTGGCAGCCCACATACATAGCAAGAGCTACTTATGATCCATTAATATTTGCTTATAGTGTACAGATACGCGACTTTAGGTTTTTAACAGCCATACATAAACCATACGGAAAGCAGCATGCACTGAGACGCAATAAAAATTAAATACGTATAGACATACACTATATTTAATAATGCATGCAGTCCTGAAAGGACTGAAATATTTATATTTGATAATACAAAGAAGAGACGACGGCCAGCAGGTGCATAGACAACAGTAGTTTTAAAGGCATTGAGACTTCAAAAAGGTTGCACAAAAGCAGAATTGTGAACATGCGTGACAGCAGCTAGCTAGTACTGAAAAACACTAGTACATTAACAGAATTAAATAAAAGTAAAATCAGCATATATACTGATGTAAAACAGGAAAACAAAGGCTCTTATATATATATATATATATATACATATATATATATATAAAAATTAATTTTAAAAGGACACTATAGTCACCAAAACAACTTTAGCTTAATGAAGCAGTTTTGGTGTATAGATCACGCTTTTCAGTCTCACTGCTCAATTCTCAATTCAGTTAAATTACTTTGTTTATGCAGCACTTGTCTCACCTCCCTGCATGTGACTTACATAGCCTTCCTAAACACTTCCTGTAATGTGTCATCTAATGTTTACACTTCCTTTATTTCAAATTCTGTTTAATTTAGATTTTATTATCTCCTGTTTTACTAGACCATGCAGGAGCCTCTTGTATGTAATTAAAGCTCAATATACAGAGAAAGAGATCAACATTTTTAAAGTAAGTTAACATCTGATTGAAAATTAAACCATTTTGTTTTCACGCATGCTGTCAGTCACAGCCAGGGGAGGTGTGGCTAGGGCTGATTTAACTCCTAAATGGCAGAGAATTGAGCAGTGAAACTTCAGAGGCATGATCTAGATTCTAGACACAAAAACAGCTTACGTTGTTTTGGTGACTATACTGTCTCTTTAACCTTACACTACCTAGCATATCATACAGATTTTTTTTAGGACAACATAAGCTGGTGGTAATCAAAAGTAGAGGGGATTTATTTATTTAAGACTGACTCAATAAGCAAACATTTAAGATGAAATAAGGCCATTAGAAAAAAAAAAATAGAGATTTTTTTCCAAGAAGCTCATTTTGTGCGAGGTTTTGCAATTCAGTTGTCATCGCACCACAAATCAGGATTTAATAATTAAACTACCTTATATAGCAACTTGTATATTTGAAGTGGAGATTTATGGGGCTCATCTTAAGGAATCTGGCATTTGTGTAGATCAATGTGTCCCAATTCTCGCTCACATTATAGCATGTGTCTAGACCTTGTATTACTCTGACATCAATCTAATGCAACCAGGAATTATTTTAAAAGTGTGATTTTGGCAAAATTTTGCGATGCCTTTTTAAAATTATTTTAAAGATATTCTTAAGACACAACCTCCTACAGCTATGCTAAATACTATATAAATAATCAGCATTGTTTGAAATCAGGATCTGTGATTCCCATGTATTTTTATATCATAGCATAGACCATTCCATTTACACTGCTCAAAAAAATAAAGGGAACACTTAAACAACACACTGTAACTCCAAGTCAATCACACTTCTGTGAAATCAAACTGTCCACTTAGGAAGCAACACCGAGTGACAATCAATTTCACATGCTGTTGTGCAAATGGGATAGACAACAGGTGGAAATTATAGGCAATTAGCAAGACACCCCCAATAAAGGAGTGGTTCTGCAGGTGGTGACCACAGACCACTTCTCAGTTCCTATGCTTCCTGGCTGATGCTTTGTTCACTTTTGAATGCTGGCGGTGCTTTCACTCTAGTGGTAGCATGAGACGCAGTCTACAACCCACACAAGTGGCTCAGGTAGTGCCGCTTATCCAGGATGGCACATCAATGCGAGCTGTGGCAAGATGATTTGCTGTGTCTGTCAGCGTAGTGTCCAGAGCATGGAGGCGCTACCAGGAGACCTCCGCCTTTGTGCAAGGAGGAACAGGAGGAGCACTGCCAGAGCCCTGCAAAATTACCTCCAGCAGGCCACAAATGTGCATGTGTCTGCTCAAACGGTCAGAAACTTCTGAGGGTGGTTTGAGGGCCCGACGTCCACAGGTGGGGGTTGTGCTTACAGCCCAACGCCGTGCATGACGTTTGGCATTTGCCAGAGAACACCAAGATTGGCAAATTGGCAAATTTGCCACTGGCACCCTGTGCTCTTCACAGATGAAAGCAGGTTCACACTGTGCACATGTGGAGAACGTTCTGCTGCCTGCAACATCCTCCAGCATGACTGGTTTGGCAGTGGGTCAGTAATGGTGTGGGGTAGCATTTCTTTGGGGGGCCGCACAGCCCTCCATGTGCTCGCCAGAGGTAGCCTGACTGCCATTAGGTACCGAGATGAGATCCTCAGACCCCTTGTGCGGTTGGCCCTGGGTTCCTCCTAATGCAAGACAAAGCTAGACCTCATGTGGCTGGAGTGTGTCAGCAGTTCCTGCAAGACGAAGGCATTGATGCTATGGACTGGCCCGCCCGTTCCCCAGACCTGAATCCAGTTGAGCACATCTGGGACATCATGTCTCGCTCCATCCACCAACGTCACATTGCACCATAGGCTGTCCAAGTGTTGGCAGATGTTTTAGTCCCGGTCTGGGAGGAGATCCCTCAGGAGACCATCCGCCACCTCATCAGGAGAATGCACAGGTGTTGTAGGGAGGTCATACAGGCACGTGGAGGCCACACACACTACTGAGCCTCATTTTGACTTGTTTTAAGGACATTACATCAAAGTTGGATCTGCCTGGAGTGTGTTTTTTCCACTTGTGACTCCAAATCCAGACCTCCATGGGTTGAAAAATTTGATTTGCATTTTTTTATTTTTGTGTGATTTTGTTGTCAGCACATTCAACTATGTAAAGAACAAAGTATCAGAACATATTTAATTCATTCAGATCTGGGATGTGTTCTTTTTGTGCTCCCTTTATTTTTTTGAGCAGTGTATTTATTTATAAAATATTTTACCAGGAAAGATAAATTGAGATTTCTCTCGTTTTCAAGTATGTCCTTTTCTTGTCTTATTTGTGCTTGTGGGTTTCTTAAGCTTCCACTCGCTACTTGTTCATGAATTTATAGCTCTCTGGCTAAAAAATAAAATAGTACAATTTATACAATAGCGATTTGAAATAATGCATTGTGCAGCACAATGGCAAGATGCAGCCTTTAAGGTTCTTTCATTGCCTTAAAAAAAACAAAAAACACAAAAATTTCTGGGTGTAGTTTCACTGACATTGTTGCCTAATAAAAAGTAGAAAAGCATTGCTCTATTCGAAGACAAGTTCCTTTTCAAACTATTGTGTAAAACAGACATCAGAATACAGATGGCAGAGGCCTCCCAAACGTCCCAGTTTCAGCTGGAGAGTCCCAATTTTCAGGTCCAGTCCCACTGTCCTGACTTTGTTCCTTGGTGTCCTGCTTTGAAGGACATTGGAGAACTGTCCCAAATAAGCATCGTGCTACGCTCAGGGCATTAGGACCCTACAGAGAGCACTAAAACAGTGCTCCCACACGGTCTGCCCTTAGTGGGCTGGCCTGGATGATAGATAAGCAGGCTAGTGTGCATTCAGGCTAGGCTAATCTGCCAATACTTTGTGCCCCTTTGGGCGACGCCAGTGATACAATCGCATCAATGCTTTGCTCCCCTTTTCCCCCTCCCACCAGCGCCCCGATTCACAGGATGCCTTGGTTGGGAGGTATGCAGATTCTCTAGGTTGACCCAAAATTACCCTATATCAAAATTGACCCAAAATTACCCTAAATGACAAGTTTCAAAGAGTTGTCAGGAATTGACCAGGGACAGTCACATAGGCTAAAATTTACCAAGGTTAGAAGGTTTCACTTCTGTCAGAGAATAATTCTGTCTGATGCTGTGGGTGATACTTAATATTAATTAAATAAACAGTGTTAACAATGACACACCCACTTTTATTATATTCCATATTTATAGAAATATTGACCATTGCCTTGGCAATCAGGAAAAACAATTCCCTTTTTAACATTTGTAAAACATTTCATGCATCAGAAAAATCTTTCACGTTTCGGTTTCACTAATATATGTTAGGTAATTATTTCCATATCTCTGTAGATGTTGCTTGAAATATTTTCGTTAGTTCCAAAACACAACTAACTGACAGTCTCCTTACAAATATATGGGCAGGGGTGACAATGCAGATTTGCAGATTTTGCTTGACATTCTGGGTGTGTTTTAAAAAATAATCATTCACGGCTTCTGTGTCAAGATCATTATTGTTTTTTTTTTTTTTTCACTTTGATATTTTTTTTATTTTCAAGAATAAGATGGGGATACAGAAACAAAAAGGGGAAGTGGGGCTAATGACATAATGCTTTTGGCATACACAAGTAGACCATCACATAAAGAGCATGTGCATTACAGTGCCCACATCGTAATAACAAATCATTTTGAAACAGGTGTACAACATAAGATGTAGAGTGCTTGTGTCTGAGGGAGGGGAGGGAGGCAGGAGACTTTGTTGTTTATTAGTTTAGTTGATACTCTCGTGAACTCTAGCCCATGTTTGTCAGGAACATTCGTGTCTCGTCTATTTGGAAATCCGTAGAGGGTAGCCACCCAGCCTCGTTTAGGTCACTGCTTGATATCATTCCCATTCGGTAGGTAAACTCGCGATGTGCATATGACAAAGTTGTCCCCAGGTGCATGGGCTTGGAGTCATACAGTCTTGCGATCTCTATTGTGCCTCATCCCCAACTATTTACAAATTCAGTATGCCATTTAAAGGGGGTTAAACGGGGGGGGGGGGGAACAGGAGGAAGGATGCCTAAAGAGCAGGTATTCCCTACCAGTCGTTTTTTTAAAGAAAATTGCAGTATGCACTGGGATTTGCAGAAGTGATGCCCTTTCTGTTGGCCTACGTCTATATTCTACGTAGTTGTGTGAGGCGACATGGTTCCCTGGGTCTTCTCTAAGGGTAGCCTACTCCATATTTGCCTGTGGCAGCTTGGGAGGCCAGTATGAATAGGTCAGTGGGATGGTTTGCCCATCCGGAGTCGGTCTGACGCACAGCCAGTAGGTGGGATCGGTCAGGGGCATGGCGGATCTAGTGATTGATCCAATGTGCATAGATAAGTATCCCACACCTCTTTGGCTCTCCCGAAGAGTGAGCTAGTTCCCCACTGGTGTCTAGCCATATACTCGTAATCTAGGTTGGTAGAGATTTGTTGCATTAAGGTGTGTTTTGAGGGTGCCTCTACAGACTTCCAGGCTCGTGCCAATAGTGTCAGGGCTGTAACTAAAGTATGAAATACCAGGATAGCCTTCCACCTCGGAAATTTGTCAGTATTTAATAGCAATAGACCTAAGCTTGGTGTAAGTGTTATCTCAGTTTTTAGGACTTGAGACAGAGTGCCCTCCACTAACCGCCAGTATGGTTGAATGTGGTTACAGGACCACCATATATGGTACATCGTGCCTTTGTCAGCTTTACATCTCCAGCATGTGTCCTTTGTACCTGGATATAATTTCGCCAGTCTAGCTGGCACCATATACCATCTGTAAAATATTTTCCTCAGCAATTCTATGTGTAAAGTGCAGGATGTTCTCCCTTTGTGAGACGTAAATGCTTGTGACCATTGTGATGTGTTATAGGATTGGACTAAATTTGTCTGCCATGCTAAGCTGAATCTATCCAGCTCTTTCTTTTCTCCTCTATTAAGTAGATTGTAACACGTAGAAAGTAGCTTCCTTGGGGGGGGGTTGGTGCTAGATACGTTGACTCAAATTTTGATATCGGGGTTGGCTCTCAAGTGTTTGTGTTTCGGGATGATAACATTGATTTGATCTGGAGGTATGAAAATATTATCTAGATGGGAGATTTAAGTTTTCCTGGAGCGTCGGAAATTGTAACAGTGTAGTTCCCTTAAATAGGTGTTTCATGTGTGTGCATCCTCCTTCAACCCACGCTTGGTGATCAAGCATTTGGTTGGCTATGTGGAGGCTGGACATCGGTGCAGTTAGTGACCAGGTGGGAGTGGAGCATAGTGCTTTTCGGTGTGCGTCCCAAGTTGCTAGGAGTGTTTTCGTAGTTGGGAGTAGGGATGGTAACGAGGGACGTGCGTGCTTGGGTACCCATATTAGGCTTTGTAATTGCAACCTCTGGGCCCAATAGCTTTCTATATCAGTCCATTGGGGGAGAGGGGTATGGGTGGAGCTTAATTCTATCAACGCTGTCAGCAGTGCTGCTCTATGGTACAGTTTAATGTTAGGTAGGGCAAGCCCTCCCTGTTCCAGGTCTATGTAAAAACTTTGCGGCCACCCTTACTCATTTATGTGCCCAGATGAAGTGAGTGAACAATTTTTGGATTTTGGCCAGGTACGTTTTGTTTTATTTTTAACATCCTTTAGATTATGATCATGTTACATGTCAGAAAATAATTACTTATAGGAACACTATTTAGCAATGCTTATCACTATTTAGTTAGCAGCTACAACCCCAACGAAAACCTTGCGTGCGTTTTTTTTTTTTTTGCTCCATGTTGTCGTTGGGGTTATATTTAAAAAATATTACAAAAGTTGCCGTTCTTCTGACTTTTTTTGACTATTATTTTTACCTATCTCCATATCTAACAAATATGTATTTGTGACATGAAATATAATATTATATCTTGCGGCTGGGCACCTCCCTGTCAGTCATCATCATAAGCTCCCAACTGGCACTCATTATAGACAAAACATAAATCGAAGAGGAGAAATGGAACACTCAGGGCTATTCAAATCCGTGAGAATTTTCAGGTATTCAAAGTGAGTTTAAAGTGAATTTCAAATCTAAGGACAAAATAGCAGGACTAAAGGCATATCTGACTTGGAGAGTTTTTCCAATTTGGCTATTTTTGGTTTTAAATTTCAAATTCACTTTAAATTCACTTTGAATTCGCGATAATTTTCACTTTTGAGATTAACTTTGATTGTTTCTATTTCTCCCCTCATTTGCAACGTTTTCCTTGGTTTTCTCTTGTCTGACCTCCAGATAACCAGTGACCTTCCTGTTGGTAAGCACTGCATTATCGTGGAGCTGGGTCTCTTATCCAGTACTGATGATCACAATATGCTGATGTTTAACATCAAATCATGACTGCATTAACCATCAAGGAGCTGTTCTGTTCAGAACACAACCTCCATTACACAAAAGGCCTCCCTAGCTGGCAAAGATAAACAAATGGGTAGGTCTCTCAAGATTTTTATAAAAATACAAAATATAATATATTGGAATTGGTGAGTGAATAGATATGTGACATGAGCTTGTATTTGGTTAGAGGTGTGGGCACAGTTGACCAGTGACACGAGGATAGAGAGGAAACAATATGGGAAGGGCACGGACTGGAAACATGAAGAGAGGATCCTGTGAAAAATGTGCGCTAGTGGGCTAGTGACGCAAAGAAAGGACTGGGAGACTACCTATAAAAAATAGAATTGCTGATATGGTACAGAAGAGGACAGCAAGTAGCATGGGGAGATGAATTGTTGCAACTACACCCTGAATTCACACACTGATAATAGAAATCTCCAAAAGTGCAAATTGTGCTTTAGCTGCCCTGCGCCTTTGGCCCGCATGTCTCTTTTGGAGCAGTAGTGATACTAGTGAACGGTTTTTAACTTTTCCCATAGGAACCGGAGTTCAGCCATATAGCCATCTGGAATCACATCAGGATATCAGGTTCTATAGTGGCACAGCAAGTAGTGCACAGCAGTATAAACAAGTCCAACCAGAGATAGAGTTAATGACACCCTCCCCTTCACACGTGTGCAATGCATGTCTCCATTTACAACCACTGATCCTTCACACCAATGCAGCTTTGCATTAACTGATGTAGTAGGCATAATGTAAATAAAATGATGTTTTAGTTACATACAACTTTTTGGTAGCAAGTAGCTTTAAGGTCTGGCTAGTGTTTTACGATTAAGAATGTCCTATTTATCTCTCTAGCTATCTGTCTATCACAAATTGTACTTTTCAATACATTCAACTGAACGGCTTGTCTAATCTACGATCTATCCTTCAATCAATTTCCTCCGAAAAACAGATGTTTTCTCTTTTCTATTGCATTCAGTTTGTACCATGACCTTCTGTGTGGCAATGCATCTAACGCTTTTACAAACTATGTAGACCACATTTGCCACAATCCCCTAGGCTATGATAAACTTGTAGAAAATAAGTAGCTCATTTTGATACCCTTAGAAAAGTCACTTATGAATTTGTTAACCATGTTATGTTTTTAACATGTCTATCAAACAGTACCATAATATCTGTGTTAAAATATCTAGGCTCACCACTTTTATATTCAGTATAAACATGACATAGAAACATAGAAACATAGAAACATAGAATGTGACGGCAGATAAGAACCATTCGGCCCATCTAGTCTGCCCAATTTTCTAAATACTTTCATTAGTCCCAGTCTTATCTTATAGTTAGGATAGCCTTATGCCTATCCCATGCATGCTTAAACTCCTTTACTGTGTTAACCTCTACCACTTCAGCTGGAAGGCTATTCCATGCACCCACTACCCTCTCAGTAAAGTAATACTTCCTGATATTATTTTTAAACCTTTGTCCCTCTAATTTAAGACTATGTCCTCTTGTTGTTGTAGTTTTTCTTCTTTTAAATATAGTCTCCTCCTTTACTGTGTTGATTCCCTTTATATATTTAAATGTTTCTATCATATCCCCCCTGTCTCGCCTTTCCTCCAAGCTATACATGTTAAGATCCTTTAACCTTTCCTGGTAAGTTTTATCCCGCAATCCATGAACCAGCTTAGTAGCCCTTCTCTGAACCCTCTCTAAGGTATCAATATCCTTCTGAAGATACGGTCTCCAGTACTGTGTACAATACTCCAAGTGAGGTCTCACCAGTGTTCTGTATAATGGCATGAGTACTTCCCTCTTTCTACTGCTAATACCCCTCCCTATACAACCAAGCATTCTGCTAGCATTTCCTGCTGCTCTATTACATTGTCTGCCTACCTTTAAGTCATCAGAAATAATCACCCCTAAATCCCTTTCCTCATATGACAATTAGATTCTTCAAGAAGGTATATATATCGCTTGGCACCAGGGGCGGACTGAAAACCCTTAGGGCCCCCGGGCAAAATAAATGGAAGGGGGTCTTTCTAACAGAGGCCATCTCAGCGTCCATTAGATAGCCCCTGCTGGAAACAGTCGCCTCCAGGCCCCAGTAGAGACTACAATTGAGGGCTAATGGGCCATGGAGGGGGGTCTTTCTAGCAGAGGCTATCTCAGTGTCCTTTAGAGAGTGTGTTAGAAAGAATCTCCTCCAGGCCCCATTAGACACTACAATGGAGTCTAATGGGGCCTGGAGGGGGGTCTCTCCAACACTCTGGTTCCTATTCACAATATAGCAACACAACATAGCTCTCTGATACCTAGGCCAAGTTGGCTCCTCTTACCTTAATTACTGTTGCTGGCTGGCAGTCTGTGGGCTTGCTTGCTGCGGCTGGCAGGCTGTGGGCTTGCTGGCTACTGCCGGCAGGCTGTGGGCTTGCTGGCTGCGACTGGCAGGCTGTGGCTTGCTGGCTGCGACTGGCAGGCTGTGGGCTTGCTGGCTGTAAGCCTGTGGCTTGCTGTA
>OW240916.1:26450392-26513028 GCA_933207985.1 Pelobates cultripes
CCTCTTTCTCCCCCTGTGTCTCATTCTTCCCTCTCTTTCTTCCCCCTCCCCATCTCTCTATTCGCCCTCTTTCTCCCCGTGTCTCAAGTCAGAGGGGGCCGGCCGCATTTCATGCTGGAGCCACCGGGCCGGGTGGCAGCCTCGCCGGTCCGGCGGCACTCCTCTCACTAACGCTGAAGGAGGAGGAGCATGTCTCTCTATCATGCTCCCTGCGGTTCCCACAATTTCCAGCACAGGATGTGGGAACCACAACGGAGCATGAGGGAGAGACATGCTCCTCCTCCTTCAGTGTTAGTGAGAGGAGTGCCGCCGGACCGGCGAGGCTGCCATCCAGCCCGGTGGCTCCAGCATAAAACGCGGCCGGCCCCCTCAGCGTGTGCCACCGGACCGGCCACCCGGTGGCACCTTCTTCTGCAGTCCCCAGATGCCGCCCCCAATCCAGCCCTGCCACCAGGCCCCCTGAAGGCGGCCCTGGCGGCAGGCCCCCCACCCGGCCAGGCCCTCGGACCATGTCCGAAGTGCCCGACCGGTCAGTCCGCCCCTGCTTGGCACATTATGTATGAAAATATCATAGAGGTATTACAGTAAAGAAGGAGTGGACTTGTCAGTTTTTTCAAAGAAGAAAAGTGCTTCTTTGTTCCGTTTTCATGTCCATTTGACTTAAAATCATAAACAGAATAATAATTCAAATAGATTTCATTGCTTAAAAATAATAAATTAATTCTTTATCTACTATACATACTTTCTGTTATTTTTAATGTACATTAATAAAATTATTCTCAACTCAAACTGATCGATATGATAGGCTAGTTTGTTCCCATCAACATTTTGCTTCCTTTAATGTTGGTGAAAGCTCATTCAAACCTTTTTTAATATATAGTTTTTGTATTTTATATATTTCTAATCTATCTAGTTTTCTAACTGCTGTTTGATGAGAATTCTCCTTTTCTCGATATTTAAGGTTTTTAATTGAGTCCTATGTCAGCCATATTGATCAACAGGACTTTGTGGATGTTTTAAATGGTCTTTGAAGACATTAGGGCAGATAGTTATCATATGAACTTGTAGTATTTAAAAGAAAACGCCAAGCATTATAACCACTACAGCTCACTAATATGCCTTCTTAAAAGGACACTTTAGGGTCAGGAATACAAGCGTGCATTCCTGACCCTATAGTATTAAAAACACTATTTAGGTCCCTGGCCCCTCTTTTCCCCCCTTAAGTAAGTTCAATCTTACCTCATGTGCAGCACTGGCCCAGGAAGCATCTCTAGTAGCCATATGAGGAGTGTCTCATTGGAGGTATCCATAGGCTGTAATGTAAACACTGCATTTATCTGAAAAGGCAGTGTTTACGTAAAAAAGCCTGAAGGGAATGATTAGACTCACCAGAAAAACTACATTAGGCTGTAGTTGTTCTGGTGACTAATGTCATGTTCCTTTAATATCTATAGAAGGAAACAGTACTATATTTTTTCACCCTCTACCTGGTAAGTCATATTTTCCAAATCTAAGGTTATGTTCACCACTAATTAAGAGATTATTTCTAGGCCATAACTATATTTGTCCGTCCGTCTGTCTATCTGTCTATCTATCTATCTAAGCAGTAGTGATTTGTTCATTATACATTATCTAGACAGTTCTAGTACAGCTCGTACTATCTAGCCTTGTGTAACAACTGAGATCCAAATCAATGGCGCAAAGAATGTCAGCCAATGAAAACACATTTGTCATAGCTGAGTAACTTGCACTCCTGAACTCTTACGTGTTTCTAGACAGGTGACTATATTTCAAAGTAGAAAAAACAGAAATCGGCCCACTTAATGATTTATCATATTCACACCAAGTCAGGCCCAGCCTAGCATGTAATGTTTTTATCTAATTATGTGAATTAATCACGTTAATAGAAGGTTGCTTGGCAGAGTGCTGATGACATGGCACACGGCTGCTAATTATATTGCGTTAATGCAGGGTGCTTGCTATGGATGTCAGGTAACTTGAAAAACTCTTTAACTGCAGGTGCGCTAAAAAAACATATTCCATGTGTTTCACAATCATGTTCTTTTTAAGGAACACTGTAGTGTTAGGAATACAAGCATGTATTTCTGACACTGAAGTATTGGAGTGGGCTGATGCTGCTGTTTAGGCAACCAGCCCTCTCTGATCACCCTAAAAAGGTGGATTTACTCACCTTCTTGGGATTGGAGAGCTCTTATCAATACTCTGCTGGGAACTGCATCACTTGGCATTCGAGAGACTACTAACGGATATACTCAGCCGGAGTTTAGGGGATCCATTACAGTTATTTTCCTGTGAAGAGACTAAAAGTCTCTTTCATGAAAAAAGGGAAAATTCATTCATAAATGCATTGGGGGTATATCTAGTAAACAATGATTTAGAATTTTTTTTTAAATATGTAGCTCTTTTAAAAGTGTATTGTGAGTGGCAGATGCTTTATCATATAAGTATTAAGGTACACAAAATTATGTAGAATACGTAACCGCAACTAGTGTTTAGTAAATCTATTGGGTGATTTTCCATTTATCACACACGGGCCTTCCATGCACATTCCGAAATGTTCTTCAATGAATCACTGCCATTATTTTAGAAAGGCCATTTTATGATTCCTGTTGATGGATCTCCCGTGAAATTCACTTTAAGCATTTAAACCAGTATCCTTCAAGGCCTTAAGTGTTACATCTAAAAATGATCCTGCAGCTTATCTCTGTGTGTGAGTGTAAAATCCATTTGTGAATTTCAGAACAAAATGGGAAGAATGTGTCTCTTCTTTTCGACCCGTGTAATAGCGTGAGTAAAGTATTGTATCCTGTCTGGCTTGCAGCCTTCCCTTGAGAGGCTCATTTGATTAAGTTATCCCTTCTAAATGCCTAATGTGAGAGTCAGCTAGTAATGGGATTAGGACGCTCAGGTCTATTAATGCCCAGCAAAGTACTTATTAACTTCTATACTGTGTAATAGTTTCACACTGAGACACTAAGGCATTCCTTCTGCCGAGTCAAGTTTGGATATTACGATCCAATCTAAAAATGTAAACTTAACATTTCAGTGGATAGTTTATCATTCATCGAGATATCCTCTAACAGTATCTGGATTAGGCAAACTGGATTAAAATCAGGCACATTCACTTAATAGGGAAAACTAAACAAACTTGTGGTGAAATTAAAACTCACTTGCAAATGAAATGCTAAGCAAAAATTATAAATTTATAAAACAGCTGATTCCGAGAATTATTCCAACGCAAGCTATTTTTGTCTGCAGTTTGGTCTTCAATATACTGCACTTTCCTACTCAGTAGATAAAGTAACAGCTCAATACTCAGTACATAAACTAATTACTTTGGATATTTCTGACTCCATATTTAATTTTGAAAATTAAACTCTTACTCAATCTGAAACAGTCTTTATTCCCAATCAATTGTAATATGTGCATAATTCTCTGGCCAAATCAGCTCCTTGCTCTTATTGATATACAGTTGCTGTTGAAGTCTGCTGTAGTGAATTTCACGCTCTTCCAGTTATTCATCTGTCACTAGCACCCAGTCACCTTGTGTGGGCTACTGTTGCACTATAACAGTCAACATTGAGACACTCAGGCTTTGTTTTCAAGAGATAGCTTCAGACGTTCTAATTGCTTTGTTCAACATTCTGTCTTATTGCTATTGATTAATTTCATGTGGAGTGGCTCTGCTTGACTCTTGACCTTACTGTGTCTGTAGCTCGCCTTGATCCGTTGACTCTCTGCTGTTATCAATACCAGTCTGTAGCCCTGATATTTTGTCCAACTGACCTTGTTACTAGTGTAGTCCATTTGTTTTGTCACCTGTTTTGACAAAAAAAGGTCTAAGGGCTTGACCTGCAAGAAAATGGGGATATTGTATTGAAGACCACCATTCTACAAAGGCAGTAGATCAGTTTAACCTCTGCAACCTGGATTCACGGTTCGTTCGAACCAGCCACGCATGTCAGCCATGCCTCGGCCAGCCAGCTTTCTGTTTAGGGTTGCATAGGAGAGGAGTAAATATTGGATCATTATGACAATGTAAATTAACATAAACAAGACAATATTGTATAAGGCCTTATTTAGATGAAATAGAATGGAGTGCTTGAGGCAAGAAGTGGCATGGTGGATTGTTGGCCACTTATCTAGATGGACCCAATGGCTGTGTTTCAGGAGAAGATGGCTGTTAAAGATATTGTAGATTTTAGTGTTAGGTTAGTAAGTAACAAAGTAATAAAGTCCACACTTGCTCTATTAACCCCACATGTTGCTGTATTAACCCTTCACTCCATTGAATTTACCCCAAACCTGTAGCATTTAATAATAACCAACTGCATTAAAATTAGAACCCACAGTAATATCTCCAAAATGTGCTTAATAATTAACTCCAAATATGATGCAATAAAATGTCACTGTTTCATATTATGTCACTGAAGATGCCATTTGTCTCTTAATATTACAGAGGACTCTTCACTTACAATGACAGGGTGCCTGAATAAGACCTATACCTTTTTGTGACCCCTACTAGGTCAGCCCCACCTAACAGCATCGCTGTTCCCAACACTTGTGACCACACACAAAGAAGACACCACAAAAGAGCCATTTCCAGAATATTACCCAAATTATTTAAAACCTCCTCGTTCATTTTTATTTGAACATTTCAGCTTGGACCATGATGAATCTTTGCAGACCCCCAGTTCTTAAGACTTAGACTACATTTTATAGACTTAGACTGAATCCTTACTATGATTAACCTCACATACTTGTCCCTTGCTCTCTCCTAGAGAGCAGCACTCTAATCTCTCCTCCAGCACTGCTTCACTCCACCTTGTTTGATTTCTACCTCCTGTTGTGTTTTACGCCCCACCTCCTATAGACTGTAAGCTTGTTTGAGCAGGACCCTTTTCAACCTATTGTTCCTGTAAGTTTTTGTAATTGTCTCATTTATTGTTAAATCTCCCCCTTTGATATTATTGCAAAGTGCTACGGACTATGCTGGCGCTATATAAATACCAGTAATAATAATAACTAGAAAAGCTGCAATTTCTGGGGAAATTGTGTGAAATGTTCTTGCCTCCACCAGTAGTCTACAACTGGATTGGGTGGAGTAACTGTTATCATTTATATAGCACATTTAATTGCAACGTTGTTGCACAGTTACATTAAACCATACATTTATAAAAACATTAGCAGGTGTTCAAAAGGCCCTGTCTATGACATCACTTGCTGCTGCAGCCTTGACACAGGTCAGAGTATTTTGGTGGTTGCCATCTTCAAACGGTCGTATTTAAAAAACTATAAATCCTACAGCGAAGAGCTTTATATTGTGAGAATCACAAGACCCAGACCTACATTTTGATGCATAGTATGTCTCTGAAGTATTAAAAAATGAAGGCACAGTCGCAGTTTAGAAATTGCACTTCAAATTTGAGCTTTGTAGAGTGAAGTTTCAATGAATGTCAATGGACGGCGTTAGTTGCAAACAAATGATTATATTGTGAAAACTATCAGGACTATGGCTTAGCCGTTGACATGTTTAGTGGCAGCAGGGATAGCTGAACGTTTTGATATTAAGATTTGTGTAGGTGGCCCTGAAAATAAGGGAGTGGTGGCAGTTTAGAAATCATGTCCTGATTTTTCAGCTTTTGCCAGCTCCCACTCTAGCTTTGCCATTCATTCCTATGGGACAAATTTCACCACAAGAACGACGATATTCCGTGAACCATTTGGCGAAACATTCCACAAAGTAATAGCAATCCGATCGGGAACAATCTGCACGTTTTGGTAAATGTTTGTCTATGTAGTGTACAAACTGTGGGAGGAGTTAGGGTGGCAAATTTGGCTATAATAAGAATAAGAATATATATGTGAGATAACATTAAGTGGTCTTGCTATGCAAGAACACTTAATAACTAGAAAAGTTACAATTTCTGGGGAAATTGTGTGAAGTGTTCTTGCCTCCACCAGTAGTCTACAACTGGAGTGGGCGGAGTAACTGTTATCATTTATATAGCACATTTAATTGCAACGTTGTTGCACAGTTACATTAACCCCTTAAGGACACAGCTTCAGAAGCTTGTCTTACGCTTAATGACACAAGCAATTTTTGCATTTTCTTGCTGTATGCGTTCAACTGCAATTTGCATCTCTCTCGTTTATTGCACCGACACATATTATATACTGTTTTTTAAAGGACAGTAGGGGCTTTAATTTGATGTAACATATATATATATAAATGCTTATTTATTATTTAAAAAATACAGAAAAATGCAAAAAAAAGAAAAATTTTGTGTTTTTTGTACAGTTTTTGCAATAATAATGTGTGCCTAATTAGTGCAGGTTAAAGAAAGTAATTAAAAATAAATTTATTTAGTTGTTCTGATTTACAAAATATATAATGTGTCTGGGATTTAAAGTTTTTTTGGTAGTTACAGGTCATAAAGCACAAGGAGTAAAATAAACTTTTAATGTAGAGCGATTTTAGAATTTTGTATGTTTGTCTTGTAAGCTTAATAGCCATAAAAGAAAACAAAATTGCCACACAAAAGTATATATTTATATAAAGTAGACATCACAGGCTATTGTCCTAAGGTTTTTTTGACACTTTCTAAGTAGCCATTTCACCGCCAATCTCTGCTAAATATTGGAGTAAAATTTAGTTTTTTTGAGTTTTTGGCACACAAACTTATAACAAAGAACTTCCCATGTATATTTTGTAAAGTTGGTGTGTGCTATTCCTGTACAAAGTTTTATTTTGTGTTCAGTTACTTCTGCTGAGTACAACGATACCCCCATTGTATGTCTTTGGCACTATTTCGTGAAGCTACAGTGCCATATAGGAGACCTGTCCGTTTCAACATTTACAGTAGAATTTTGAGAGGCGGATTTAATGGGCCTATGCTTCAATTTGGGGTATTATAGCAGTTTGACTGTTCAAAAAAAACCACAAAGGCCTACCATTTATAAAAGTAGACACTCCAGGGTATCTCATATGGTGCATATTGTGCCTTAACATGCCCCCATTTTTTCACCAATATATGCCAAAGTATGTGGTAAAAAATAATTTGGGGCATTTTTTACATACGGATTACATTTTTGCTGGGCATTTTGTACATTTCATATGTGCCACTAAGTTCAAACCCCCAAATTATGCTCAGCTAAGTCTTCTGAGTAAAACAATATGCCCAATGTATGACCTAGACACTATTTTGTGAAGTTACACTGCTATAAAAGAGACGTAACAAGTTAAGGTTTTTAAGTGTGAATTTTCATGGAGGGTTTTGATGCGTCCGTGCCTACTTTGGAGCACTTGAGCAGGCTACATATTACAACTACACCATAAAGGCATACCATTTCTTAAAGAACACATCCCAGGGTATTTCAAAAGGCATATTTTGAACCTTAGCGTGGGATAATTTTTCCGCTAGCTTGTACCAAGTGTAATGGTAATAAGCGTTTTTTTGCCTTTTTGACACACAAAGTAAATTTGCGCAGTACATTTTGCAAATCTTATGTGTGCTACTACTGTATAATACTTCATATGTTGCTCAGCTATGTCGGCTGAGTACATCAATACCCCCGTATGTACCTTTGCCAGGTATATGTGGACATCGGAGGGGCACATTTGGGACACAGCCATTCCAGTTCATTTCAAACTTTAAATTTTTACACTGTTCCCATGTCCCATTTTAGAGTATTTTACCAGGCTATATAATCCAAATACCCCATAAAGCCATACCATTTCTTAAAGAAGACATCCCGGGGTAATTCAAAAGGCATATTTTGAACCTTAGCGTGGGATAATTTTTCCGCTAGCTTGTACTAAGTGTAGTGGTAATAAGCATTTTTTCTGCCTTTTTGACACACAAAGTGAGTTTGCGCAGTATATTTTGCAAACCTTATGTGTACTACGACTGTATACTACTTCATATGTTGCTCAGCTATGTCGGCTGAGTACATCAATACCCTCGTATGTACCTTTGCCAGGTTTATGTGGACATTGAAGGGGCACATTTGAGACACAGCCATTCCATTTTTTTTAAACTTTGAATTTTTACGCTGTGTCCATGTCCCATTTTAGAGTATTTTAAAAGGCTATATAATCCAATTACACCATAAAGGCATACCATTTCTTAAAGAAGACATCCCGGGGTAATTCAAAAGGCCTTTTTTGAACCTTAGCGTGGGATAATTTTTCCGCTAGCTTGTACCAAGTGTAGTGGTAATAAGCATTTTTTCTGCCTTTTTGACACACAAAGTGAGTTTGCGCAGTATATTTTGCAAACCTTATGTGTACTACGACTGTATACTACTTCATATGTTGCTCAGCTATGTCGGCTGAGTGCATCAATACCCCCGTATGTACCTTTGCCAGGTTTATGTGGACATTGAAGGGGCACATTTGAGACACAGCCATTCCAGTTTTTTCCAAACTTTGAATTTTTACGCTGTGTCCATGTCCCATTTTAGAGTATTTTACAAGGCTATATCATCCAATTACACCATAAAGGCATATAATTTCCTAAAGAAGACATCCCAGGGTAATTCAAAAGGCATATTTTGAACCTTAGCGTGGGATAATATTTCCGCTAGCTTGTACCAAGTGTAGTGGTAATGAGCATTTTTAAATGTATTTTTTTACTTTGTAAAACTTTTTTTACTTTGTAAAACTTTTTTTACTTTGTAAAACCCATTTTTAAACTTTTTTTTTTTTACTTATTAAATGTTTTACACTATCTTAACTTTTTTTACACTTTTAATTTTTTTTCTAAACTTTTCTTTTACCGTTAACCCCTAACTAGCAGTAAGCAGCACTAACCGTAAATTCCCCATTTTCCCATAACTCCCACCCACCCCAGCTAGCAAAATATTTAATTATAAAATATTTAAATTAATTAAATAAATGGAACCCTTGAGGGTTAAAAAAAATAAATAAAAGTTAATCCTCAGGGGTTAAAAAAATTAGATCACAGTATAATACTGTGATCTGTATTTTGATCACTGTAGGCAGTGATCAGCTGGCAGGGAAGGGGTTAATTTTTATTTAGACTGTGTAAAGGGGGTGGTATTTTTTTTTTTTTTACTTAAACGTTACTAAAACATTTAAAAAAAAATTTTTTTTACCTTTTTAAAGCTTATTTTAAAACTTTTTTTAACGTTAACCCCTAGTTAGCCTAACACCAAATTCCCCAATTCCCCACTAACTTCCACCCATCCCAGCTAGCTAAATATATAATTTTTAATATTTAAATTAATAAAATAAATTTAACCCCTGAGGGTTAAAAAAATAATAATTAACCCTCAGGGGTTAAAAAAAAAAAAAATCAGATGACATTAAAATGTATACCCTGCCAATTGATCACTGTAGTCAGTGATCAATTGGCAGGGAAGGGGTTAATTTTATTAAAACAGGGGCAGGGGGGTGGGATTTAACTTTAATTTTTTTTTTTTTTACACAGGGAAGCAGATCAGCACTGATCCGTCTCCCTGCACTTCACACAGAACCCGGAAGTGCAGGGAGGCGGAAGGTGAGTATGTGGAGCACATGTGCTCGCTCTGACATGCTGTCAGAGCGAGCACCGGTGCTGGGGCAGCCCGATCGGGTGTTCCCGGTCTGCCTCTAATGCAGAGGCAGACCGGAGCACCGTTAACCCCGCGATTGCCGCGATCGCGGCGATCTGGGGTTAACTTAAGAAAATGACGGAAATTTTCCGTCAACGGTCCTTAACTGAAGGACAAGGTTGACGGAAAATTTCCGTCCACTGTCGGGAAGGGGTTAAACCATACAGTTATAAAAACATTAGCAGGTGTTCAAAAGGCCCTGTCTATGACATCACTTGCTGCTGCAGCTTGACACAGGTCAGAGTATTTTGGTGGTTGCCATCTTCAAACGGTCGTATCTTTAAAACTATAACTCCTACAGTGAAGAGCTTTATATTGTGAGAATCACAAGACCCAGACCTACATTTTGATGCATAGTATGTCTCTGAAGTATTAAAAATGAAGGTACAGTCGCAGTTTAGAAATTGCACTTCAAATTTGAGCTTTGCAGAGTGAAGTTTCAATGAATGTCAATGGACGGCGTTGGTTGCAAACAAATGGTCATATTGTGAAAACTATCAGGACTACGGCTTAGCCGTTTACATGTTTAGTGGCAGCAGGGATAGCTGAACGTTTTGATATAAGATTTGCGTAGGTGGGCTTGAAAATGAGGGAGTGGTGGCCATGGGCGTCCGCAGGGGGGGGCAAGGGGGGGCACTTGCCCCCCCCTGGATTTTTCAGCTTGTTCTGATATTTTTTGAGTGAGATTTAAAATAAACTGCAATACCGGCGCCGGCCAGTAGGTGGCACTGTGTATGGAGAGAGACAGGAATAGGAAGCTGCATCTTATCCCTGCTTCTCTCTGCTGATTGAAACCGCAGGGGAGCAACACATGCAGCCAGAGACAGCCTACAGATCAGGGGACTGAGGGATGGGGTGGGGGGATTGAGATAGCCTATAGACTTGGGGGGGCAGCAGCAGCCTATAGACTTGGGGTGGGGGCAGCAGCGCCTATAAGGCTTGGGGGGCAGCAGCTATATGGAGCTTGCAGGGGGGGCGGCGCCTTCTATAGATTTGGGGGCAGCATATAGATTGGGGGGCAGCGGCCTATAGATTTGGGGGCAGCAGCCTATAGATTTTGGGTGGGCAGCCTATAGATTTTGGGGGGGCAGCAGCCTATAGATTTGGGGGCAGCAGCCCATAGATTTGGGGGGCAGCAGCTGCCCAGGTTTGGGGGCACCAGCCCATGGAATTTGGGGGGCAGCCTGGCATAGATTTGGGGAGGGGGGCAGCAGCCTATAGATTTGGGGCGGGGCAGCAGCCCATAGATTTGGGGGGGGCAGCAGCCCATAGATTTTGGGGGGCAGCCTATAGATTAGGGAAGTGAGCAGATTAGTGAGATTATTGCATTAGGGTGTGCACCCTAAATCACAAACACACGCCATGTGTATATGTATGCATGTATGTGTATGTATATATATATATATATATATATATATATATATATATACACTGCTGTGTGTGTGTGAGGGTGCTGGTAGTGTGCCATGTGGGTGACGGTGTTTTGGGGTGTGTTTGTGAGAGTGCTGTTAGTGTGCTGTGTGTGAGGGAACTGGTAGTGTGCTGTGTGTGTGTGTGTCTATGTGTGAGAGGGTGTTTGTGTGTGCGTGTTTGTGTGGGTCCTGTTAGTGTGCTGTGTGTGGGTGTTGTGTGTTTGTCAGGGTGCTGTTTGTGTGTGAGTGTGCTGTTTGTTTGTGGGTGCTGTGTGTGGGTTTTGTGTGTTTGTGAGGATGCTGTTAGTGTGTTGGGTGTGTGGGTGTTGTATGTGTGTGGGTGCTGTGTGTGCGAGGGTGATGTATGTGTGTAGGTGCTGTGTGTGTGTGTGTGCTGTATGTTTGGGTGGAAGTGGGGGCAGATTAGTTAATATCCCAGTCCTGCTGCCTTCCCTGGTGGTTCAGTGGAGAGTGAACTCTAGCCCGGGTTCTCTGCTGCCTCCCTCCATGCTGCTGTGGACCGGTGAGGTAGAACTTTGATCTCCCCACCGGCCCATGGGGGCTTAGACCAGAGCCGCCACTCGGATAGCGTCGGCTCTGCATGAGCCGACTGGGGAGATCCAGAGATCTCCCCTGCCGGTCTCAATCCATTGGCGTGCCGCAGGGATTAGGGTGTGCCCAGGCACACCCGACACACCCCGTGCGCACGCCTATGGAAGTGAGGGATGGGGGAGACAGCCTACATGAAAAGTCAGCAAGGAACAGGAAGGTAAAGTGAGAAAAGGAGAAGGAACAGAAATGAGCAGGAAGGGACATCAAGGAGCTGGAAGGGGCAGCAAGGAGCTGGAAGGGACAGCAAGGAGCACAAAAGGTAAAGTAGGAGAAGGAGCACAAAGGAACAGAAATGAACAGGAAGGGTCAGCAAGGAGCTGGAAGGTAAAACAGCACAAAGGTAAAGTAGAAGGAGCACAAAGGGTCAGAAATAAGCTGGAAGGGGCAGAAGGAGCACAAACATAAAGTAGGGGAATGAGCAGGAAGGGCCTGCAAGGAGCAGGAAGGAGCACAAAGGTAAAGTAGGAAAAAGAGCAGAAAGGGACAGCAAGGAGCACAAAGGTAAAGTAGAAAAGGGAGCAGAAAGGGTCTGCAAGGAGCAGAAAGGGATCAGAATGAGAAAGGAGCAGAAGGGCGCAAAATAAGCAGAAAGGAGCAGAAAGGTAAAAGAGCAGAAGAGGCCAAGGATAGAAAACAGTGTCAGAAGAAAAAAAAAGACTGTCAAATGAAGGAGAAGAAAAGGAGATTGGAGCAGGAAGGACAAATTAAGTGAACCCTCCACTTTATTCTGGACACCACATCATAAGGCTTTGGTACCTGGGCCAGGCAGGGAAACACTGGACCTTCTCATCTCCAAAGGTAAAAAAATATCGGTGTTAATGTGTTCACTTTTATTTACTGAGTGTCAGGAAGCACAGAGTGCCGTTGGGTAGGGGTGTTGCTGATTGGCTAGAGCGGTCAGCTGGCACTCTAAGCCAATCAGTAGCTCCCCATTCATAAAAAAGTAAAAATATTTTATGAACCGGGAACTAGCGATTGGCTTAGAGCGTCAACTGTCCACTCTAGCCAATCAGCGGCACCCATGCCTGACGTCAGTCTGCACTTCCTGACACTCTGTTTCAGAAGCCAAATACCACTGAGCGACCTGGAGCTGGAGGAAGCCTTTGAGGTTAAACCATTTGAGAGCGATTTAACCCCTTAAAGCAGGGGTTCTCAACGTTAGTCCTCAGGACCCCCTACCAGTCCAGGGTTTAGGGATTACCTGGGTGTGTCTAAGGTGTTTAGAAAAAGAAAAAAAAAACACCTTAGAGTCTAAGGTGTTTTTTTTCCCTTTTTCTAAGGTGTTTTTTTTCCCTTTTTCTAAACACCTGAGACACACCCAGGTAATCCCCAAATCCTGGACTGGTAGGGGGTCCTGAAGACTGGGTTGAGAACCCCTGCCTTAAAGGAAAGCGAGCACCCAGGGGCTTCCTGGCATCATAGCATTTTCATTTAGGTGAAGTTGTTATGGTGACCAGAATGGTCCTTTTAATTTGCTTAAAGGAACACTATAGTGTCAGGAATACAAACATATATTCCTGACACCATAGTTGTGAAAACGCTATTCACCCTGGCTTTATGTGATAATGGCTGTGCCCCTTCCCTTTCATGACACTGTCAAAAAGGTACCAAGCATGGATGTCATTACAATTATGCCCCCCCCCTGGAAAAATTCCTGCGGACGCCCATGGTGGTGGCAGTTTAGAAATCATGTCCTGATTTTTCAGCTTTTGGCAGCTCCCACTCTAGCTTTGCCATTCATTCCTATGGGACAAATTGCGCCACAAAAACGACGATATTCCGTGAACCATTCGGCGAAACGTTCCACAAAGTAATAGCAATCCGATCGGGAACAATCTGCACGTTTTGGTAAATTTTTGTCTATGTAGTGTAAAAACTGTGGGAGGAGTTAGGGTGGCAAATTTTGCTATAATAATAATAATAATAATAATAATATATATGTGAGATAACATTAAGTGGTCTTGCTATGCAAGAACACTTAATAATATATATGTGAGATAACATTAAGTGGTCTTAATTAACACTTAATTAACATGTGCAGAGACTTGCATGTAAAACTGAAGTGACTATTACCTGAATCTACCTGATACAGCATTATAGACGTTTATAGATAACATTTAATGTTCTCTAATGTGTAAATCAATTCTGATAGCTCAAGTGTGGGAAGTATACATTATCTCTACCTGCCCTGGCTTGTCAATATCTAGACAATTAAATTAAATATAGTTGATGAAACGATTGAGTAGACTGAGTATCCATGTATCCAACCTGACACTATACCTACATACACCACGTGTCATGTGCATAATAGATCTAGAATATACATACAGGATTGTTTAGTAACAGTTAACCAAATTAATATTGAGAAAACAGAATAAATATTTCCTTAAATGATCAATATGTAATATTGTATCATAGAAGTTATAGTTCTTTTTTCCTCACTTGATCTGTAATCCGTAACATGTCGTTTGGTTTACCTGATTAATTTTTCCAGATTTTTCTTCGATAACTGAATTCGGCCAATTTGAACTGTCACATGGCCGAAATTCGTCTGGCTTGAAATATTTTTCTTTTCAGTTGAAGTGATTGAGGCGAAAGTAATTTTTCCACCATGCACATGTCTAGTACATATCACTTGGAAAAATCTAACTCCCCAAGTGAAAAAAGATGTGTTAACCTGTACCTAGTACATTAAAAGAACCGGGAAAGTAGAACAGTATGTTTAGAAACACAAATTCCACTCGTTCCTGACAAATATTCAAATGCCTTTCAGAATATACAAAATGCAAAATGCAGGTGTTCAACACCTGTATTGTAAGAGTCTCCCAAATAAATAAAGCCAAGGATTTTATGGCCCAGGGTCAGAGGTTACCCCCGAGAAAGCATAAATATTACCCATGAGTTTTCAACAAGCCAAATGGGTTCTACATCCAACAATAACATTTAAAGGGGTCTGGAATCTGGTTTATACACTCCATTAACTGAGACTTATTTAGGCAGTGAAAAATAAAGATGAAGTTGTAAGGTCGCTGTCATTAACAGAAAAACGCTCAGAGCCTGTTCCATATCCAATTTTACTACATCATAAATTCTGTCATGAAACAATCTAAACTTGTGATAATCTGTAGTTCTAGAAGTTGTGGTGTTACCTCACTGATTAATATTGATGTAATGTAATGTCAATAAAATAACATTAGCTTATTAAAATAACAATGTGCAGCTCAATGCAATTAAGATTTTCACCGTTAATATTATTTTTGCATTGCCACAGTCATATTATATTATATCCAGCCAAATGGCTGAGGTAATATATGTGTGTATATGCACATACGTATTACAATGTATGGGTATGTAAATGATTTTTGAGTATGCAGTCACAATTTCATTATTGAATGAACAAGCATTTAGAGGGTTACTCCAAACTACTACACCCCAAAGTTCCAGAATTCAGAAGCCACGGCCATTGCCACGCTCAGCTGACCACTGACTGACATTCTATGCAATGAAATGTGCACTGAAATTTCATTGGCTAGCCTAACACTAGTTCCATGCCGGCTGATGGCGCCCCAATGCCGTTGCCCAAAATAGACTTACACCTCTGACAGCAGAGGGAAACACTGCATGTACAGACTCTGGGCACCATAACCACTTAAAATCACTTAAGTGGTTGTGGTGTTTGGAGTAACCCATTAACACTAAAGCTGAAAGTCTGAGAGGTACTTCCTGATCCAATGAGAAGACATCCTGTTTAACACCACAAGCCTAGAGATACACATATACAGGAAAAATCAACCCCTTTAAAAAAATACCACCCACAATGCGGTTACCCAATGACAGCTATAGAAGACAGGATATTACACAGGCTTGTCTAGAACCTGTCATCCCACGGCCAATCTTAAAGATGCCTAAACATGTCTACATGACCTATACCCACGGAATGGGTCATTTTAATCCGCACTGTCAATGTCCAAGTATTACTGCTGTTTTAATGTACTAGTTTTACAATACAATCCACAATATTCCATATTTTCTCTGTTAAGTAATAAAAAAAAATGTCATATAAAAATAAATTCACTAACGGTGAAATCATTTAAAAATTGTTCTGAGACATGTTTAAATTATTTAACCAATCAGCAGGAGAATGTTTCTATTGATTGCTCCTGATGTAGAACTTGCTTCAGAATTATCTTTATAATATGTATTTTTTTGTGTTAAAACTTTTCACATCCCCGCATTCACTATATTTCCATGTTTCTGTTATTATTGTCAGTGAGAAGTTTTTTCTGTAAGCTTTTTTTGTTGTTGTTTTTGTTTATTCACTGTTTCTGCCCAAGAAAAATTAAATGTCTAAGCCTCAGAGTTTGCAAATAGCCGGAACATTGATTTTGTAAATTTTGGAGGCATGCTTTGAATCATTATCAAGTTGGAATTTTAATTCAAATCAGGCTTGTGCATCCTTACAGAAGGTACAAGATCTTGGCTGCGTGTTTTCTGGAACAATCTCATTACATACTTAAGATTATTTTCAAAATCAAGCATGAAGAGAACACGAAAGCAAAGATCTGAAAAGCAATGTGAACGTTAAACCCAAAATATATATCTTAACGTATTGACTTATGGCATTGTAGATAATGATATTTTATCTACACATTGATAAACGCTATTAAATTATACAATGCTAGAACACATACAAAGAAAATCTAATTTGCCAATTTTGTTTTTGCTATTTCCCTGTAAGACATTGTTGTAGAAATAAGCCTCCCCACCCCCCGTCCACCATCTCAATTTTGGAAAATAAAATTATATTATATTATAATATAGAGAAACAGTGAATGTGTAGCTTTATTCACTGTTGTGGCCATCTTGGAGGAGGTAACACTAATCTTCAAGCAAGTGTAACTTATAAATGTTGCATTTTAAGGTTATTTTGCCAGCGCAACATGATGAACAGAGTTTTTTGTGCTTTTTTTTTTTTAATTTTTTCTTTTTTTTTTTTTAATTCTTTATTTTTGTAGTGCTTCGAGTAACAAACATGACTATATCGCCACGACAGCAGATACAAGTCGCTGAGATATCTCAAAATAAACAAGATCATGGCATTAAATGACAGCACATTTTTAGATTAATCTAGGATTAGTAAATGAACAGTGCATGCGTGATACAGAAACAGTTAACAGTATAGATTGGTTATATGCACTCTATAGGAGTCAAGTATTGTTATCTGCACGTGTGGCTAAGATCTATGTGTAACCAAAGTAGGACCTAGTGGAAGTTTGCATGCTTGAGTGTGAGTGACTAGTTAGGAACCACCTTTGGTGTTAGCATCTCCTAGAGCTTATTCTACTAGCGTTCTATTGGTGGCAGCAGAGTTAAGATGCCGTTCGAGGGGCAGATGTATGTTGCAGAGTATGAAGGTTAGGATGATCTACTTAGTTTAAAAATAGCTATGCCCGTCACCCAGAGAGTCGTTATGCTATATACATTCCACATAGGGGGTTGTTTTGAGTTATGTGTAACGCATTAAGTGTGTCGGGTACTACCATGAGTATTCCGCTAGCTGGGGAGGCTGCTTTCGTCCTTCATAAGTAATGGGGACATCTAGCGGTTAGTAGCGAGACTAGAGCTACAAATTACATGACTAGTGTTTTTAGTGAGTAGGTCTGGGTGTAGGTTGCTATGGATAAATTTTACACCTCACGTCGAGATAGAGAGGGTCTTAGTCTAACGGCCATTGAGGGGAGGCAGGGGTGGGGGGTGAGGGGAGTTGTCCTCGTGGGATACTCGGTGCTTAACAGATAGGTACCAGCGAGATAGAAAGTAATGTACAAAAGGAAACAAACAGAGAGAAGAAAAAAAATAAAAAAAATATGAAAAATATATATATATATATAGTCACAGAAACGGTCACGGCTCGGAACCCCTTTGGTAACAGATATGTGTGAGAGAAGTTCGCCTCAAGTAGTAACCAAAGCGTAGGCTCCCTGTGGGGCTTGCTGCGGGACAAATGGAGTGCTTCTTGCAGGGTCCCTCGTGTGTGCCTGTGTGGTTGCCCCTCGAGGCCCAATACTCTGCAGAGCGTCCTTTGGGAGGCCTAGGGTGTCCAGGAGCGCAGATGCCTCCTGTATGTCATGGACCAAGTAGAAGGATTCTCTGTGTTGCACTTGGAGCGTACGGGACATCCGCCACCTGTATTGGATGTTGTTGCTCCGTAGGAGAGTGGTAAACCCCTGCAGGGATCTTCTCCACTGCAGAGTGCTCCCAGAGAGGTCGGTGTAAAAGGTTAAGGACATGTCTTCAAATACATATGGGGACTGTCCCTTGAGTGCTTCTTGTACTGTCGCCTTGTCACTGCTTCTTTGGAATTTCACCACAGTGTCTCTGGGCGCCTCTTCTGGGGCCCTCCTGGGTTTCGGGATCCGAAATACTCCATCCACTGCAATTTGCCTGACTTGCTTTGGAGACAGCAATGCTCCCAGCAGCCTTCTTATGAGGTGTTGTAACTCTGCTGTCGGCACCTCCTCCGGGATACCTCTTATTTTAAGGTTAGCGCGGCGCCTTGTGTCTTCCACGGTCGCCAGTTTCTGTTCAACCCCAGCTTGTTGCTTTTTCAGCGCTTGTACCTCTTGTTCCAGAGAGCATATTCTCTGATCATGGTCCTTTGTGGAGGCCTCCATAACTCCCAGTCGGCCTACCAGGCCCTTGAGGTCCTGACGCAGTGCGGCCACGTCTGCCTGGAGAGTTGTCTGAAGCCCCGCCAGGAGCTCTTGCAGGGTCTCCTTTGTGACAGGTTGGCAGGGTAGGTTTCGGGTGTGTGTGTGACAGGGTTTCTGTGATGGTATGTCTGCCGCTCCGGTGTATTGCGACATCTCTTCTGAGGAGTCGGAGTATTCATCCAGCTCCGCGGCCATTTTGGGCCCAAGTGCGCCATGCGCCTGTCTGAAGAGCTCGCCTATATTCATTCCCTGTTTGGGTTTGTCTGACTTCTGCTTCTTAGAATTACGACCCATGGTAGCTCTGGTCGTTCTGGAGCGTTGGGCTTCTTGTTTTTTTGGGTTTTATTCCCAGGATTTCGCCAATCAACGCTGTTTAGCCTGGAGCTCTGAGAGTGTGTGTCCGATCGCTTCGACTGTTTGGCTCCGCCTTAATTCTTTCTTTTTGCAATGACAGAAATTGCAATATCAACTGCATAAAGGCTTGTGCCAAAGCGAAATCACGTATCAGATATCAATATTTTGTTACAGAAAGAAATACTTATAGTGTTAAGGCATGTATGATATTATACAATGGTGTTTGGCATGGTTGCACTCTGTCAAAGTTTTACATTCATATAATAAAAGGAGAGTAGTCAAGAGAAATGCATAACAAAGAACTTAAAAAAATAGCATAAGGTAACATTGCTGAGTTTCCAACATACTTCTGGATGGGGTCATAAGCTGCACCATCAAGCCTGTCTCACGGCTGCTCCCAAAATAGGGTCCGGAGAAACCCGCAGCCGCCCTCCTGGCCGGGGATTTGTCCACCCACCCCCAGACAACCCAGAGAGTGCACGGGCCAGGGCTCCTTTGTGAACGAAGAGCTGTGACTCCAACCGGTTCCCCCCCTGGGAAAGCCTACAAGGCCGAGCGGCAGGCAACCCCCAATGCCCCATCCAAATCGCCCCCAAGCGTGATGAACAGAGTTTTTATATAACTGAAGTTACCCTTGATTACTACGCATTTTTGAGACTGGCAAACATCTTGGAATGCGTTGATAGCAAGCATAGGCAATGATACGATGAGTATTAATGAAGGTAATAATGGCAAAAATAAAAATATATAAATTATTAGAAAATGGCAAAAGGCAGTGTACAAATACACCTGTCCTGAAACTGTGTTTGGTTCAGTAATAAATGAAAGGCTACCTGTAAAACACCTATGGGTTGGAATAGTGTTTTGGTTATGAACAACAGATGTCGTTTTTGATGGATTTGCTTTGAAACATTTTGTCAGTTTTGTAGAATTTGAACATGCTATTATTTTTCTTGTTTGTTTTTGTCTGTTTGTTTCCGTCCAACAGTTAGCTTCTTTTTTTATTTTGTTGCTTCACTCAGTTAATCAAGTTTCAAACTGGCCCCGGTCACAAGTTATCTAAAATTAAATAGACTCACGTGCAGTGATGCATTTTTTGTAGTACAGTACTTCTATGATTCATGCTTGCTAATCTCAACATATTTTTACTGCCTCTGAGGTAATATCAGTGTATATAAAGTGACAGAGTGTACACAGTGCTTTCACTCTGGTTGTAGAGGTCATTGTGGAGTACAGTACAGCATTTTGTTTTTACAAACTGCACAGAATAAAGGCATGATTTTTGCTTAAAGTTCTAATGAAAATATAAAAAAATTTAAAACACAGCCGTTTTCAGGTATAGGAGTATATTCAATATAAGAAGTGATTTAGGGGGATTTGAGAACTGAAAATCTTTCCAGATGCATATATTATTTAATTAAGTTGGATGGAGCCCAATACTTTAAAATGGGTTAATTTACTAAATTGGGTATTTTGGTGATCTGGCAACACAATTGGAAACTTTATGCCAAAATAGTAGAGGCAAAGATTTTTTTCTATTTTGGCTACTTAGCTTACAATTTGTAATTCTCCCTAATTTGTTTTACATTTGGAATAATTTGGAATAAGAAGATACAATCGAGAATAATATATGTGCTTTCAATTGGTAAGAGTTTTCATATATAAAGTAAATTTTAATGGTTAATCCCGCTAATGTTTCTCTTTTTATCCATTAGTAATAGTCAGCAGTCCATAGTTAAATCCACAACAAGCCGTGTGTCACAAACACTGACCATGGTACTGAATGAGGGGATACAGATTGCTACGTCATCACCCCCACCACAAATGCATTGCCTATATCGTCTACGTAACTCATACATTTACTGACTACCTGTATCTGTGTAAACACTAGATGCCAAAATAAAACCACGAGTGATGTTTTTAAGTGTGAATCTGATATTTAATATTAAATGTTGCAAAAAATTATAGTAATAATGCAAAACCAACCTACTAAACTAACTACTATGCAGGGCCTTCCTCCTCATATTTAGCTAAAGATCACACAGTACACCAAAGGATCTACATACCAGAACTACTTCATAACCTTACAATAAACTGAGAGAAGTATACATTTTCAGTGTAATAAGATATCTTATGAGTTGAACATTAGCCAGATGTCTTTCTACATAAATATTGTTTAGACAGGGTATGTGGGAGATAAACTTGTTTTTTCAACAATTTATCAAGATCTGGGTTAAGACTGTACAAGCCAACCAAACTCTGGACCCAAACAATGGCCTAGAGTGGCCCCATTCTCAATAGTAATCACGTAAAAAAAGGAATTGGCACTCTAAATTCCATATATTGGCAATTTATTGAAGATTACAAACACAACATTTCGGCTGCTGCAGCAGCCAACAATTTATCAAACTGTTACTACAACCTTCATATGACCTTGCAATAATTATCAAACATTAATGTGTTGTGTGCTGTTCTGTGCTTAATATGCATGTTTTTACGTGTCTACGGCTAACCTACAAACTAACAACAACATATCTAAAAATAATATGGCTAACAGCAGTTGTGTTACATTGTTAATGTAATGCAGTAATAATGGATAACAATTTTCAAACAGAATTCCGTTAGAGACCATTGTACATGATAAACATAACAATAACGAGTGCTTCGGAAGGATAGAATGCAGTAATACGTCCATTATGGCCACATCATTATCTAGTTCCAAATGTACAGCAATTACAATCTGTGGGAGATTATCAATACATGAATTAAGTATTTTTGAAATGCTTACACATACTACTAAACAGAATTACAGGTGCTCCTCATTTACCGACCGGGTTCCGTTCTTACCACTCGATCGTAAAATGAATTGGTCGCTAAGTGAGAATAATATACAGAGCATGCTCACCAGTGCAGGTCTATGTTCAGGGAAATTTCCCCAAACATAGACAAGTGCACCAGAGCAGGGAATCCCTCAAATCTTTGTTCGGGGATATTTCCCCGAACATAGATAAACACACCAGAGCAGGGAATCCCTCTAATCTATGTTCTGGGAATGTTCCTCAAACATAGATTTGAGGGA
Organism: Pelobates cultripes; assembly: GCA_933207985.1. Classification (NCBI taxonomy): domain Eukaryota; kingdom Metazoa; phylum Chordata; class Amphibia; order Anura; family Pelobatidae; genus Pelobates; species Pelobates cultripes. The sequence goes on from OW240916.1 coordinate 26,472,202, forward strand.
TTTCCTGCTCTGGCTCACTTGTCTATGTTCTTTTCTATGAATAGAGTAGCTCTCCAATGTAGGGAATTCCCCCGAATCCCCGCACTAGAGAACTGGTCGTAAGTCCGAGTCGTCGTTAAACAGGTCAGTCATAAAGTGAGGACTACTTGTACTCAGAAAGGTGTTTGCCTAGAGTTATGGGTTTTCTCTAAAATACTTATGCTTAAAGATGAACACATACTGTTTTATTTTAGGTAAGTCCTAAGGTATACATATTATTATTACCCATCTCAATGGTACTCATTTCATCAAACTCAGAAATATAAAAGAGTAGATCAGCCCTGCTGTGAAATGAACCAGCGACCCCCGAAAGGTTAACAAGTAGTTTGGATTGATGCTGTAACTAAACATATGCTGGTGGGTGGTAGTTGTTCAGTCTCTGATACTAATATAAACTTGGCACCAGGAAGAGGCCAGGATGATGCCCAATTTACCAGTTACTATACCCCCCTTTAAGCATACTGCTAGGAAATCTTCAAGAGAAGTAGAGGAATAACCAATAATACAATTTTTTTTAAAATGTTCCCCTTTTTCTAAGGGTATCAATGAATATCTGATCTAATCTCTCTATTCTATATACTAACTTCTTTGGTAGGATGACTCGATAAAGAATCTGTTTTGTACAATATATCCTTCAATAAATGTGTACAGGATCATGGTACACACAACACAATTCACACTGTTACACACATTGTTACGCACAACACTACTAACACTGTTACACACAACACTATTCACACTGTTACACACATTATTACACACACTACTAACCACACTGTAACACACATTATTACACACAACATTGCCCACACTGTAACACACATTATTACGCACAACATTGCCCACACTGTAACACACATTATTACACAACACTATCCACACTGTTACACACATTGTTACACACAACACTATCCACACTGTTACACACATTATTACACACTACTATCCACACTGTAACACACATTATTACACACAACATTGCCCACACTGTAACACACATTATTACACACAACACTATCCACACTGTTACCAGGGCCGGATTAACATAGGGGCTGATGGAGCTGCAGCTCCAGGCCCAGGCCCAGGCCCATGGAATAGGCCCATTGTAAAAAAAAATAAAAAAATAAAAAATTTGTTTTTATTATTATTTTTTTTACAGACTACTCTTAGGTTTGCCACCTGACTGGTATTTTAAGGCACAGCTGGTATTGGAGGCTGTCTGGCCGTGACGGTATTGCAGTAATACCAGCAATACAAATGCAAATATTTGTCTACGTATAAATGGAGATTACTCTGCAATACCAGCACCGGCCAGTAGGGGTCACTGTGTATGGAGAGAGGCAGGGATAGCAAGTTACAACATCTCCCTGCCTCTCTCTACTCACTGATCCGCGGGTGAGCAGCTACACAGCACAGAGAGTCCAGGCAGCAGCTCCCAGCCTGCAGAGACAGACTACAGCTCAGATATGTGAAGGATGGGGGGAAAGGCAGCAGGGAGACATGGGGACACTGAGACACTAGGTGACACTGGGAGACATGGGGACACTGGGAGATGTGGGGACACTGAGACACATGGGGACACAGAACCATGGGGACGCTGTGAGACATAGGGAGACACATTGGGACACGGAGACACATTGGGACACAGTGTCTCCATGTCTCCCAGCCAGTGTCCCTAGTGTCTCAGTGTCCCCATGGCTCCGGGTGTCCCCTTGTCTCCAAGTATCTGTGATACCATGTCTCTGTGTCCCCATGTCTCTCAATGTCCCCATGTCTCCCAGTGTCCCCATGTCTCCCAGTGTCCCCATGACTCCAAGCTAGTGTCTCAGTGTCCCCATATCTCCCAGTGTCCCTATGTCTCCCAGCAAGTGTCCCTAGTGTCTCAGTGTCCCCATGTCTCCCAGTGTCTGTGTCCCCATGTCTCTATGTCCTTAGTGTCCCCATGTCTCCCAGTGTCCCCAAATGTCTCAGTGTCCCCATGTCTCCCAGTGTCCCCTTGTCTATGTCCACAAGTGCCCCATGTGTCCCCATGCCTCCCAGCCAGTGTCCCCAAGTGTTTGTGTTCCCATGCCTCCCAGCCAGTGTCCCTAGTGTCTGTGTCCCCATGTCTCCCAGTGTCCCCATGTCTGTATTCACAAGTGCCCCCATGTTTTCCAGTGCCCCCATGCCTCCCAGTGTCCCCGGGTCACTCAGTGTCCCCATTTCTCTCAGTGTCCCCTAGTATCCTAGTGACACGGGACACACTGAGTCATGGGGACACTGGGAGAAATGGGGCGCACCCTTTTACCCTGCCCATGGACACTGCTGTTATGGGGTATGGATTTACTTGAAAGATGAAAGCATTAATTAGATAAAGAGATTAGCAAAGAATATGAGTTTTCTTATAGCTGCATCCTTTGAGTTTCCCTCCAACACCAACTCCATCAGATACATGACTCTTGAGAGGTATGACTGTTTTAGTGTTTTTGGTCGATAAGATTCTGTAGTTAGGTCCCATCATAATTGTCAGCACCATGCCCACTGGGCTCTTAATCTGGCCCTGACTGTTACACACATTATTACACACTACTATCCACACTGTTACACACAATATTACACACTACTACCCACACTGTTACACACACTACTACACACACTGTAACACACATTATTACACACTAATACCCTCACTGTTACACACAATATTACACACACTACTACACACACTGTAACACACATTATTAGACACACTGCTACCCACACTATTATACACACTGTTACACACATTGTTACACACATTAATACACACACTATTATCCACACTGTTACACACATTGTTACACACACTGTTACACACATTAATACACACACTATTATACACACTGTTACACACACTACTACCCACACTGTTACACACATTAATACACTCACTATTACACACTGTTACACACACTACTACCCACACTGTTACACACATTAATACACTCACTATTACACACTGTTACACACATTAATACACACACTATTATACACACTGTTACACACACTACTACCCACACTGTTACACACATTAATACACTCACTATTACACACTGTTACACACACTACTACCCACACTGTTACACACATTAATACACTCACTATTACACACTGTTACACACATTAATACACACACTATTATACACACTGTTACACACACTACTACCCACACTGTTACACACATTAATACACTCACTATTACACACTGTTACACACACTACTACCCACACTGTTACACACTAATACCCACAATGTGACACACACTGCTGCTTGCACATACATTTATGTTTATGCTAACAAAGACATATACATTCAATATGTGTGTATACATTTTTGTTTGTAAATTGTTTTTGTTTTTTTTGGAAGAGTGGGGGCACGTGATAATTCTCTGCCTATAGGTTCTTGTAATATACATTTCGCTCCATCAATAACTAAGCTGCTACGATTTGCAAACTGGGCGACTTTTTCCAGTTATGCCGTTCTATATAGCTTCTGCAGTTTATAATGAGCATACAAAATTACAAATTAGGCCTTTTCAAGAATTCTTCGTTGTGGCTGCTAAAAATGAATGAAAAGCACCTCCCTATTCACAGTTCCAAATTTCCATTTAAATCTAGTGATCTTATCGAATATTGCTTCATTATTCTGAAGGCAAACCCATTACAACAACCTGCATCCGTTAATGCCCTCTATATCCAAACACGATCCAAATCTCTTTCAATAATTCAACGATGTTAACAGTCACCAGTTTCCCAAGTCAATTGTTGCAAAGAAAGTGCCACTGTTCACAATTACGCTCCCACAAAATAGACCACAATATGAAGCAATAGTACAGTCGAACTGAGTAATTCTAAACATTCAGCCATGGAACAGCCTTGAAGGATTCTAATTCTAAGTGTTAACACTGTAAGCTAGATGAAGTCTTTAACCAGAAACGTTGGAAAATATGATGTAGTTTTGGATTATTTGATGCCCTTTAAAATAATATTTGTAACTGCTTATTTTGGATCACTAAAAGTGGGCGTCTTTTCCCTTATATTTGGCTCTTGCCACTTCACTTCCTGTCTTGTGAAACCATCTGGATGGCAGCGGAGAGAGGAACACACGCTCCTGCGCCCCCTCTGAGCAGCTCAGTCAATGTGTTTTGGATTTGAAGGATTTTCCCGGCTAAGCTGAGCCATCTGTCCGAGCCCTGGTTTGGTCTCCCAGCAATGCAAACATGTGTGGCTCGTTTATTGTGTGAACCGGACTAAGAATCTTTTAACCCCTTAAGGACACATGACATGTGTGACATGTCATGATTCCCTTTTATTCCAGAAGTTTGGTCCTTAAGGGGTTAAATCAACACACACACATTATGCCAGTCAGAGACTGCCATGATTTTATTAGACTTTCTTAACCCTTCAGGTGTGTCCACATCACCTGATCAAGGCCATTGCTGTTATAAATCTTCTCATGTATACATTAAACCATAAGGTGTAACTTATTTAACTGATACTTTAAACCTCTCTCTGCAGTTCTCTCATTCTTTTGTCAGGGTTCAATGAAGCCAGATAACAATTTGATTTAAGGGAACATTATAGCATTAGGAATAGAATTATGTATTCTAAAAAGCTATAGTGCCCTAGTCACTGTTTAGATGACCGAGCCAGCGTGGCAGGGTTAAAAGATTATAGACTATGCACCTTTTCTCCCTCACCATGCCGGTTTCCTCGGGGAAGTGCTGCGTCTTTGCCTGAGATCATCAAGGTCGATGATCTCAGCCAATCTAATGCTTTTCCTCAGGAAAGCATTGTAAGGCTAGTGCGCATGTGCAGCAAAATGCCATGCTGTGTCAGACAGATGGTCTCTCTCAGGCAGGTTAATCTTGAATGAAAACTTTGCAATCCCAATGCTTTATAATGCAGAATTAAAACGAGGGGAGCATGGCACCTAGACCACTTCACTTCACTGAGATGAAGTGGTGTGGGTGCATATAGTGTTCCTTTACTACCCATTTTTAGGTTCTATGCAGACTTTTCCATACAAATGTTGCTCGACACATTTACATTGTAAATCCCTGCTCACTCATGTTCATAGAATTACCTTCAATTTCATAATAGCTGGGCATCTGGAGCAAACATCAGCTTAACCACAGTGCATTTAAATAATGGCTGGATCCACCATTGTACATGCAGGCATACTGTCTATGGCATTAGAATGGAAACTTTTACACGTTGAAGCTACCTTGCTATGTTATGAAAAGAGGAGGAGCTGGGGACTATGTTTCAGAGCGGTCATGCAAATAATGGAAGAAAAATAATGTAAAATTACTCAAAGTATTTTTTCTTTAAAAAATGTTTTATGTGACTTTCCCTTTAAGTGAACACTCTAAGCACCATAACCACTGCAGCTTAATGTAGTTGTTCTGCTTCACAGAGACTGTCCCTTCATTCTGACAATTGCTAACACTGCCTTTTATGAGAAAAGACAATATTTACATTTGTCCATTAGGCCACCTCCTGGTGCAATACGGCAATTTTTGCTGGACCAAAATTCAGTTTCTTCACGCTCTGCCATAGGCGTGCATTGATTTAAAGCATGTCTGTGAGAAGATACTGACTGTCGCAGTTGATTGCTGCGCATGTGCACTAGTTCTCAAATCCTTTCCTATGAAACTAAAGGTGAGTAAAACTCTTATTTTATTGGGGAGATGGGAGTGCATAATTCTTCATTTTAGAGTGTTCCATTATTATAACTCTTGATCTATGATAACTCTGTTGATCTATGTCTCAATTATAACTTATATTGTTGTATATGACCTCTTCCTTATTACAGTCTGACTGTATCCATTAATAGTCCTCCTAATGCCCTTGCCTCGATACTCTTTCTAAAATTACTCGTAATGATATACAAACCATTTACATTCTAAAATACACCTTTTTTGGCAAACAAGGGGTTTTGGAACACAGGTTATCCCTGCATGTGGTATATTGTACTCTTGTGAATATTCTGTTCCATTGTTATTGTAAACTCTTAAGATCCAAACCTTGGCTTCACTTTCAGCCTGGTGAGTATTAGCTAAAAATAGCCGGCCAGGAATTCAGATTCTCTGGGTACTAACAGTTTGTCTGCTCCTTTTCTCTTATCCTCATGGACTTTTAAGGATCTTCGCTATCAAAGAATTTTGAATTGACTTCACCGTTCATGTTAGCTAATGTACATTTTAATGTCAGTAATGTGTGCTATATATTTGGGCTTGTAGAAGACAGAAGGAAGACGTGATAGAGGTCTTTAACGATAGTAACTATTAAAGGGACACTATAGTCACCAAAGTCATGGTGTCCACTGCATGTCCATGTAGGCTTTTTAATGTAAACAATGCTTTTTCAGAGAAAAGGCAGTGTTTACATTACTACCTAGTAACACCTCTAGTGGCAGTCACTCAGACAGCCACCAGAGGTGCTTCTAGCGTCAGTGCTGCACAATGTGCAGAGCATGCAGATGTTATTCGCTCCCCATGGAGATGCATTGATTCAATGCATCTCTATGAGGAAATGCTGACTGGTGCAACGCAGCGTTTTGACGTGCACGTACAATAGCCTCCCAATGATTTCCTATTGGAAACTGGATTGGCTGAGATCATCAAGTTTGACAATCTCAGGCAAGGGGGGCGAAGCAGGGCTGGAGCCAGCTGTTAGAAGACCTGCGCAGTGCAAAAAGGTAAGTAAATCACTTTTTTAACAGGGGGCGTGGGGGCGATCAACTTAATGACTACATAGAACTATAGTGTCATGAATACATGTGTGCATTCCTGACACTATAATGTTGTTCCTTTGAAGAAAGTTAAAAAGAGAAGCATTTTAATAGAAGAGAATAGTGCTCAAAACAAGTGAGAAAATGAAGAGTGACTGACAGGTTAAAGGGATGTTAAAACATTTAAAGCTTACTGTAATGGTTATGGTGCACAGCATGTTTGATTGCAAGCTCTTATGGTTTTTTTTAAAACAATCGTGGCCCTCCTGTTGAGGAGACTGATGCTTATATCTGACCCTTGCTGATGATATCCATAAAGCCTTCTTGATGCGTAATGTTTGTTAAGTATAATTTAACTTAATAACATTATTTTCAAAACTGTTCAGTTTCTGTATCAAAACACATGTACACCCTGCAGGCACCAAGTACATTTTGAGAACAGGTTTAAAAAAATAAATATTTTGCATCTAACAAAATATTGCATAAAGTAAAATCCAATATTTATATTAGTACCAGATAGATAGATATTATTATTATTACTGGTATTTATATAGCTCGAACTTATTACGCAGCGCTTTACAATATTATGAAGGGGGGTTGGGCATTTACAATAAATGAGGCAATTACACAGTGACACAGGAACAATAAGTAGCTGAGGACCCTGCTCAAACTAGCTTACAGTCTATAGGAGGTGGGGTACAAATACACAACAGGGCTGCAAGGGTGACAGCCACCAACAAGGTGGAAAAGTAGCGTAACTAGAGGTGAGAATGGAGTGTGGCTCTTAAAGAGAAAAAGAGACAGATATGGATAGGTATTGATAAGTTACTCTGGGAGTCCAAAAGCATTTCAGAACAGATTTGTTTTAAAGGGACTTTTTAAACAATTGAAGACTAGGGGAGAGTCTGTCGGCGGTAGGCAGGCTGTTCCAAAGGAAGGGAGCCGCTCGCGAGAAGTCCTGCAGGCGCGAGTTAGCAGTAAGGGTGCAAGCAGCGGACAGGAGAAGGTCACCGGAAGAGCGGTGAGACAGAGAAGAGGCATACCTATGAGTCAGTGAAGAAATGTAAGAGGGGCTAGAGTTGGTTAGAGTATTATAGGTAAGGGTTAGTATTTTGAATTGACACCGATAGGATACAGGAAGCCGGTGTAAGGATCGACAGAGGGGTGAGGTATGGAGGAGCGACGGGTGAGGAAGATCAGCCTGGCGGCAGCATTTATTACCAATAGTAGCGGGGCAGTTCGGATTCTGGGGAGACCAACTAGGAGCGAATTACAGTAATCCATGATTACCAGAGCATGAACAAGCTCCTTGGCAGCAAGGGGCGGATGCAGGCAATGTTTTTAAGGGGGAATCGACAGGTTATAGCAACATTCTGGATATGAGGCTGTGAGGCCAGGATCAAAAAAATATATAATTAGATAGATATGTATTTAATTTGTTCCAGCTATAGCTATTGAAATTTTTATAAACTTGGAGATTCGTTTTAGTCCAAACTGCAATTTGTCTGAATTTGGGCCATTCAGGTGATCAGTTTAATGTCTGAACTCCGAGACTTAATTTTACCCAAATATCGAATCAAACAAGCTGTGAATTGTCCGAACATTTTCTTTCTAAAATGTGATTTTCAATTCTGCCCCCCCCCACCCAAAAAAAGATAGATTGCTAGGATATTAGTTAAAGGAACACTCCACACTTGTAAAGCACTTCAGCGTGCTGAAGGGATTTTGGGTGTAACAGAATGATTCCTTTTTGCCACTTCAAGAGAAATTGGAACTTTTATAAAGTGGCAAGGTAGTATCCTCTGAATGTTGCATAGGTGAGAAGGTGCTCCTCCTGATTGCTTTGTAACCCAGCACAAAATAGAAGACAGAACTTCTCCAAGAGAGGCATTGGATTCGATACTTCTCTAGTAGTAAAAGCATTGTAGATGCAGCGCAGTGATTGCTATGCATCCACTCTATGTCACGATAGATTGGCTGAGAGATCATATGTTCTGATAATCTACTGGAGGTGTAGGGACCATCTCACAACTGGAATTAAGGTAAATTAACCCTTTATATACAGATATTCCCCAAACCACTAGCATTATAAATACATGTATTTATTAAAGGAACACTATAGGCTCAGGAAAACAAACCTGTACTCCTCACCCTACAGTGTTAAAAACACCATCTAGCTCCCCTGGTCCCTCCCTACCCCTCGCATTGCCACCCTAAATATAGCAAAATCTTAACTTTATTCCAGTCGGCTGCTGCTGGTTCTGCCCCTGATCTGCCTGCTTGGCTGATATCATCAGAAGTGTTATTCAAAGCCAATGTGTATGATATTTCACTTAGCACATTGAAATTCAAAATCAATTATTCTGTGATGATACTTGTTTAATATTTGAAAAATATCTTTCGCAAAGTTTGAAAAAAAACCTCTTATTAATATCTTATTGGTGTTTGTTCAACAGTTTCAAGAGTTTGGGGGTAAGTATTTACTAACTTTTCCCATCCTTTCCAGCGGTTTTGCGACTGTTCAGTTTAGGTTGGATGGAATTAAACTGCATGCCACAAATTTCAAATAACTCTTTACTTTTTTGCTCTCGAGTCACACCTGTGTCAGTTTAGTGGACTGAAGCAGGCTTTCTTGCCGTATTTACATCTATTTTCTTAAAACCATTCATCTTCTAGGTTAAACAAGATACTTGTCTCCTGCTGGCGAGAAACATCCAACCAGCATGATTCTGCCAACCCCAATATACTACATGAATATCATGTCTTGAGTTATGGGTAGTGTTGATGTCACACACACATATAATTTAGAATTTTGGATGATAATCTCTAGCTTGCTATAATTTTACCAAAATTTCGCCACATGAGTGCTAGGATACTCCTACGCTTTAGTGTAAACGCCAGATGTGCTTTCATAGGGAACCTTTAAGTAAGGGCTTCTATTTTGGCGTCATGTTAAGCAGGTTAGTTTTACACAGAGTTCTTGATGTCGTTGACTGGTGCACCATCACTCTAGACCTTCAAAATAATTGTCGTTCTCAATGTGATTTCTGCCCCATGTCCTCTTCTTCCTGCTGCTCTGACTTTTTTTAAACAGTATTTTCTTGACAGCTCTGCAGTTGTATGATACAGTATTCAGTTCCTGATAGCTGGTCCATGTGTGATCATGGTGATACCAAAACACTTCAGATTCATAGCTGATCAATGAACCTTGAACAGGTCAAAATGTGGCAGCAACATGATGGTACACTGCTGGGGGGTTAAATGTAATGTATTGTGTCCTGATTACGTCAATTTCATTCATCTATACAAATTTTCCCCTTTAAGGAATTAATTTTTAGATACAGTCTATAAAAATAATAGAGCTGTACCATTTGTAATTCTGTGATTTTAAGAAAATTGTGTAGGGATGTGAATACTTTTGACAGACATGTGTCTGTGCATGCGCATGTGTGTTTGTAGGGAAAATATGAGTTTGTACCACTTACGTCAGTGATGAGTTCTTAACTCACAAATTCAAAGTAGAGGGATTTAGAATTATCAGGGGTATTTAAAGTCGATAAAAGTCTAGAATGGACACACTAATCTCATATTGACAGAGGAGGCTAAATTAAAAGATAGGTCTGATATGAGCACAATGATCAAAGAGTACATAGATATTTCAAACTGGCAGAGAGGATCTGCAGTGGACAGGGAAATCTGGAATGGTCTGGGCCAGAGTTGTTAAGTAGGCAGGTGAATTTGAATTTGAAATAGGAAGAGAGGTTCAAAAATTGTAAAAGGATTGATGAGAGAAGATGGTTTTGGTCATGATATAAAGTTGGCAAAGAAAGGAATTGTGTATAGATGTTGCCCAGCAGGTTACTGGAAGAAGACCATGAGTGGATAGAAGAGGACAGAGGATACATAGATGAAGATCTTCTATGATTGGATCAATAAATGAAAACCCTAATATATTTCTTCATATATATTATAAAATTATTATTTGCAAGTAATATATATTACTAAATGTAGTAATTAAATATGTACTAAAATAGTAAATGCTAACAAAAGAGGTCATTATAAATGTTTCTAAAAAAAATACAGTACAATAAAGATACAAACTATTTAACTAAATGATTCAATATTTTCCCATCTTCAATATTCCATGTATCTTTGTTTACGATATCCACTCCATAAGAAATGATCGATACATAAACATAGGATCTCCTGCCCAACAGAGTTATTTGCTAAAGTCCAAAGGCCCTGTACCAAACGGGACAAAACCATTTGCTTGCGTACAGGGCTATTCGAGCATTAAATCACAGAAACTATGTAATGATGTCTGGATTTTGCAATTTTTACTCCAAATGAGCTAGAACCGTGTCCCAATTTGAGCCTGTCTGAACGCTGCTTGATGATTGAAACCAAGGCTTAGATGCTTAAATCCATGAGCGACTGACAGAAAAATCCAATACCAGTAAACAATCTTTTTTTAGCCCCAGAAAAGGTCAAATGATAATACATTACAAACCAACACAACTATTAAAAATAAATAAAGTCAAAAAAAGGGGCAGAACCCACAAATCAAAAATAATTCTAAGATGGCCCATGGAGGTCTCCACGCTGACTACTAATTCGAGGAGGTACAGGCCAATCTAATGCTAAAAATTTGTAAGTCAGAGAGCTCTGATTGGTTGGCTTGGAGACCAACCAATCAGAGTGCTCTGACAAGCAAGCCTCCTACCAATTCATTTGTGAGACCATCATTCAGTGAGTTAATTTGTTGCATGAAATAATTGACCCAATACATGTTTATGAGATTGTCTCTACTCATAATTTAATTTCCTGTGCTCCTTGTCACTGCTCGAATAACGTTGAAAATAATTTCAAATAAAAGGTTTGCTTAACTATTTTTGTAAACCGCTGCAAACTCAAGTTGCTACTGATATAATGTTACTCTATAAACAAGGGAAATACGGGCAGTGTAAACTTGCACTTCTGCATTTACTCTTTGTTAGCATAACATCTGAAGAGTAAAATACACTGTGGTCTGGAGCACTGACAACAGCAACATCAAAAGCTATTTTTTTTATATTGTAAAAACAAGGTCTGTCTATTTGCTAAATATGTCATATAAAGACGCAAAGGTGATGGAAAACTGCTCAGCTGTAGCTTATTAATGTTTACCAAGATGTAGAGTGAGAGCCTAGTAAAACTGTTGGGACCATGCCAATGACATTTTAATGGGACATTTTAAGGCACACCTGGAAGCTATATTGCTACTAAAAGTTCCAGTGTACGATATCCACGTATAGCAAAGTGATCTGGTTCTCGTGGTTAAAGAGCAGTGGGCCTTAAAGGAACACTATAGAGTCAGGAGCACAAGCATATATTCCTGACCCTATAGTGTTAAAAACACCATTTAGCCCCCCTGGCTCCCCTTGTCCTCCTCAATATAGTAAAATATTACATTTACTCCAGTATGATGCTGCTGGCTCTGCCCCAGATCTGCCTGCTTGGCTGACATCATCAGAAGTGATTATCTGAGCCAATCACAATGCTTTCCCATAGGATTGTCTGAGACTGTCAATGAGGCAGAGCCAGCACAAGCCAAACACAGCCCTGTCAAATCATCATCTCCTTATAGAGATGAATTGAATCAATGCATCTCTATGAGGAAAGTTCAGTGTCTCCATGCAGAGGGTGGAGATACTAAATGGCAGTGCTGTTCACTGTGCAGCACTGCCTCAGGAAGCACCTCTAGCAGCCATCTGAGGAGTGGCCAGTGTAGTTATCACTAGGCTGTAATGTAAACACTGCATTTTCTGTGAAAGATAGTGTTTACTACAAAAAGCATGAAGGTAAAGATTCTATTCACTAGAACAAATACAATAAGCTGTAGCTATTCTGGTGACTATATTGTCTCTTTAATGATAATCATGTCACCTTAGTGACAATGAGGTCTTAAATGGCAGTGATGTGTTTCAAATTAATTAGTGAGATTGTTTGCAAAACAGTCACAATCTATTGTTTCATTATACCTCTGTGTGTCAAATTAAGCTTAATTTTCATTTTACCCATTGTATTTCAGACTGCTGAATAGGTAATAGTCCTATGTAATTACTAAAATACGTTTAATAAAGCATAATGTTTTGTATTGGGTCAGCGAAAAGTAGAAGCGAAGCGAACTTATTATGGCAGCAAGTTTAACTTGTTAAGGAGTCACAGTACATACACCAAGCAGGGGTAAAGTCATCTATCAGAACAAACATATATAGTATATTGAATGGTAAGACACATGGAGGAGATAGCTGACCTAACGTCCGTGACATATTTGATTATCAAGAATAAGGGGTAGGCAACCTTCTTCACTCCAGATGTTACGGACTACATCTCCCATAATTCCCCTACAGCCATAACGCTGGCAAAGCATCAGGGGAGATGTAGTCCACACTTCTGGAGGTTTCCTACCCCTTGTCTAAATGGTTAGTCCCACGCAGGAACTAAATGACTTATGACTGATACACTGAAAGGTGTTCAAGTATTAAATGTAATTCGCATTTATAGTAGAAATCGTAAATCGTGATTTTTTTCCATAAAATGAACTATTATTGGAAATTAGCTGTTAGGAGGTATGCCAAGATGTCTCCCCCCTTTAGGAACATTTTCATCTTATAATACAGTTGGGTTATTTATTGCTAGACCATCTGACCCCACAAAAATATTCTGTGAACTACAAAAGTCAAGGAAAAACACTTTGATAAATGTGATACCACAAACAGCTTGGATAAGGAGAGGCCAAAATCGAGACCATGAGAAGTTGCAAAATTCCAATTTACGTGATGTTTCGCTGGCCTTAAAATTGGAAAGTATCATGGGAGTTGAAATTCTATAACTGCCCGAGATCTCTATTTTTTTTAGTGTCAGTATGTCACAAGCGCAATGGGGTAACTTGTATTCTTTATTTTCCTATTCAAAACAGGGCAGTGTGTATTCAAAGTGTGTTTAGCTCTCGCAATATTTGCCTTTACCACCCTTTCTGCAAACGTCTGCAGAATATCGCTCATTTTCATGGTCAGAGTGTGTCTCCTTGCACTTTAATATCTAAAACCTGCCTCGCTCTTCGAACATATCATAGCATCTCGTTATCCCTGTTTTTCTCCAAAATATGCATATTCAGTACATTTGTGTATATCTATTCTGCATGGTGCGGTTGTCTGACTTGGCACACATCCAGCCTTGCAGATTTGGGTGAGAGAGAGAGAGAGAGACGCAAAAAAAAAAAAGTCCGACTTTCGTTGCTTTAAACACTTTGTATAAATAGATTTATATAAACCCAAGCCGTATATAGCGTGTGCTGATCAGACACACACTGGGTGGTCAGCAGAAAAATAATTACTGAAATTCTTATCCGATTATCTGATGCATATCAAGGCTACACTAAATTTATGATTAATGTTCGGGACTGAAAAAAACTTAAACAGAAAATTCATCATGTTTTTTTTTCTTTCTTTCAACTTTACCAGTCTTTTTGTATTAGCCTGTAATATAAATCGATTTCATGATTTCTAGATTATCAGGACAGGATTAGATAGTGCTGGGTTATTATATAAGGTGTCTGACTTAAGGGTAATTATATAGTTAGTCTACTTCAAGAAAGGCTCGAATAGTGTGAACAGATCTAGTTTATCAGGATAGACTCAGACAGTGATGGGATTCTAAACTCTTTTAGGAAGGTACCACCAGTTATTTGAGCAATATTACAGGTAGTTGCTAGGTTACAGCTATTTTTGGGACTATTCAATACACCTGGTCATTTACATAACTCTGAATTGTATCAAGTTTAAATCTGGATGGCAACATTACGTCTAAACCAGCCAGGCTGTGGGTATATATTTTAGTTTTTTTACTTAATCAGTTATTTTAAACTAAATTCTGTCAGTCCGACTATTATCAGCTACTATTCAGACTTTAGTGAATAGCGATAACAGTGTAACATTGAAAATTTGAGAGCACCAAAATTAGTATTTTTAGTAACATTTAAGGTATTATTCTGCAGCTATATCTTAGATACTTGTGCACTTTTTCTTTTCGGCTGGTACCAACAAATCAAACTACTTTTAGTTTCATTTGGGATTTACCCGGACTTGTTGAATCTGGGGTTTACTTGTAAAATCTAATTTATAGAAAATAATACTCCACAGGTAAATCGTGGCCGGATCAATTTATTTGAGAAAATATTAAAATTCCAGCTGATAAAGAGTCGTGCCCAAGTCCGACATCTAACGTCAATTCTACATTTTAAGATTGACCCACATGCTTGCAATCTAAAAGTACACATTTCAGTCCTTACGCAAGTTCCCGATGAATTTTATAACAGCAGACGTTATTGGGAATCCTGGAGTGTTTTGACTTTCTTGCATATTTATATTATTGAGAGCCCCTGGGCGTAAGAATTGGACAGCATGTACCACAATTGTGTTTTATTAGGAAACATACATCGGAATTCACTCTTGTTCTCAGATATGTCCTGCCGTCCATATGTTATTGTTACTCAACTTGAATGGTACTTTTCTTTCATCTCAGAGCAATTAAAGGTTGAGTTTACCCTTTAGAGTAAAAAAACATCTACCCTAGATATTGCAGCTGGTGCAATAACCAACTGAGCTATCTCATATACAACTCTAACTCAAAGCATTTGTGTATGTGCTTTTACTGGGACCCCACAGGTAGTTCAGATGTGCCATAAGGGAGCAGAAAATTGCACAAAAGAACTGGCACACTCCAAATTTTAATATCATAGATACAATGCAATAGCAAGCACAGTAGACATTCCACAGATAATTCCAGTCAAAAACACACAGGTGTAACAGATAGAAGAATATGGTACAGGGGACAAGACCAACTCAGGCACTATCGCGGTGGTACCCAGTAATCATGGTACATTAGATAAAAAACATATAGAACAGGGATATATAATGGAGAACACTGAACTAAATAAAGCAAAGAGGAGGTAAGGAGGGGAGAAAGATAAAAATTGTATCTACCTATGTTTCTATCTATCTATCTATCTATCTGTCTGCCTGCCACCCATTGCCATTGTAACCAGAAGTTACATATATAACATGCATGTCTTATCATTCATAGCTTACTTTGCCCCCCTTTTTTTTTCCAAATATGATCTAAGAGAGTTTTATTATCTCTTCCGTGAAAGTGGAAACTGTAATTCTATTCTAAACATGTGTACGAGAGAACAAGTCTCAGTTCTAGAACATATGCTGGCAATGTATAACATCTCTCTGTGCCAGTACTAAAGTCAAGAATTGCAAAACTGAGAAATCAGACTTTTCCGTGCATATTAATTGACAATAACACCATCTTCGGCATGTTATATTTATTTTAAATTTTTTTTTTTTTTTTTGGCACAAAAAGGGTACTTTGAAACATTTAATTTTCAAATATCTACAGGATAAAATCAACTCAGCTTATGTAATACTTGTACAGGTTTTAAAATCTTTGTTATGGGTACTGAGACATTAACATTTTGTTGTATATATGTTTTTGTATATTTGTAAATTGTGTGTGCATGTGTGTGTGTGTGCTGGAAGGTCCAGCACAATTAATAGCATTTGAAAGATAACAGTTAGAAAACGTCTGTTCTAGTATTTAATAAAATACTTATACTGTACATTTTTTAAAGTAAAAACACAGTCAAGTGGAAACATATCACCAGATATAAACAAACATACACAGTTTCAGGTGTGAATATTTTCAGCAGAAATATCTGTACATACTTAAAATAGCTGGTGGAAAAATAGATATCTTTTTACTTTGCTAAAATAAATATGTTTCTATTTCTGTTAGGAAACTAAAACAGCAATAATTGTTAATTTTTTACATCCAAACACATTACAATTCCTAACATGGGATGGCAATCGAATACTGGTGACAGAAACAAAATGCATTTTTTTTAATATAATTTGAGTAAATTGAACTTGTGGATGAATAAACAGACAAAAAGAATGATAAAGGCATGCTCTGAATCATCTTTACAAATAGTTTTCAATGATAAATACTAATAGATTGAACAAAAAAGTACTTTTTTTTTTTTTGTAAAATTATTTGCTCATTAGTTGTTAATTGGTCTTAAATTGAATTTTAAGCAATTTACCACTGAAGAATAGTTTTAAGCCATTTATGTTGGGACAGTGCAGAACACAATCTCATGTTTGCTAAGACATATGATATTATTCACTTGAGTTTATATTAAACAGAGAAAGCATTCTCTTTGTAGGAACTTTCTTTGCAGAGCTGCCAGGAAAGGCAAAGTGTAAAAAATCAAAAACAAACGCACGATTAAAAACGAACAATAATTTTTTTTATGTTCTTTGTTGTCTTACCTTTAGCCTGGACCATCCAGACTACTAGTTAGCACTGAGTTTTCCTAACCTTAAATCAGATCCACGGTTGATATCGAAGAGCCATAAAGATGGAGTGACCTTGGCTAAGTCTGTGTCTTCCATTGGGATGGTCAAGTTCGGCAAACGCGTTAGATAGACAACTCTTGAGATGTCGAGATCTGTAACAATCTGCGCAAAATCATAGTATCCAAATACGGACCAGCATCTCCCGCAACAGTCAACCCTGCGTAACAACTCCGAAAAATGTTCCTATAAAAAAATAATAATCAATGTCCGGCTGCGATACTAATTTTCTAAATTCCGTTAGTGGCTCTGTGAAAATACTCTTGATGAGTTCATTTGAAAGAGAGTGATCTCTAAAGGATAACGTGTGCACAGCTGAAGTCAGATTTTCTTTGCTCTACGTCGTCTTAGTCCAAGAGCTGTCAGAAGTTAGCAAAGCTTCATTATCTAACAGTAGCTTAATAACATGCGTGTCTTCGGAGGCATGTCATTTTTCCTCCACGTTAACCAGAAGTGCATGCTTTCACCTTGCCAGGGCTATCCTTGTGTTAAATCGATGCTCTTCAAACATTCTTATAATTTCATTCCTATATCAGTCAAAAATGCAAAAAAATTAAATAAAAAAATCTTCTAGTGAATCCAACCGGTTTTCCTCGTCTGCGTAGTTTTTCTTGTTTTATAAATTGTTGGTGTAGTTGGCTGGAGGCTTAAGAAAAAGGCTTCTTAGGCTAGTAAGAATCTCTTACTGTAGGATTAATTATTTTTAGCAGTAGTCTAGTGTTTAATCTTTCTCCTTCTTCCAACCACCCAGAACCTTGCCGATAGGAGAAAAGCAGTTGCTCTTCAAGGAAGGGCTGGAGGTGGGAGGGTGAGTGTATGTGTATATAAGTGTGTATGTGTGTAAGGTTTCTAACTTTCTTTTTTTTCTGAGTTTAATCTTTCTTTTCTCACTAACTCCTCCTGCTGGCCAATATCATGTTACAGGAGAAAAAAATTGACATGTTTAACCATTTCAGTACTAGATTGACCAGCGGCACATATATCTGTGAACATTTACCAAGCCTATTACATATAATCTATAACGGACCTCGAGGGAGTTTGGTCTACGACTAAAGTAGCCTAATGACATTGACATATCTATTGATCCAAAACAGAACATGCAAAGGACACTTATGCAGTTCATGTGTTAAAAATGCCATTCATGTGTAGAAAAAGCATGCAAAATATATATAAATAAATTATGATCTGTAACTCTTGGGTGTAATTCTAACAAACCTCAGGCAGACAAGGGCTGGTATACATTTATATATCCAACTTCTGCCCATGATTAGGAGCCCCCTAGTGTACAGTGGGGGAATTGTGCATGTCTCCATCAATGCTCTATGAGATCATCAACATATCCTATAATAATGTTTTTATTAAAACAATATTTAAGCAGGTGTTTGTTTTTTTTATTAAAGATTAGACCTGTTCAAAATTGACGTACTTTAAAGTATATTTCCTCTCCTCAAACGTCATCCATTTTATAGGATGTTTCTAAGAAAGGATGAGAGATTTGTTCTGTTGATGTCACAGAACTCTCCAGGATGATACCCTGCATTTCTGCATTCTACGATGGTTGTAATGACAAGCAAGAGTGATGTGAGAGATTCCTGCACACTGCGAGTCCTACTTATAAACATGTGTCACGTGCAATGAGCATCTTATGGTGAAAATGACATTGTTATTATGTTAGGTTCTGGCCTGATAAATTGAGCTGTTATATATTCTTTTTTTTTTACATTTAGTAAATAAAGTTATCTAAGGCATTTAAGAAAAAATGGTGATATGTCATGGGAAATGAGAACAATAAATATATGCATATTTGTGTGTGTGTGTGTTTGTGTGTGTGTGTTTGTGTGTGTGCGCGTGTGCGCGTGTTTTAATTTTATTCACATTACAAACCCCAATATAATAAAATAGCATTATATAACATATACCTCCTATTGGGTATCAGTCCCAAATTTATTTAACTTTGTTTTTTTTTTCCTAAAATGCTGTTTGATGCCTCCTTGTGATTCGTGATATTTTTCAATCTAGATTTTTTTCAATAATCTTTTTACTCCCACCTACTTCTCCACACTATCACTCTTCATGCCATTTCTCCATAAAATTCCATATTGCCATTGAAATAGAACACAGCAAAAGTCTAGGTATGTATCCCTCTCAGTAATTCTTCTTTTATGTAACACAAAGGGTTACTCCTCAGGGTTAAGGCGTTGGCATTATACCAATTGCTCTCACTAGAATGGTGCCAGTTCTCAGATAGGTCAGGCCTTGTTCTCACTCACCTGATAGGACTTGCCCCTTTCAGCCCGTTGGGCACAGAGTTGTTACCATTCTTATTTCACACTCCTTGTTGTTTTTCTTGGAGCTGAGATCAGGAAATCCTGGGATGCCACCGTTCCCCAGAGGGATAACATACAGATGTTCTTATTACCGACTATTAATTGTCCGCTCTTTGGTCTTAAATATATTGTAGTTCTCCCCTATGCTCTTTCTAAGCTTAAATGTTTCCTTTTTGTCCCCATAAAAAGCTAATGTGGTATGTGATCTTATGTCCTTAAGGATACAGAGCTTGTAACTGTATTTGTTTTAGAGACATTAACCATTTAAAGCAGTGACGGCCTCCAAGTTCGTGTGTTTTTCCATTATGTCATATTTTTGTCATTATGAAATATTTTTTATCTTACGGCAGTTATAAGTTTATTTTCAGAAAGCATAAAGTTAACAACCTTGTGATAAGGCAACAAGGTCCCCTTGTTTCTTGAATTAGCACACACCGGGTGTAAGGAAAATTAACTCATTGACACCTACAGTGCATTGGTCCAATAGATTACTCTTTGTCATTATTGCTCATTTAACTATCACTTTGAATATTGTAACCTGTGCATTTGAAGAAGAAATAACCCATGTCCCTCCTCCATTGTAAAAAAAATACACATGCACACATAACAGGGAGGTGCGGGCAGCGGTGCAATCTGGGAACACGTAAGACCACTGAGAAGGGGATTGCAGTAGTCAAGACTAGAAAGAACAACGGCATGGACCAGCACCTTAGCCGCGTTTGGTGTTAAATAGGGACAGATGCAAGCTATGTTATTGAGATGGAAGCGGCAGGATTTGGCCATCGACTGGACATGAGGGGTGAAGGAGAATTCGGAGTTAAAGAGAACACCTAGGCAGCGAGCCTTTGAGGTAGAGGTGATGGCGGCGCCGTTGTCTTGGAAGGAGACAGACACAAGAGTAGCAACACTTGAGGGAGGAGAGACCAGAAGTTCTGTTTTGGACAGGTTGAGTTTAAGGAAGTGAGCAGACATCCAACTGAAAATCGCAGAGAGGCAGTCAGAGACACAAGTCAAGATGGGCGTAGAGAGATCAGGAGATGAAGGGTGACCAAGGGAGGCAGTTTAGATGGAGAACAGTAGGGGCCAAGGACTGAACCTTGGGGGACACAAACATGGAGGGGTTGGGGAGAAGAGGCTCAGCCAGAGCCAGAAAAAGAAGCACTGAAAAATCGCTGGGAGAGGTAGGAGGAGCACCAGGAGAGAGCAGACTGAGATTATGGAGAATGAGAAGAAGCTGTTGATGATTAACAGTGTCAAAGGTAGCAGAAAGATCAAGGAGAATTAGGATAGAGTATTGGCCGTGAGATTTATTAGCGATTAAATTGTTGGATACTTTGGTCACAGCTGTTTCAACAGAGTTGCGAGCGCGGAAATCCAGACTTAAGCGGGTCAAGCAGAGAGTTGGATTCGAGGAAGTCTGTCAATCACGCATATGCAACTCACTCAAGGATCTTGGAGGCAAACGGCAATAGCGATATAGGGCAGTAGTTGGCTGGGGAGTTGGGGTCGAGGTTGGGCTTTTTCAGAATTGACATTATGGTTGCATGCTTGAAGGGTGAGGGAAGTGTGCCGGAGAGATTGAAAACTTTAGTGAGAGGAAGAGCAAGAGAGGGAGACAGTGTGCAGATGAGATATGAGGGAATAAGATCAAGAGAACAGGTGGTGGGGTGGGAGGACCGGAGCAGAGTGGAAACCTCTTCTGTTGTAGTAGGTGAGAATGATCATAGAACAGTGGAGTGAGTGGGGTTGGATGATATATTGTAAGATGTATTGGAAGGGGAGGGAGAGATTCAAAATCTCTTCCCTGATTGTAGAAATCTTCTAATTGAAGTGAGTTGCAAAGGCGGACAGGGTGGAAGGAGGTTGGGGAGCAACAGGGTGAAGGAGAGCATTAAACGTGTGAAATATGCACACCTAATATGAACCTTGCATCATGCATTGGGGTAGATTAATGCTGTAATATAAACTGTTCATACAAAGTTGGAAGCATAGTATTGTCCAAAATTCCTTGGTAGACGGAAGCATTAAGATTTTCCTTCACTGGATGTTAGGAGTGTAGTCCAACCACTGAAAAACAGCCCCATACCACTATCCCTCCTCCACCAAACTCTACAGTTGGCACAATGCAGTCAGGCAAGAAAAGTTCTCCTGGTATTAGTCAAACCCAGACTCGCCCGTAATACTTCCAAACTACAAAGCATGATTTTTCACTCTATAGAACACATTTTCACTCATCCAGAGTCCAGTATGGGCGTGCTTTACACCACTCAATCCAACACTTGGCATTGTACTTGGTGATATGAGGCTTGCGTGTAGCTGTTCAGCCATGGAAAACCACTCCATGAAGCTCCCACCGTACAGTTTTTGTGCTGATATTAATGCCAGTGGAAGTTTGCAACTTTTCAGCTATGGAATCAGCAGAGCGATGGTGACTTTTACACACCAATCACCTCAGCACTCTGTGACTCCAATCTCTTTATGTGATTTTCCACTTCATGGCTTGAACATAGAAACATAGAAACATAGAATGTGACAGCAGATAAGAACCATTCGGCCCATCTAGTCCGCCCAATTTTCTAAATACTTTCACTAGTCCCTGGATTTAGCTTATAGTTAGGATTGCCTTATGCCTATTCCACGCATGCTTAAACTCCTTTACTGTGTTAACCTCTACCACTTCAGCTGGAAGGCTATTCCATGCATCCACGACCCTCTCAGTAAAGTAATACTTCCTGATATTATTTTTAAACCTTTGCCCCTTTAATTTAAGACTATGTGCTCTTGTCATGGTAGTTTTTCTTCTTTTAAATATAGTCTCCTCATTTACAGTGTTGATTCCCTTTATGTATTTAAATGTTTCTATCATATCCCCCCTGTCTCGTCTTTCCTCCAAGCTATACATGTTAAGTTCCTTTAACCTTTCCTGGTAAGTTTTATCCTGCAATCCATGAACCAGCTTAATAGCCCTTCTCTGAACTCTCTCTAAAGTATAAATATCCTTCTGGAGATACGGTCTCCAGTACTGCGTACAGTACTCCAAGTGAGGTCTCACCAGTGTTCTATACAATGGCATGAGCACTTCCCTCTTTCTACTGCTAATACCTCTCCCTATACAACCAAGTATTCTGCTAGCATTTCCTGCTGATCTATTACACTGTCTGCCTACCATTAAATCATCAGAAATAATTACCCCTAATCCCTTTCCTCAGATGTTGAGGTTAGGACTCTATCAAATATTCTGTACTCTGCCCTTGGGTTTTTACGTCCAAGATGCATTATCTTGCACTTATCCACATTAAATGTCAGTTGCCACAATTCTGACCATTTTTCTAGTTTACCTAAATCATTTGCCATTTGGCTTATCCCTCCTGGAACATCAACCCTGTTACATATCTTAGTATCATCAGCAAAAAGACATACCTTACCATCAAGACCTTCTGCAATATCACTAATAAAAATATTAAAGAGAATGGGTCCAAGTACAGATCCCTGAGGTACCCCACTGGTGACAAGCCCATGCTTCGAATATACTCCATTGACTATAACCCTCTGTTGCCTGTAACTCAACAACTGCCTCACCCATTGAACAATATTGGAATCCAAACTTAAAGACTGCAGTTTATTGATAAGCCTTCTATGTGCAACAGTGTCAAAAGCCTTACTGAAATCTAGGTAAGCACCTACTGTACCAGCCTGATCTATAATTTTAGTTACCCAATCAAAAAATCAATAAGATTAGTTTGGCATTATCTCCCTGAAGTAAACCCATGTTGTCTCTTGAAATCCACATGATTTTAGATGTTCAACAATCCTATCCTTTAACATGGTTTCCATCACTTTCCCGACTACTGAAGTAAGGCTTACTGGCCTATAGTTGCCCGACTCCTCCCTATTACCTTTCTTGTGAAAGGGCACAACATTCGCTAAATTCCAATCTTCTGGGACTACTCCTGTTAACAATGATTGGTTAAATAAATCTGTTAATGGTTTTGCTAGTGCACCACTGAGCGCTTTTAATAACTTTGGGTGAAATAGAACCTCTTCCTCTGTAAACTCACGTGTAACAAATGACAAATTTTTCCTTTTTCCTAATTGAGGCCCCTTTCCTTCATTTTCATCTGTAAATACTGAACAAAAATATTCATTGAGGCAGTCAATAAGACCTTTATCCTTTTTCTATATACCTTCCTTCTTTTGTTTTTAATCTAATTAATCATTGTTTTACTTTCCTTTTCTCATTTATGTATCTAAAATAATGTTTTGCCCCCCTTTTTACTGACTGGGCAATTTTCTCTTGTGTGTGTGATTTGGAAGCTCTTATAATTTGCTTAGCTTCTTTCTGCCTAATCTTATAGATCTGTCTATGTTCCTTACTCTGGGTTTTTTATAATTACTAAAGGCTAACTTTTAGTTTTTTACTATTTTGGCCATATCTGCAGAGTACCACAGTGGTTTCTTGAATTTGTTGCTTTTACTGCCAAGCCTAATGCAATTTCTGTTGCCTTCAGCAGTGCAACTTTTAAATAATCCCATTTCTCTTGGACTCCATTTAAATTGCTCCAGTCTGATAATGACTCCTTTACACATATTCTAATTTTAGAAAAGTCTGTTTTTATAAAATCTGCACTGTGTGCTCCCCTCCTGCCAATCACCCTGCAGCTGCATGCTCAGGGCCAGTGTTGCAGGGGTCAAGAGGCTGGGCCCATGTAGAGATGGACTCAGTAGTTACATTACCATGAGTATGGAACAGAAGCTGAACCAAGTAATGTAACCTGCATACTCCGACACAACAGTTAATATACCCGCACCTGATTTTTGTTAACCTCACCAGACCAACCTGCAGCTGGTTACCCCTCATCCTCCACCTGTCAAGCCAGTTACCCTTAATCCCCTTTTGCAGCCAGTCACCCTTCACTCTCCTCTCTGTGCGGCCAGTTACCCTTCATCCTCTCCCCTGTGCAGCTAGTTATCCCTCCTTCTTACCCTTGTGCTCGGGGAACGGGGGTGGGGGGAGGCAAAGGGTGAGTCTCCTTAGTCACTGAATGAGAAAATTGAGGTCAAAGTTTGTGAATATAGCTTAGCTGGAGATTTTTTTTCTAATTATTCCATTTGAATTTAATTCACGATAATTTGTAGTTTGGTGAATAACCATGTTATTGCCCAGAGCTCTAGCCAGGAACCTAATTCTGAAATTATTTTGAGTGTCAGGACAAGTAAATTGTTATGACAGACAAGTAGATTTATTGGCATCCTTGGTAAATATTAACAAGGAAGGCTGTGAAAAATTGTCTTAATTTTTTTAACCTTTTCATCTTTTGTTCAAAAATGCTCTGCTCTCAAAGATATCAAACAATTTCAAACAAAACACATGTTTATCCAAACAATAATCTTTGTGAAATATACAGTATATGTAGCAGTATTATTTGCACCCTTTTAATCAATACTTTGTGCTACCTCCTTTTGTCAAGATAACAACTCTGAGTCTTCTCCTAGAATGCCTTCTGAGGTTGGAGAAAACAGGGCAAGGAATCTGAGACAATTCCTCCATAAAAAATCTCTCCAGATACTTAAAGTTCCAAGGTCAATGCTGGTGGACTCTCCTCTTCAGTTCACCCCACTGATTTTCTCTGAGGGTTCAATTCAGGGAACTGGGATGGCCATGACAGGACTTTGATTTTGTGGTCAGTAAACCATTTTTATGTTGATTTTTATGAATGTTTTGGGTCATTGTCCTGCTGAAAGATGCAACCTCAGCCCATTTTAAGCTTTCTGAAAGAACCAGTCAGGTGTTCATTTAATATCTGTTGATATTATATTGAGTCCATGATGCCATGTATCCTAGAAAAATGTCCAGGGCATCTGGAAGAAAAAATGTCCCAAAACATTAAAGAGCCACCACCATATTTAGCTGTCGGCATGAGGTACTTTCCATACCCTTTCTGTGTGCTCTATTTTGGTTACATCTGACCATAGAATCCCATACCATTTGAAGTTCCAGTAGCGTCTGACATACTGAAGACTCTTGAGTTTGTTTTTGAAAAGGAGTAGAGTTTATTTCCTTGAAAGTCTTCCAAACAATTTGTGGTGATGTAGGTCACATTGAATTGTAGTTTGGGAGACTCTCTGACCCCAAGACGCAACTAATTTCTGGAGTTCTCCAGCTGTGATCGTTGGATATTTTTTGTCCACTCAAACCATCTTCTTCACATGTTGTTGAGAGAATATAGATACACGTCCATTTTCAGATTGATTCATAACATTTTCAGTTGACACCATTATTGACATGATGGTGAAAAGTAGCTGTTTCAATGCTTTTGCTATTTTCTTATAGACACTTTCCATTTTGTGAATACATATTTGTGATGTGTGAAAACATAAATTATTTTTAGAAAACTTCAATTTCTTCTCCTGGAACTGGTTGCCTCCATAGGCCATAGAGGCTCTAGGTCCCCTTTAATTAAACAAGTTCATTAAATTACAAGAACTCGTACCTTCCTGCCAAATAGATAAGATTAATAAAAGAACACACAGCAACAAAACAAAAAATGGCACAAAAACTAAACAAGGCATACAAAGGAAGACAAACTCATAAAACATTTTAAAATGAGTAGGAATTCTTTGCACAATGGCATTACCAGCAACACATAGCAAAGTCACTTAGTCATAAGCAAAGTGTCTATTACACACCACCTTCTTAAACAGTATTACAAAGGTGTGTCACATTCAATCTGGCAATTATACAATTAAAGTAGTGGCAATTAAAAAAAAAAAGACAACAATATGAAATTTGGAAATTATGGAATTGTAGTAATTAATGTTACCACAGAAATAATGATTTTGAACATATATTACTATTATTATTATTATTGAGTTATTATTTATATAGCAGCAACAAATTCCACAGCGCTTTACAGTGGACGAACAAACATGTAGTTTTAACCAGACAAGTTAGACACAGGAACAGAGGGGTTGAGGGCATGGGCGCCTGCAGGAATTTTTCCGGGGGGGTGGGGCATAATTGTAATGACATCCATGCTTGTGTCATGAAGTGGAGGAGCAAAGTCATTATCACATAAAGCCAGGGTGAATAGCTTTTTCACAACTATAGTGTCAGGAATACATGTTTGTATTCCTGACACTATAGTGTTCCTTTAAGCAAATGAAAGTAAGATTCTGGTCACCATAACAACTTCATCTAAATGAAAATGCCATGATGCCAGGAGGCCCCTGGGTGCTCTTTTTCCTTTAAGGGGTTAAACAGCTCTCAAATGGTTTAACCCCAAAAGGCTTCCTCCAGCTCCAGATCTCCAGGTCGCTCAGTGCTATTCGGCATCTGAAACAGAGTGTCGGGAAGTGCAGATTGACGTCAGACATGGGTGCCGCTAATTGGCTAGAGTGGTCAGCTGATGCTCCAAGCCAATCGCTAGTTCCAGATTCATACATTTTTAACGTTTTTATGAATGGGAACTTACTAATTGGCTTAGAGTACCAGCGTACCGTTGTAGCCAATCAGCGGAATCCCTACCTAGCAGCCCTCTGGGTTTCCTGACACCTTAGTAAATCAAAGTGAACACATTAACACTGATCTGATTTTACCTGGGGTGATGAGAAGGTCCAAAGTTTCCTGCCAGGCCCAGGTACCAAAGCCTTATGATGTAGTGTCCAGAATGATGTGGAGGGATCACTTCACTTGTCCTTCCTGCTCCAATCTCATTTTCTTCTCCATTTGCAGACCCTCCCTTCTCCTTGCTGACCCTTCCTGCTCCTTGCAGACCCTTCCTGCTCCTTGCAGACCCTTTCTGCTCCTTGCTGCCTCTTCCTACTCCTTGCAGACCCTTGCTGCTCCTTGCTGCCCCTACCTGCTCCTTGCAGACCCTTTCTGTTCCTTGCTGCCCTTCCTACTCCTTGATGACCCCTCCCGCCCCATGCACACCCCTCCTGCTCCTTTCTGACTCTTCCTGCTCCTTGCTGACCCTTACTGCTCCTTGCTGACCCTTTCTGCTCCTTGCTGCCCCTTCCTACTCCTTACTGACCCCTCCTGCTCTTTGCTGACCCTTCCTGCTCCTTGCTGACCTTTCCTGCTTCTTGCTGCCCCTTCCACTCTTCATATTCCTTGCTGATCCCTCCTGCTCCTTGCAGAACCTTTATGCTCCTTCTATTTTACCTTCCTGTAGGCTGTCTCCCCCCATCTCTCACTTACCTGATCTGTAGGCTACACTCTGTGCTGCTCCCCTGTGGATACAGTCAGGAGAAAGAAGCAGGGATAAGCTGTAGCTTCCTATCCCTGCCTTTCTCCATTCACAGCCGGCGCTGGTATTGCAGTTTATTATCACAAAAACGAAAAATAGCAGCACAAGCTGAAAAATCCAGGGGGGCAAGTTCCCCCCTTTCCCCCCCTTCAACCCCCCCCCCGCCCCCGCGGATGCCCATGGTTGAGGACCCTGCTCAATGAGCTTACATGCTAGAGGGAGTGGGGTAAAGTGACACAGAAGGTAAGGATAGTATTAGACTAGTGACAGTTGCAAGAGAGGAATCAGTCACGAGCTATTAACAGTTAATTGATACGCTTTTATGAAGAAGTGGGTTTTTAATGATTTTTTTGATGGAGTGGAGACAGGGTGTGCATCTAACGGAGGAGGGAAGTGAGTTCCACAGGAACGGTGCAGCCCTCGAGAAGTCTTGAAGGCGAGCATCAGAGGTGGGAGTGCAGACAGAAGATAGACGTAAGTCTTCAGCAGAGGGTAAGGGCCTACACGGGACATACTTGTGTATAAGGGAGGATAGATAGGTGGGAGCAGCATTATGTATAGATGTGAAAGCAAGAATCAGAATTTTAAATTGAGCTCTATATTTTATAGGAAGCCAATGTAGGCACTGACACAAGGGTGAGGGATGGAAGGTGCGGGCGGACAGGAAGATGAGCCTCGCTGCCACATTCATTATGGACTGCAACGTATTTATGTAGAGGAGCACTTAGAGTACTTGGGACAGATTATCCCTCTTGCACATCCCCCAAAAAGGGAAAAGTCCACTGATGAGGTGAAGTGCAAGAAATGTGGAAATGTCGATCAGTAGGAGGCAGAGAGGTAACGGGTGCACGGAAGGTCAAGATAAGGTTCTCCTTTCCTCATCTGCCAACTCAGTAGGCCATTAATATAATCTTCTCCCCTTATTAAAAAAGATCCCACTAACTTTAGACAGACAAAACTGCCAGTTGTCCAACACTTACTGGCTATGGATGTGGTTGTGAATGGCATGGTGGCACTAACAGGCAGGCAACATCAACAGACTGGCAACAAAAAAGCACTTGGAGGGGATTGGCACTGCCCTTCTTCCACTTCCTACATGCTGTGTGGTGTGACCTTGTCACCATGTGTGTGTGCGGGGAGGGTGGTCTATGGGCAGTCTTGCCGATGTGCCAAATAGAATATTAATATTTAGTGATTATGTTTTATTTTGTAATTTTATTAATAAACTACATAGTTATATTAATACATTTTTGCACAAACTGTGGTTTGACTAGACTGTCCAGTCCCTGCCCATCTAGATATTATCTTGCTGCCCCCCAGTAGACCTGACTAACTTGTGAGAGACAGAGGTGAAGCTGCACTCATCATGTATCAGCTCAACGGTCAGTCATTCTGCCTGGGCTCTGATTGCTGCTCAAACTCTGCCATTCCTGCTTGCCAATGAAAGCTTCTTACATGTCTAATGAACTGGCTGGCAAGCAGAAGCAAGAGGACAGTGTCAGTGCGGGAACCCCGGAAAAGGGCAGCTGCACTCATTGTTGTGCTTTTCCTGTCCAAGCACAGCACAGTGAGTTCTGCCAAATTAAACTGCCACCCCTCTGCTTCGAAGACATGGGTCAGTTATGTGCCCCCTCCCAACTGTCACCCGGGGAAGTGTTCACAAACACCCCCATTAGTATGCCTCAGCAGGGGCGTACCTAGGGCATGTGGCACCCGGGGCGGGTCCTGGTTTTGGCACCCCCCCCTTCTCCAAAAACAAAAAAACCCAAAAAACCTACTACATTTTTTAAATGTGTTATATTTTTTAAATTTTATAAAAAATGTATTGAACAAATTTGTAAACTTTTTAAAACCCCTGCCCCCCTCTACAAAATCCCTGCACCCCCTCACACACAGTTACAGGCAGACAGTCACAAGCAGACAGTCACATGCACACAGTCACACATATAGTCACAGGCAGTCATACACACAGTTACAGGTAGAGAGTTACACACACACACAGTCAGTTACAAGCAGTTACACACAGACAGTCACATATACAGTCACACACACGGTCACAGGCAGACAGTCATACACATAGTTACAGCCACACACACAGTTACAGGCAGTTACACACACAGTCAGTTACACACACACACACACACAGTTACAGGCAGACAATTACACACACACAGTTACAGGCAGACTGTCACACACAGTCACAGGCAGTCACACACACACAGTTACAGGCATGCAGTCACACACACACACACACACACAGTTACAGGCAGACAGTTACACACACACACACACACACAGTTACAGGCAGACAGGTTACACACACACACACACAGTTACAGGCAGACAGTTACACACACACACACACACAGTTACAGGCAGACAGTTACACAAACACACACACACATACACACACACACACAGTTACAGGTAGACAGTTACGCACACACAGTTACAGAGACAGTTACACACACACACAGTTACAGGCAGACAGTTACACACACACACAAGCACAGACAGTTACACACACACACGTTACAGGTAGACAGTTGCACACACACACACAGTTACAGGCAGACAGTTACACACACACAGTTACAGGCAGACAGTTGCACACACACACACAGTTACAGGCAGACAGCTTACACACACACACACACACACACAGTTACAGGCAGACAGTTACACACACACATACAGTTACAGGCAGACAGTTACACACACACACACACACAGTTACAGGCAAACAGTTACACACACATACACACACACACACACACAGTTTCAGGCAGACAGTTACACACACACATACACACACAGTTTCAGGCAAACAGTTACACACACATACACACACACACACACACAGTTTCAGGCAGACAGTTACACACACACATACACACACAGTTTCAGGCAGACAGTTACACACACACATACACAGTTTCAGGCAGTTACACACACACTCTTATACTTACAGACAGTGTGGGCTGGAGGATTGTTTTCCCTGGCCTGAAGTCCTTCCCTGGCTGGAGGTGGAGGTGCAGGGATTTCTGCTTGCTGCACCTCCATGTGCAGCATTAAAAGCAGCAGGTAAGGGCCATGTTAAGCTCCGCCCCCACTCAAGATTAGGCTCTGCCCCTGACCGGCCATAGCTCCGCCCCTTCTTACTCCCGGGCGGCCAGTTCATCTTGCTGGTCTCTCCGTGTGAGCTGTGTGACACCCCAGCTGCCATGGGGCACAGCTCACACATCCCCCTCCAGCCCCAAGACCAGGGTCAAGGCACCCCCCTACCAGGTGGCAACCGGGGCGGACCGCCCCCTCCGCCCCCCCCTTAGTCCGCCACTGTGCCTCAGCATATACACTGATCAGCAACAACATTGAAATCACCTGCCTAATATAGTGTAGGTCCCCTTGTGCTGCCAAAACAACTCTGATGCATGACCTGTGATATTTGACACCAAGATATTAGCAGCAGATACTGTAAGTTGTAAAGTGGAGCCTCCATGGATCTGGTTTGTTGTTTTAGCACATCACACAGATGCTCAATCAGATTGAGAACAGGAAAATTTGGAAGCTGAGGCAACACCATGAAGTCTTTGTCGTGTTCTTCAAACAATTTCGAAAAAAATTTGTAGTGTGGCAAGACGCATTATCCTGCTGAAAGAGGCCACTGCCATCAGAGAAGACCATTTCCATAAAGGGGTGTGTGTATGTGGTCTGCAACAATCTCTAGGTAGGTTATACATGTCAAAGTATCATCCACATGAATGCCAGGACTCAATGTTTCCCATAAGAACATTGCCCAGAACATAACACTGTTTCTGCTGGCCTGCCTTCTTCCCATAGTGCATCATGCTGCCTGCAGCCCCAAATGCAGTAAACTGTGAAGTACTGTGTGTTCTGACAACTTTCTATCATGGCCAGCATTGCAGGTTTGTTTTTTTTAGCAATTTGAGCTACAGAAGCCGGCCTGTGTGATCGGACCAGACAGGCTAGCCTTTGCTCCCCACGTGCATCAATGAGCCTTGGACGCCCACGACCGTGGTGCCGGTTCACCAGTTGATCCCTTCTTGCACCATTTTTGGTAGATACTAACCACTACAAATCTGGAACACCCCATGAGACCCTTCTCAAAGTCACTCAGATATTTTCATATGCCCATTTTTTCCTGTTTCCAACACTTGAAATTAAACTAATTGACGTGCTTTTCTAACTATATAATCAATGTTATGTCAATATGTTTTAATGTTGTGGCTGATCGGTGTATGTGATTACTTACATGTTGATGTATATTGTACTGCTAGTCTTTCCAAATATTTTCTAATATTGTCACTATTTTAATTATATAACTGAATGTAGGCATTCTGAAACACCATTTCACTGGGAAACTGGTCTTTTCAAATACTGGTACAGATTAAATCATTGTTAAAATTCATTGTCTGAAATATCTTAATGTTTTCTGGATTTATAGTGTATTCAATTTTTACCTTCCCTCTTCTCTTCTGAACCCATTGGCTTAATCCATATTCTATAAAACGATAGGAAAAAAAATGTTAGTCTAAAGAGACACTTTGCTTACTGCTCAGTGCCGGATACAATGTTATCTATGTATATGTTACACAAGCTGTCCATTATTTCAGATCATAGTTTAGAATACTTTATTGCATGATTGGTGATATCACCCTTGCTATTATTCCTCATAACGAGTGGGGAATAGTGATGTCCCGAACTGTTCGCCGAACGGTTCGCCACGAACGGTTCGCCACGGACTCATCATTGAGTAAACTTTGACCCTGTACCTCACAGTCAGCAGACACATTCTAGCCAATCAGCAGCAGACCCTCCCTCCCAGACCCTCCCACCTCCTGGACAGCATCCATTGTGAAGCTGCATTCTTAGTGATGTCCCGAACTGTTCGCCAAACAGTTCGGGACATCACTAGCAGTGGCGGATCCAGAGCCTGATCTCGGGAGGGGCACTTGTAGATTATTTAAAGAAATAATCCAGACACAATAACTACTACAGCTCAGTGTAGTGGTTATGGTGTCAATAGTGCTGGGACCCCCTCCTAGAGTAAGTAGTCAAACCGTTTAAGAACAGTTTGACAACTTACCTGAGGTCTGCTGGGAAATGGGGCGGTAGTAGGGCATAGGAGCAGTGGTGTGTGTGAGTGGTGCAATGTGTAAGGGGTGCAGTGTGTGTGTGTGTGAGGGGGACAGTGTGTGAGCAGTGTGTGTGTGTGAAGGTTGTAGTGTGTAAGTAGGGGGGGCAGTGTATGTGTGGGACAGTATGTGTGTGTAACAGTTGCAGTGTGTGTGTGTGTGAATGTGGGCAATGTGTGTGTATGGGGCGGAAGTGTATGGGGGCAGTGTGTGTGTATGGGGGGCAGTATGTGTGTATGACACTGGCGGATCCGGGGGGGGCGCAACGGGGCAATTGCCCCCCCCGAGAAATCCGCCGGTCTCCCTCCCCTGTCAGCACATGCAGGTGCTAGCCCTGCAATGTGCCTGCGGACCGGAGGGGAGATCAGAGATCTCCCTCCCCGGTCCGCAGGCACTGTGCTGAGAGCCGGCAGGGGAGAGGGAGGACCCGGAGCTCAGGCTGCAGCTCCTCCGGGTCCTCCTGTATGGGGGGCAGTATGTGTGTATGGGGGGGCAGCATGGGGGGCAGTATGTGTGTATGGGGGGGCAGCATGTGTATGGGGGGGCAGTATGGGGGCTATGTGCGTGTGTGTTAAGGGTAGGGGGGCTTTTTTTTATAATATATATCTTTATTTATTTAATTTAAAAAAACAAATATTCTATGTCCCCCCTCCCTTCTTACCTTTATTGAGGAGGAGGGGGGACATATTTTCATCCCTGGTGGTCCCAGTGGTGATTCCCTGGTGGTCCCAGTGGTGATTCATTGGTGGTCCCAGTGGTTACAGTGAACTCTAGCCCGCGCTCCCGGGCTAGAGTTCACTCTCGCGAGATTTGGAGCGTTGCCGCGGTAACCTTGCAACGCTCCAAATCTCGCGAGAGGAGGACCCGGAGGAGCTGCAGACTGAGCTCCCGGGTCCTCTCTCTCCTCCCTCTCCCTCCCCTGCCGGCTGTCAGCACAGATCTCTGATCTCCTCCCCGGTCCGCAGGCACATTGCAGGGCTAGCACCTGCATGTGCAGCCAGGGGAGAGGGAGACCGGCGGATTTCTCGGGGGGGGGCAATTGCCCCGTTGCCCCCCCCCTGGATCCGCCAGTGATCACTAGTGGGGAATAATGGACAAATCACTTCCAAGCAGTTTGGAGTATCTATTCTATGGCAGAACAGGGACATAAATGTCGCAGTCTACCTGATATTAGTGTGAATTACATTTTTACATTTTAACTGCTGCAGGGACTTATAGTAGAGGCCTCCCATTAACCTCTGCAATACAGTTAAAAAAAAACTCATTTACCCCAAGACAACAACACACTAAACCTAATCATTAATCACTACACTACTCAAACTCTAACCCTTAACTCCTTCACTGCCCACAATTACACCTACACTTATCCCACTACTCCAACACTAACCCTTAACCTCTTTACTACCTTAACACTAACCTTATCCCCTACACTACCCAAACACTAACCTTAACCCCTACCTACACTATCCATTAACTTAAACTACTCTCAACATTTGGCACTTACACTGCTCTAACACTTATATTATCCCTAAGCCTTAAAGCCTAGACTAACCAAAAACTAACTCTAATAATGCCATCTTGGAATACCGGGGACACTGGTTTACTGGTTTTTACTTGCCATTTTTATCAAAGATTTCAAACAATTTAAAGGGAGTGAGATTAGGAGGCACACGGGGAAGGGACAAATAGGGGTAAGTAATACGCCATACGTGGGACATTTCTAAAACATTCAACTTATAAATCTTGACTAATTGTGATGTATCCAGAACACCATGATTTAATTATTCTCCCATACCCTTTAATGTTAGATAGATAGATAGATAGATAGATAGATAGATAGATAGATAGATATTTCCAAAGCAACAATTTTACCTACAAGTAACTCGGTTTACATAAAACACAATACTATTATGATTAAGGTTTAAATTACTGGACATTGTTTATGAACAGGATATCACATTATGACGAGTTGTGTATAGAGCTTATGACCAGGCCCGGACTGGCCATCGGTCTTACTGGGCAAATGCCCGGTGGGCCGTGATGGCCGTGGGGCCGAGGCCGGCAGGGGATCTCCCCGGCCGGCTCCTGCAGGGCCAGCGCTATCCGAGCGCCGGCCCTGCTGTGTGCCTCCATGGGCCGGTGGGGAGATCAAAGATCTCCCTCACAGCCCAGAGGCAGGGAGATGCGGCCGCAGGCTGGGGAGGGAGGGAGGCAGGAGAGAGGACCGGCGGAGCTCTAACCAGCGGCAGTTCGCGGGTCTCACAGCGGAAGTTCTGGCGTGTTAGAGTTCACTCTCACCACTGGACCACCAGGGAAGGCAGCATGGCTCCCACCCCCCAGGCAGAACGGATCTCTACCCCCTCCCCCCCCCCCAGGATAAAGGTAAGAAGGGAGGGGGGGATATATATATATATATTTTTTTTATTAATAACAAAAAATATTTAAATTTAAATAAAAAATACATTCACTCACACACAGCACCCCCCAGACACGCACAGCACCCCAGACACACACATCACCCCCCAGACACACACAGCACCCCCAGACACAGCAGCCAAACTCACACTGCAACCCCAGACACACACTGCAACCCCAGACACACACAACACCCCCCAGACACACACAGCACCCCCCAGACACACACAGCACCCGCAGACACACACAGCACCCCCAGACACACACTGCAACCACCAGACACACACTGCACCCCACCAGACACACTGCACCCCACCAGACACACACAGCACCCCGGACACACACAGCTTGGACACAGCACCCCAGGCTCACTGCACCCCGGACCAGGCCACAGCACCCCGGACTTGCAGCACTTGACACACACAGCACCCTCACTCCACACATACGAAAGCACACATATATATATATATATATATATATATATATATATATATATAATATAAAATAACCCTCAGTGAGGTTAACAGACAAGAAGGTAGAAACCTAGAATGTGACAGCAGATAAAAACACCCTCACACACAGCACCCCTCTTACATACACACACTGCGCCCCTCACACATACAATAAGTCCAAATATATATAAATATATACATACACACACACACACACACACACACTACAGCACCCCTCACACTGCACCACTACACACATTTAGTCCCTTACCTATATGCACTCTTAATCCTCTACACACACACACACACACACTGGGTCCTTTACACAGTAGATCTCCTACACACACACACTACATTCCTTGTCAGCAAACACATACAACATTCTCTAAACACACCCTCTCTGCAACCCCTACACACACTATGTCACCTATACACACACACTTCAGCCCGTATGCACACACTCACTGCATCCCCTATAAAACTATGCCCCCTATACACACACTCTCTACAGCCCCTAGCCACACATATTACAGCACAAACACAAATGAAATTGACCTATTTACACAATACCACACCACACTCTAAACACACGCAATCCCACAAGCAGGCTCCAAACATATACACCATGCACTTTCCTGGCCCTTTTGTCCTTTGGTATCCCACTTGTGGAGACACCAGAGACAATTTAAAAGCAAACACAGCGCAAGCAGGGGCGTACCTAGAGCATTTGGCACCCGGGGCGGATCCTGTGCTTGGCACCCCCCCCCCCTCCCCCCCCCAAAAAAAAACAAACCTGTAAAATTTTTTAAAGGTTCTCTTTTTTTTTCTTACAATTTGTAAAGACTCCTGTCCCAATACAAAACCCCCGCCCCTTTCTACAAAATCCCTGCAGCCCCACACACACATTTACAGGCAGACAGTCACACACACATTTACAGGCAGACAGTCACACACTCAGTTACAGGCAGACAGTCACATACAGTCACAGGCAGACAGTCACACATACACATTTCCTCCGTGCGGCCAGTTTATCAGCTGTTTGCTTTTGTGAGCTGTACTGGCCGCACAGCACCCTAACTACCATGGGACACTGTGCGGCCACAGCTCACACAGCCCCCTCCAGCCAGGGCCGGTGCAAGGATTTTAGCCGCCCTAAGCAAAAGTAAAGTTTGCCGCCCCCCCCATGTGACATCACAATGCCCCACCCATATGATTTGCCATGTTAACTAACGCCAGTGCTGCAGTGCGCCGTGTTTACATTAAAAGGCCTGCAGGGACAGGCTATAGACACCAGAACCACTACATTAAGCTGAAGTGGTTCTGGGGACTATAGTGTTTCTTTAATGTGAGGTAAATTAGAGCTTAGTACCACGAATAATATACTAGATTGCCTACTTACAACCAGATGAGGATGATGATGAGCTCTAGCTGCAGTCTAGCTCCACTGGTCTGGTGCAGAACAGGCTCTCTGGAGGCGGTTTGTAACTGTGGTCACAAAAATCAATGTTCTGGGAGAACGGGAAGCAGCTCCATTTTTTTGGGGGTCCTTTACACAGCTCAAGGTCTGGGTCCCAGGGTCCACCTTCATGTTCCACCAATGAGTTTGTTCACAGGCGGTGGAGTGTGTAGGGGATGTCCTGATATGTGTGTAAGGAATGCATTGTGTGAATCTGTGTTTGTATGTGTAAGGGCTGCAAGGTGTGTTTCTGTGTATGTACGGGATGCGGTGTGTGCGTGTGTAAGGGGTGCATTGAGTGTGTGTAAGGGGTGCATTGAGTGTGTGTAAGGAATGCATTGTGTGTGTAAGGGATGCATTGTGTGTAAGGGTTGCATTGCTTGTGTGTGTGTGTCTAATTCATTGTGTGTGTAATACATTGTGTGTTTTTCTGTGTGCAAGGGATGCATTGTCTTTGTGTGTAAGGGGTGCATTGTGTGTGATTGTGTATGTGTGATGGATGTCAATCTCTCCCCCTCCCTCACTTGTCACTCTCTTCTCCTCCCTCTCCCTCTCTTGTCACATTCTTCTCCCCCCTTCCTCCCTTGTCACATTCTTCTCCTCCCCTCCCTTGTCACTCTCTTCTCCCCCTCCCTTGTCACTCTCTTCTACCCCCTCCCTTGTCACTCTCTTCTCCCCCCGTTGTCACTCTCTTCTCCCCCCCCTCACTCTCATTCCCCGTCCCTCCCCTGTCAATTCCCCTCCCTGTCAATTTCTTCCTCCCCCCATCCTTTTCAATTTCTTCCTCGCACCTCCATCCCTGTCAATTTCTTTCTCCCACCCCGTCAATTTCTTCCTCCCCCGTCAATTTCTTCCTCCCTCCCTTCAATTTCTTCCACCCCTCCCTCCCCCCTGTCAATTTCTTCCTCCCCTTCAGGAATTTCTTCCTCCCCTCCTCCCCATCAATTTCTTCATACCCCCCCTTCAATTTCTTCCCTCCACACCCTCCCCTCTGTCAATTTCTTCCCTCCCCTTCAATTTCTTCCTCCCCTCCCTCCCCCCGTCAATTTCTTCCTCCCCTTCAATTTTTCCTCCTCCTCCCTCCCCGTCAATTTCTTCCCCGTCAATTTATCCCCCAACCCTCCCCTACCTCTGTTGTAGTGTGGCCGAGCCCTGTATGGTCCGTGGGTACAGGGAGCATTTGTTTCCTGAACCCGGCTGGACTAAAAGGAAGTGCACACTGACTCAGGTTCCTACGCCCATGTCTGTGTGTCAGTGTGTGTATCTGTATGTCAGTGTTTGCAGTTTTCTGTGTATCTGTGTGTGTGTGTTGCGGCTTCTGCAGACAAGCCTGCATTTAAATGCCAGCAATACACACAAATACAACCCTACACTTAAACATCATTACGACACAAACACTTCCTTATTCAAATGCTAACAATACACACATTCAAACAAATCGTAGATCCCCAGCTGGCAATTCATCATGGGAGTTGTACAATACTTGAGCCACCCTTGCATTGAAGGTGAGCCCCCAAAAATGCTGCATTCACTACATTAATTCCATCACTGTCTTTCTCTGTTTAAAAA
Organism: Pelobates cultripes; assembly: GCA_933207985.1. Taxonomy (NCBI): domain Eukaryota; kingdom Metazoa; phylum Chordata; class Amphibia; order Anura; family Pelobatidae; genus Pelobates; species Pelobates cultripes. The sequence goes on from OW240916.1 coordinate 26,511,081, forward strand.
TGTCATTTGAGAGAGCAATATTAAGCAATAAGGTGTTATTTTAATATTTGTTTACTCAGGACTGCCCTATACCTCCAACATTTTAATTGGACAAACAGGAACACTTTACTTTTAGAGGTGGTGTGGCCAGGGCTGGGACTGTTCTAAGACATTTTAGGCAACTTTCTGATAATTTATTCAACTAAAATGTAATTTGGAACGAGAACAATGTATTCTATTTACATAGACTGATATCTAAATACATTTATTGTAATTTAAAGATACATTACTATAGGGGCAGAGCCGAACAACCGAACTGAGCAACTTAATGAGAGTTTAGAACTTTTCGAGTGATTTACCTTCTGGGAGGTCCAAATCCCGACCCAAACATGACTCACCTTCAGCGGGCACCACACAATGGGATGGAAAACAAAATAAATGAAACCGGACAAGCCAAGAACGAGCCTAAACACAGAAGAACTATTCCGGCATGCAAATGATGTGACTGGGCCCAAAATGGCCGCTTACCCTGAGGCCTACTCGGAACTATCTGATGATTTCTCCCACGATGAAGAGTTGGACGAAATACAGGTGAAAAGAGCACCGGCACAAGCCCCAGCACGCCCAGACTTTGATCCGGTCACCACATCGGTCCTGAAAGCACTTCTGGTGGACCTTCAAACAAATATTCTATCGGACATAGCGAATATCCGCACAGACATAAAGGGACAGTCGGGTCGGATGAGAGTCCTGGAGACCACCACGAGCGATCAAGCCCAGCAGCTGGCTACACTCCAGCAGACTGTGAGGGATCTACAACACCAGGCTGAGAGGTAAGACTGCCCCTTTGCAGCACTGGAAGACATAAGACGCAGTTCCAACGTGAAGGTGCGGGGTGTTAGGGAGGATATCCCTGCAGCAGAACTATCGCACCTACTGAGGTGCTTATTCAAGCCACTAATCCCCCAGAGACAAGGGAAGCCAGTGGGGTGGATGGATTCTTCCGGGTGCCCAAATTGTCTAGGGCCCAGGCCTCAGCACCCCGGGACCTGGTGGTCCAATTTCAAAATGGGAGGGATAAAGCCACAGTCATGGCAGCCATGAAAGACCGTGCTCCCTACGACTTCGAGTCAATGTCACTCACATTCTACTAAGACCTCTCAGGAGGTACCATAGCATGGTGAAGGTCGCTACTACCTTTCACATCACTCCTTACATGACACAATATACACTACCGATGGAGGAAGGAGCACACACTTATGGTCTGTAAGGGCGAAGAAAAATACATTGTCCAAGACCTTGCGGAAGCAAAAAAGCTGCTAGACACCCTGAGCCTCCCAAGGGAATCCCTGACATTCACAAGGCCCATCACAGCAGAACAAACACCTCATAGATGGGATCCAGCGACCACTATACCGTTTATGCCCAAAAAGTCCACACTGGACTCGTATACAGCAAGCACCACTTGACTTACCCAGCAGGAGTACATGCTTAAGATTACCTTGAAGGTTACATTATAAGATTGGTTTAGTTACTTTAACTTATGCACAGTTTTACAGTTATGAGCACTCTTCTTCCCCTTAGCTCAACTGGTTTATCAACTACTTAAGATACCCGCCACCCCCCCACCTTACTGGCACTACCAAGCGCTATCACCACTAGCCAAGTTCTCCCCTTTCTAGGTGTACCTCCAACGCGATATCGATACGTCCCACAAAAAAACAAAGTTTTGATATTCATATCCCCTTGCATAGCGAGGCCCAAACGACATATAACTACACTGTAGACAGTCTCTGATGTTTCTTCTTTTAGTATTACTCAGAATATAACCACAAACATTTTAGTTCATATCTTATTGAAATGTACATGTCTCAGTTTACAACCTATGCTTACATGTCTTAAATTTTTCATGCCAGTGAACTGAATCCAAAAATAAAGAATAATACATTAAAAAAAAAAAGATATATTA
>OW240916.1:26521117-26532308 GCA_933207985.1 Pelobates cultripes
GCAGGGCCAGCCTCCGGGGGCCCTGGGGTGGCCGCCTCCTGGGCCCCCCAGGAGAAGAGGCTGGCCCTGTGGCTACATACCGGGTCGCAGGGGCGGCCGGGCCCCCTGGTGGGCCGGGCCCGGTCGCAGCCGCGACCCCTGCGACCCTGGTATGTACGCCACTGCCTCTTACATACACACACTACTCCCCTCACACATACAAGAAGTCCAAATATATATATATATATATATACACACACACACACACACACTACAGCACCCCTCACACTGCACCACTACACACATTACGCTCCAGATACACACTAGATCCCTTACCCTATATGCACTCTTAATCCTCTACACACACACACACACACACACACTGGGTCCTTTACACAGTAGATCTCCTACACACACACACACTATTCTCTAAACACACCCTCTCTGCAACCCCTACACACACTACGTCACCTATACACACACACTTCAGCCCGTATGCACACACTCACTGCATCCCCTATAAAACTATGCCCCCTATACACACACTCTCTACAACCCCTAGCCACACATATTACACCACAAACACAAATTAAATTGACCTATTTATACAATACCACACCACACTACACACACGCAATCCCACAAGCAGGCTCCAAACATATGCACCATGCACTTTCCTGGCCCTTTTGTCCGGCTGGCACCCGGGGCGGACCGCCCCCCCCGCCCCCCCCTTAGTACGCCACTGAGCGCAAGCATGTTATTAAATTTGCTTGCGCTGCGCAGAACAAATTCAGGGCCTTTTTCTAATGCCAGAGCTCTTCAGCAGGGCTCTGGGCATTGAACCAACATGCTCACTTTGAGAGGGGGCGTGTTGTCATTAGTGATGACAAAACACACCTCTCTGGCCCCGCCCCCTTCTTAGGGGGCCGCTCTGATTGAAAAATGCCCGGGCCTAATTTTTTTCCCAGTCCGGCCCTGCTTATGACCCATTGTTGTCCTACATTTAGAAAGCTATCCCAAGTGCAGTACCTCGATGTAAGGAAACCAAGTGCATTTAAACCTCAATCGGTAGTTTCCTCCCGAACCGCCAGAGCCCAGTGAATATAGCCCTCCGTTCGGTAGTTATGGTAGACGAATCCTAGTGTAGTTCCAATAGTGCCACTGGATAATTCCCTCAGTAAAACACACGAATCCCCAAACAGCATACGTAGTCAGAAGAAGGGTACAAAGATGAACTGAAGATTTATTGACAGGCATGCTCTTTTTATGGGATTCTGCCCATGCAAGGGAGCCTCCCATATAATTAACTGTACAACCAATCATAACAATATACATACTGTACATCTCCTCCCCTCAGATAACCAATTAACCCAATTTAAACGGAACATAATTTCCACAAAGTTTGGATGTACCCCAAAGACTTGTACTCTGGGGGACCAACATATGAAAAAATCAGTCCATTCGGTTCAGCCGTTCAGGAGATATGGGACTTAGAAGTTTTGACCGACTGCACGGGCAAAGTAGCCGAACACAGTTCCACGAATTCTGGCCCTGCAGTCGGTCTTAGGTCGCCTGTAAAACCTCCCGAATGGCAGGCCATCCAGATGCCATCCGGGGTTCGCTTAACTCCCCATCTGTTAGTGAGTCTTCCTACCGAATGCCCGGTCATTCGGTAGTTTTAGTGGGGTTTTACCGAAGGTATGGAGGATTCAGCGGTGTTCGCCTATTTGAGTGTCCGTTTTCAGTTCCAGACACTCGACTGCAAACACCGCTGTTCGGGAGTTAAAATGGCCGCGAACACGTGGAAGTCCCGAAATGGCGGCGGTGCATACCTTTCGTGCAGAACTTTTGTCGAACATGCCTACCAAGCAGGGAGGTAAAGTACTCATAATGGGCAACGGGGTGGTCTCGATTCGGTAGTTTTACCTACCGAATGCCATAGGGAAAGCTAACATGAAACAAGGAAATACAAATTGTCATTTTGAAGCCCAATAGGGGAATTTCTTCACACTCGCTATTACATTCTTCCTCCTACCCTGTCTTGGTTGGTGTCTAAGCAACGTTTTACAATATGAGAACTTTTTTGGGACAAAGGGATTGGCAGGGTCTTCAGTTAATCCCCTTTTTTGTTATTTTCCTGCCCCTGACAAATAAGGAACACGTTATTTTCTGTAAACATTATTTCCGTGAGTTCTCATCCAGGAAGGTAGCCTCTCGGTTATAATAAAAGTACATGGAGAGAGATTGTATTGAACCTGTGCTTTGTAACTGATAAGAAGCTGTGCAGGAAATAATTAGAGTAATGCTCGGTGTTTGAAGTTAACTCAGCCAAACTTGAAAGTTATGTGATACATTATCTGATAAGTAATGGCCATGTATAGCATGTGAATTGCCTATATATACTGTGCTTTTACACAAATATATGCTGACAACATAGTCCCACGAGCTTTAGACGCAATTCAGACTGCAATTTTCATTACACAAGTAGAACGGGAAATGTACATGGCTGGTAAGATGAAAAACACATGGCTACAGGAGCTCTGAATAATTAGATGGCTAGTTTACTACACAGGTTGCAACAAGAATAATGGAGTTAAACCAAGGTTCTCTCTTGGTCTTCAAGAGGAAATATAACCTCAAGTTGTTACCCGATCTTAGGCTTGATATCTACAACCATGGATTCCATTTGGTTTTGTATAACCCGTGTGAATGATGGTATATGGTAAGAGGGCACCAATTTATATAGCCTAGTGTATATATATCTAAAGTCTTCACTAGCACAAGCCACAAATTGCCCACCATAACTATGCACTTTTACGGGCTTCCACTCTGTCGAACTTCTTCAGTGTCCGAGAGTTGCCGTTGTCAAAAATGGCACTAGTTCCCCCCAAGTGTTCTTGGCCACAAGCACTGTTGAAAAAACACACGCTAGTAAACCAATGGTTTGGTCCAAAAAATGCCTGCAATCATTTTTTACAAAAGTGTTCACACTGGGTCGCCCCTGACTCCCCGAGCCAGCTAAACAGCCCCCAGCTCCCCGGCCAGCTAACAGCCTCCCCTACTCAGCCACAACCCCGTCCCCTTGGCCGGCTAAACAGTCCCCACTGCCCCCGAGGCAGCCACACAGCCCCCTCCGGTCTCCTCCAAAAGCTAAACAGCCCCAACTGCCCTCCACCAGCCAGCCAGCAGTCTCCCAGCCAGCTACAGAGCCCCTCACCCCCAGCTGCCCTCAGCCAGCTATACAAACTATAAATATTATACAGCCCCCAGTCTATATATATATATATATATATATATATATAACCCCCCCAGCCATAATATACATACCCTTGATAGATATATATATTATATAAACCAGCCATATATATATGTTATATAAATCAGCTATATTATTTTGTTTTTATTTATATAGCACCAACAAATCCCGCAGCGCTTTACAATGGGTGGATGAACAGACATGTAGTTGTAACCAGACAAGTTGAACACACAGGAACAGATGGGTTGAGGGCCCTGCTCAATGAGCTTACATGCTAGAGGGAGTGGGGTAAAATGACACAAAAAGGTAAGGATAGTATTAGACTAATGACAGTTGCAAGAGAATATAACCATGGTGTGTTTATATATATATATATATGTATGTTTGTGTGTGTATGTGTGTGTATATATGTTTGTATGTTTGTATGTGTGTGTGTATATATATATATATATGTGTGTGTGTGTGTACATATGTGTGTGTGTGTGTGTGTGTGTTCCAAGGGGCCCAAGCAAATGTTTTGCCAGGGTCCAATCACTATTAAAGACGGCCCTGTGAAAAAGGGTCATCTTTCTCAACTATTTCTGCATCAATGAGCATTTAATTAACATTACCACTACTTTTTTCACCCCCTGCTTATACGGAGCAACAATATTTCCTACTGATTGAAATCACGAACATTCAAACATTTCCACTCTCTTTAAATATTTAACAGGCCTGCCAGCATCAGGAGTGGTGTTTGCACATTACTTAGCTGAGAGACGCTGATTTGCGAAGTCATTCTCTGGTGAGATGTCGGTTCTTTAAGCACATAATGTAAATATACAGTATAGCGTTTTTGTCTTTCTTTGAAATGTAATAGCTGGTATTGACGAGCTTTCAAAACACATTAGAGCTGTTAACCGTTTCACTGCCAAGTCATTCGTGTATCTGATCATATTTCACCTATCAGTTGAATAACGACCAATGTTTTCCTTTTAAACATTCCCTTTATTCTGCGTGCTATTAATACATTTCTAGGTATCCCAGTAGTTACAGATTAGTTTAATTTTCTCATGAGAGCAGTGTAATGCCATAGTTATTTTACTTAATTGTTTGATTGTAGATTTGCACATCATTTCCAAGATAAAATATTAAAAAAATGGATCCAATCACTATCAATGTTATTCAATAAATACTGAATACATTAGGCCAAGATTAGCCCAAAAAAATTACCGGGACCATCTAGGGGCATTTGTACTGCAAACCTCAGACTTTGTTCACAAGAAAATCTAATTGGCTGGTTTGATCATTAAAAAAAATGTAGTGGTGGGTGGGGAATAAAGTTGTGTGTCGATGTTTTTGCTCACCATTTTTGAGACCTTCCAACACTCGTGGTGTATTGGGTGAGGATTAAGGGAGGTTTCTATTCTTCTGATCGCTATATGGGGGTCATGTTGAATTTATACACTTTTTAAAAATATATATATATATATATATTTTTTTTGTGAGCCAGGCTAGCTGATACATACAGCCAGGCTAGCTGATACATACATAGCCATGAACTGCAGAGGGGATTTAAAAAAAAAAAAAAAAACAATTTGCCTATTGTGTGCTAGTGTTGTCAGTTGACAATAGTATGGATTTAAACAGATTTGCCAGCAAAATGCAGATGAATAAAATTCGCACGTTTGTTGGGAAAGAGCCAATATGAATGCAGTGTTTGGTAAATATGCAAATAATATACTTTGCATGCAAGATTAAATGATTTTAAACTAGACACCCGATTATGTTGATTGACGTGTGCTCATTCAGTTGAAATTTACAAATGAAGAAACGGGATATGCCTTTAGTAAATATGAGAATTGCAAATCGATTTGAAATGTATTTATTTATTAAGTTATTTTAGTCATACCTCTCATCATTGGAAGTTATGTAATGAGGACAAATAGGGGCAGGCCATAAGGGCATCAACAAAATGGTCCAGTGGTGTGACCAAGTCAATGACGATGCCCCTAATGCGAGAGTCCACCAAGAAATGGGGCAGGTTGACCCTGTGTGGCTAGCCTCTAAGTGACAGGATCATGCAGGAAGTGCTGCTGCAGTGCTCTCTACAAGGTTTGAATGCCCACTGTACAGCGTAAGCTTGCCTAATTATGTGCTGGCGATATTCTTCTCAAGGACAATTTCCTGGTGTCCTCAGATTCAGGACTAAGTCAACTAAAGCTGGCTGATAGGTCAGGACCCTGAAATTGTGACTGACGCGCCAAATGCGCGACTGTTGAGAAGCATGTTTAAGTGAATTACTCCATATAAACCATAATAGGCATGCAAAAACAGAATAGATTACATACTTTTCATAGCATTTAATTTATATGCATGCATTACAAATATCTAATTAACTTAACAAATTTGAAGAACCAAAAATGTATATTTCCAGGGATATTTACTAAAGTGAGAATTCTAAGTAAATTTCAAATTTAAAGGGACACTCCTGGCACCCAGACCACTTCTGCCCATTGGAGTGGTCTGGGTGCCAAATCCCACTACCCTTAACCCTGCAATTGTAAATATTGCAGCTTTCATAAACTGCAATAATTACCCTGCAGGGTTAACTTCTCCTCTAGTGGCTGTCTACTAGACAGCCACTAGAGGGCACTACTGGGTTTATAGCACACATTCCGTGTGCTATAGCGTCGTTGGATGTCCTCACGCTATGTGAGGACCTCCAGTGTTGCTGAAATCCCCATAGGAAAGCAATGAAAGCATTAGGTCTCCCCCGCCACCTGCAGCGCATGCACAATAGGTTTCCCTGACCGGATGACGGCGGGGGAGTAGCGTGGGCGGACCCTGAACCAGCGCCAAGGGACATCGCGCTGGATACAGGTAAGTCACGGGTTGACATCTGTGGTTTGGCAGGCAGGAAGAAGCTGTTGGACGGGTGTGCTCAGTCCGGAGACAGGGGACCCGTCACACCTGATTTTACCTGATTCCAAAGACGAGATCCCCTGGCACTGGCTCCATCTTTTCCTTCAGCAACGTCACTCCGATGGGGAATCAAAGCTTTCCTATGTGGGGTTTTCATGACACTGGGTGTCCTCATGCAAAGTGTGAGGATGTCCTGAATGGTTTCATGGGATTAAACTCCATATGAATTGAGGAAGTGCCTCTAGTGGCTGTCTTCCAGACAGCCAATTGAGGCTGTCTTAACCTTGCAATGTAAACACTGCAGTTTCCATAAAATTGCAATGTTTTACATTGCAGAGTTAAGGGGACAGGGGTAATGAGATGAAGTGGTATGGGTGCCTCTAATGTTACCTTCAACTCAGTATTAGTTGAAGAACTTTTGGCAGCAATTGCAGACTCAAGTCTGTTTAGGTATGATGCGACAAGCTTTGCAAACCTGAATTTGGGTAGTTTCTGTCATTCATCTCTGCAGATCCTCTTAAACTCTGTCTCGTTGGATGGGAACACTTTTGGGTCCAAGTCTGACTGGATGTGCCACTTAACTTCATTCATAGGTTTGTTCCCAAGAAACTCTTGGCTGTGTGCTTATGATCATTGTTATATTGGAAGGTGAACCTTTAGTCCAATCTGAGATTTGGACCAGGTTTCCAATAAGGATATTTCTGTATTTCGCTGCATTCAGCTTCCCCTGACCAGTGTCACAGTCCCTGCTGCTGAACCCCCTTCCCCCATAGCATGATGCTACCACTATTGGGATTGTATTGCACTGGTCATAAGCAGTGCTTAGTTTTCTCCAGACATGTCAGTCTGAGTGTCCATTAGGTGCTCTTTTGCAAATTCCAAGCAGGCTTTCATGAGTCTTACAATGAGGAGAGATTTACATTTGGGCCAGTCTGCCATAAAGACCCAATTGGTGGAGTGTTACCATGATGGCTGTCCTGCAAATTTCTCAATTTGTCCCATCTTTACACATGATCTCTGGAGCTCACCCAGAGTGGCTACCAGGTTCTTGGTCACTTCTCTTACCAAAGCCCTTGCCACTTGATTGCCCAGTTTGGCCAGGTGATGAGCTCTTGGAAGAGTCCTGGTTGTTCTAAACTTCTTACAATTAAGAATTCTGGAGGCCACTGTGCTCTTGGAAACCACTAAAGCAGCCAAACGTTTTGTAGCCTCCCCAGATCTGTGCCTTGACACAATCCTGTCTCTGAGAGCTACAGGCATTTCCAGTGACCTCATGGCTTGGTTTTTGTTCTGACACACATTTACAGATGTAAGACCTTAGACAGACAGGTGTGTGCATTTCAAAATCATGTTTAACCTATTGAATTTGCCACAGGTTGACTCTAATCAAAGTGTAGAAACATCTCAAAAATGATTCAGAGAAATGTGATGCATTGGAACTAAATCTCTAGTATCATGGCAAGGAGGTCTGAATACCTATGTCAATGTTATATTTAAGTTTTTAATTTTTAACAAATTTGCCGCGTTTTCTTAAAGCTGTTGTTGCTTTGTCATTATGGGGGTAATGAATGTAGATTGATGTGAAAACAAAAATAACTTAAAGGGACACTATAGTCACCTGAACAACTTAATGCGGTTGTTCAGGTGAGAACTATAGCTCCCTGAAGCCTTTCTCATGTAAACACTGTATTTTCTGAGAAAATACAGTGTTTACATTGAAAGCGAGGAACACCTCCAGTTGCAGTCACTCAGAGAGAACCAGAGTGACTTCGGAGTTGATTGAGGCATAACATGCCTCCATCCACTCAGATTTGCTGTCAGCAGAGCACAGGGCAGCACTGTGCACAGTATCCTGTGATTCAGTATCTCCTCCCTCTGCATGCAGACACTGAACTTTCCTCATAGAGATTCATTGATTCAATTCATCTCTATGAGGAGATGCTGATTGGCTAGGGCCGTGTTTGAATCATGCTGGCTCTGCCCCTGATCTGCCTCTTTGTCAGTCTCAACCAATCCTATGGGGAAGCATTGTGATTGGATCAGGCTACCACATGTCAGCAGACTGCTTGTTTTTCTGAGTCTAACACCATGCAGAGTTACAGCTTCAGGCTTGAATACAGTAAGATTTTTACTATATTTATGGAGGCATGAGGAGCCCAGTAGGGCTAGATGGTGGTGTTAACACTACATGGTCAGGAATACATGTTTGTGTTCCTGACCCTATAGTGATCCTTTAAATAGTTTTTGCATAAAAAACACTGCACTTTTATATGGTGTGTGGGCGATGTAATTTTGAAAGCAATCAGAAAAAGCTATAATTATTTAATCTTGTGGGGAAAAACAGGAATAAAATCTTAGTTAAGCATCATCAGTGAGCAATGTTACTTCTCTGCACACAATGAGCAAAAGATCCACATCTATGTTACCCTTTACCTTAAAAAGAGGTTGGGTGTTTGCAAATACAATTAAAATCAGTGCTCCCGAGAACACAAAGAATGACTAACAACTGAAATAGCTTGACATTTGGTGGCAGCCAACCAAACACAAGTTTAATTTTTGTAGTGGAATTCACAGACCTTATGCATGATTTGTCAGTAGTTAAAGCGGCACTGTCATGCCGAATCCCGTTTTTTTTTTAACCCCCCTCCCGCCTCGACTACATCCAATTGACCCACTAGTCACCCCGAAATGCCCCTAAGCCCCCCACATTACCTCTTTTTAAATCTTTATTTTCTGCCCCGATCTATATTCAGGGTGCCGCCATCTTTGTGTGGGTAGATGAAGTCCCTCAGGGACACGTCATCAGCCCACACTAGATAGCCTGTGAGATTCCCGCACATGCCCAGTGAAACACCTGGACATGCGAACGGGAATTTCATCTATTCATTCATCCATCAGACAGAAGAATGAGTGAATAGAAATATCAGCCGAACAAACAAACACAATGTATCAGTGTATCAGTGTTAGTTTGTTCGTTCAGTTTATTACAAGGAGGGAGCTACCGGCGTGCAGCTCCCTCTTTGTAATATGTAAAGATAGAAGCGGCAGGGAGCACTGCTCCCCGCCACTTCATAAGCCCCCCCAGGTCCTCCTCTCACTCTATGGGGGTCAATATGACCCCCATAATAGCACAAGGGAGATTAAAATCTCCCAAATGCCCCTACTCGCTATACCGCGAGTAGGGGAATGTCTACTAAACAGTGAGCACCCTATGGCTGCTCACTGTTGAAAAAAAATTACATAAATTACAATAAGGGGGGCGGACCTATTGACCTCCCCCCCACCCCCACCCTGAGCGGTGGGTGGGGGCCCTAATAAAACAATAAGGGGGGGACCTACTGTCCTCACCCCCGGCCCCCACCCCTGTGCGGTGGGTGGGGGCCCTAATAAAACAATAAGGGGGGGGACCTACTGTCCTCTCCCCCTGGCCCCCACCCCTGCGCGGTGGGTGGGGGCCCTAAATAAAGATAGGGGGGGGACCTACTGTCCCCCCCTGGCCCCCACCCCTGAGCGATGGGTGGGGGCCCTAATAAAACAATAAGGGGGGGACCTACTGTCCTCACCCCCGGCCCCCACCCCTGAGCGGTGGGTGGGGGCCCTAAATAAAGATGGGGGGACCCCTACTGTCCCCCCCCGGCCCCCACCCCTGCGCGGTGGGTGGGGGCCCTAATAAAACAATAAGGGGGGGACCTACTGTCCTCACCCCCGGCCCCCACCCCTGAGCGGTGGGTGGGGGCCCTAATAAAACAATAAGGGGGGTGGAACTACTGTCCTCCCCCCCTGGCCCCCACCCCTGAGCGATGGGTGGGGGCCCTAATAAAACAATAAGGGGGGGACCTACTGTCCTCCCCCCCTGGCCCCCACCCCTGCGCGGTGGGTGGGGGCCCTAATAAAACAATAAAGGGGGGGACCTACTGTCCTCCCCCCCGGCCCCCACCCCTGCGCGGTGGGTGGGGGCCCTAATAAAAGCCACCCAATCAGAGTGCTTGAAAGCCACCCAATCAGAGTGCTCTGTGTCATTTTATACAGCGTGGGAAAGTTCTTTAGAATTTTCCCACGCTGTGTAAAATGACACAGAGCACTCTGATTGGCTTAAACCCACCAATCAGAGTGTTCTAAGCCTAATTGCAGGGCAGGGCAAGGCTTTATAAGCCTTGACCTGCCCTGCGGAGCGCTCTTTTTTGCGACGGGTATGATGGATTTTTATTTGGCCTTTTTGGCAAATGGTAAGTTTAATTTTTTTTTACAGGTTAGTTATTTTATTCCCCCCTCACTATTTTTAGGGTGAGGGGGGTAGGAAGGGGATAGTTTTTTTTTTTTGGGTGGGGGGGTGACTAGGGGCTTGGGACCCCTAGTCACCTTGATTGGGGGGGTGTTTCATTTAGGGCCCCCACCCACCGCTCAGGGGTGGGGGCCAGGGGGGAGGACAGTAGGTCCCCCCCCTTATTGTTTTATTAGGGCCCCCACCCACCGCGCAGGGGTGGGGGCCAGGGGTGGGGAACAGAAGTCCCCCCCCCCATATCTTTATTTAGGGCCCCCACCCACCGCTCAGGGGTGGGGGCCAGGGGGGGCCAGTAGGTCCCCCCATATTTATTTAGGGCCCCCACGGGCATGGGGGGGGGGGGTTTATTAGTTAGTTTTTTGTTTTTTTTTACAGTGAGCAGCTATAAGCTGCTCACTGCTTACTACACATGCCCCTACTCGCGGTATAGCGAGTAGGGGCATTTAATTTACTAATACTAAGTAATCTTTACTTAGTATTAGTAAAGTTGGCTGAAAGACCAATTTAGGTCTTTCAGCCTTTTAGTAGATAACTCCCTGATACCGTGGGAATTAGTAGGTCCCCCCCTTATTATTTTATTGAGGCCCCCACCCACCGCGCAGGGGTGGGGGCCAGGGGGGGAGGACAGTAGGTCCCCCCCTTATTGTTTTATTAGGGCCCCCACCCACCGCTCAGGGGTGGGGGCCAAGGGGGGAGGACAGTAGGTCCCCCCCCCCTTATTTTTTTTATTAGTGCCCCCACCCACCGCGCAGGGGTGGGGGCCGGGGGGG
>OW240916.1:26532408-26686324 GCA_933207985.1 Pelobates cultripes
TGGCAGCAGAAGTGAAATGGAACAAACAAGCTTTTATGGATGTTTTCTTGAATGGGTTGTCTGATGAAATTCTAGATGAAATTGCCACAAGAGAACTTCCGGAAAATTTAGAGGATTTAGTATCCTTCATTTCCAGAATAGATGAACGAATGAGACAGAGGCAGAACACTCGGGAAAGAGTTACTAGACTTCCTGTAAGACTCGCTCCCTCATTTCAGAACCCTGACTCCTATAATCCTACTCCACCAGAACCTATGCAAATAGGTAATACTCGCTTATCTGAGGCTGAGAGACAGTACAGAAGAAGGGAGGGTCTCTGCTTATACTGCGGGCTGAGAGGTCACCTACGTCTTAGTTGCCCTAATCGTCCGGGAAACGCTCGCACCTAAGTTCCCTTAGAGGACGGGCCTTGGGTGTTTCATTACTGTCCTCTATGCATAATAAAAAAGACCATAGGCTTCTGATTCCTGTCTCTCTAGCTTGAGAAAAGGGGTTTATTTCTACGATGGCATTATTAGATTCTGGAGCAGCAGAAAGCTTTATAGACCAAACTTTCGCTAATAAGCATTGTATCCCATTCCAATTGAGAGATACACCCTTGGCCGCTGAGGCCATAGATGGTAGACCTTTATCTGAACCAGTAATATTCCATGAGACCGAACCCGTTAAGCTTACTGTTGGTATTTTCCACGAAGAGTTGATTTCCCTTCTGTTAATTTCCTCCCCGGCAGTCCCAGTGGTTCTAGGATATTCTTGGCTCAAGAGACACAACCCTCAGATTGACTTGGAGGGTGGAGAAATCGTTTCTTGGGGTATGGGTTGTAGGAAAGAATGTCTGCAGAGAGTTACTTCTGTTTGCCCCGTGAACTCTTATGCTAACACTTCTCAATCCACAGACGTTCAGATACCATTACAATATCTAGACCTCAAATCTGTATTTGACAAGGGTAAGGCGGATACTTTACCTCCCAACCGGTCTTATGACTGTTCTATTAAACTTTTCCCTGGTACTATGCCTCCCAGGGGTACGGTATACCCTCTATCCACCAAGGAAAACTTAGTTTTAGAGGAATATATCAAGGAGAATTTAGACAAGGGATTTATTAGAAAGTCTTCTTCTCCGGCGGGGGCGGGTTTCTTTTTTGTAGAAAAGAAAGACGGTACCTTACGTCCTTGTATAGACTATCGGGGATTGAACAAAATTACTATCAGAAATGCTTACCCTATTCCTTTGATTACTGAACTCTTTGACAGACTAAAGGGCTCGAGTATTTTTACTAAACTTGACTTAAGAGGAGCATATAACTTAGTGCGAATTAAACAAGGAGATGAATGGATGACAGCATTTAATACCCGTTACGGGCATTATGAGTATACCGTAATGCCGTTTGGGCTTTGTAACGCCCCGGCCGTCTTCCAAGACTTGATCAATGAAGTTCTTAGAGAATTCCAACATGAATGTGTAATTGTATATTTTGATGATATACTAATCCATTCTAGAGACATTAATTCACATCATAGACAAGTCAGAAAGGTATTACAGAAACTTTTACAACATGGATTGTATTGTAAATTGGAAAAATGTAGCTTTGACCAGTCTCAGGTAACTTTCTTAGGTTACGTAATTTCCAAAGACGGGTTTATGATGGACCCGACCAAACTAAAATCGATTTTAGATTGGCCTTTACCTAAGGGACTCAAAGCCATACAAAGATTTCTTGGATTTTCTAATTATTACAGACGTTTTATTAAAGGGTACTCCTCTGTTATCGCTCCTATCACTAATATGACCAAACAAGGAGCCGATACCAAAACCTGGTCTACTGAGGCTTTATCTGCTTTCGAAACGCTCAAACAGTCTTTTGCCTCAGCACCTGTATTAGTTCATCCTGATACCTCTCTACCCTTTTTACTTGAAGTTGATGCGTCTGAAACAGGGATAGGCGCAGTGTTGTCCCAAAGACAAAGTTTAGATAAGCCGCTGCACCCTTGCGGTTTTTTTTCCAAGAAACTATCACACACTGAAAGGAGATATGACATTGGTGATAGAGAACTTTTAGCTATCATTATGGCATTAAAGGAATGGAGACATTTGTTAGAGGGCACCGTCCTCCCAGTTACTATCTTGACTGACCACAAAAATTTATCGTATATGGGGGAGGCCAAAAGATTATCTGCCAGGCAGGCACGTTGGTCTATGTTCCTTACACACTTTAATTATGTGCTTACTTACAGGCCTGGTTCTAAGAACACTAAGGCAGACGCTTTGTCACGTCAGCACGAACCTACCACCTCTACAGAGGATACTTTGTTCCCTATTATTCCTGAAGTCAATATTATCGCCAACACCAATGTCAAAATACACTCTCCATTGCTCGCTGATATTCAGAACGAACAATCTCTTGCTCCCGAACGTACTCCTGTGGGCCGCTTGTTCGTGTCTCCCAAATTCCAAGTGGACATTATTCGCTGTTTCCACGATAGCAAGATCGCTGGTCACCCCGGCATCCACAAAACTTACTGCCTGATCTCCAAAGACTTCTGGTGGCCCGGTTTACGTAGGGATGTGGAAGACTTTGTCAAGGCTTGCAATGTTTGTGTCAGGAATAAACTTCCGCGGGATCTCCCTTGTGGTTTATTGCAGCCCTTAGTCGTTCCCAACAAACCTTGGGCTTGTTTGGCTATGGATTTTATTGTTGATCTACCAGCTTCCAATAGGCATACAGTTATCCTCACGGTCCTTGACAGGTTTACTAAAATGGCTCATTTCGTTCCCTTGCCTAAACTTCCGTCCTCCCCCGAACTGGCCGTGATATTTGCTAGAGAAATTTTCCGTTTACATGGTATTCCCAATGAGATTGTGTCAGACAGGGGTTCCCAATTTATTTCACGTTTTTGGAGATCCTTCTGTTCACAGTTGGGCATCAAACTGAATTTTTCTTCTGCCTATCATTCTCAATCTAACGGAGCAGCCGAACGCACTAACCAAAAAATTTAGCAATATCTACGTTGTTTTGTTTCTGAACACCAGGATGACTGGGTCGGTCTGATTCCTTGGGCGGAGTTTGCTCACAACAACCTTGTTTGTGGTTCCACTCGTAATAGCCCCTTTTTCTTGAACTATGGCTTTAACCCTACTGTTCTTCCGTCGGTGTCTCCTTCCCAGGGTATACCGTCGGTTGATATCCATATAGCCAACCTGAGAAAGTTGTGGGATCAGACTCGACAAATTCTTGAACGTAGTTCCGCGGTGTTTAAGTCACATGCTGATAGGCGTAGACGTCCTGCTCCTATTTTTTCTCCGGGGGATAGGGTCTGGTTGTGTACCAGACACATTCGCCTGAAAGTTCCTTCCTTGAAGTTTGCTCCTCGTTACATTGGTCCTTACAGGGTACTGAGGAGGATCAACCCGGTTTCTTATTTGCTGGATCTACCTCCTACTCTACGCATCCCTAACTCTTTTCATGTGTCGTTATTGAAACCTCTTGTTTGTAACAGATTTTCCTCCCGCTCTACTCCTCCATCCTCGGTCCGTGTGGATGGTCAGGAGGAATATATCATCAAGTCCATCCTTGATTCTCGTATTTCTAGGGGGAAGCTGCAATACCTCATAGACTGGAAAGGTTATGGTCCAGAAGAGAGGTCTTGGGTTCCTGGTATAGACGTGCATGCTCCTCGTCTTCTACGGGCCTTCCACGTTCGTTTTCCTTCTAAGCCAGGTCCCATCCGCCCGGTGGGCGTTTCTAGAAGGGGGGGTACTGTCAGGGTACCTGTTGGTGATGTATCCAGGGAGGACATCCTCTCTGCTTAGGGGCTCCCTTCCCCTAGCATTTCGGCATATTTCGGCCGTTTTCGCGCCGGCCGCGCTAGCTCCTCCCCCTTTTATGACGCGACGGCTAGCGTCGACGTCATGACGTCGGCATTTGCATAAAGTGCCGGGAACCGCTATTCCGGACCTTTTGGGGGCGTGGTCTCTATTTAGGTAACAGGGTATTTAAAGGAAACCTTTACTACTGCTCATTGCCCTGTCGTGGTTCTAGCTTGCTAGTCACTCAGCGCGTTCTTTATCTTGTGTTTCCGGTTTTGACCCTTGCTTGTCTTTTGTCCTGTTGTCCTCTCCTCTCCTTTGACTCGGCTTGTATCTCGCTTACCTGTCCTCCGGCTCCCTTGACCTCGGCTTACCTTTTGACTATTCTTGCTTTGTCCTTACGTTAGTCCGGCCATTCTAAGGTCCGGTATACGTACCTCCTTCTGTGCGCACTCTGCGTATTGGATCCCTGTCAGTTTCCTGACAGAGTGTATATGTGTTTGTCAGTGAGTGTGTATGTGTCTGTCGGTGAATGCATATCTATCAGTTAGTGTATATGTGTGTCAGTGTAACAGTGAATGAGTGAGTGTGTATGTCTGCGAATGTGTATGTTTCAGTAAAAGTGTGTGTTTGTTAAACAATATGTGTGACAATGACTGTGTATCCCTGAGCGTATGTCAGTGAATGCATCAGTGAGGGCGTGTGTCTGTCAGGAAGAAAAATTTGGAAGGGGGATGCCTGGGTTTTGTCATGCCTAGGGCAGCCCAAAACCAGACTACACCACTGCCCTCTGTTCCTGTGCAACAAACTTGTTTGGTTACAATGTTTGTTAGTCCACCCATTGTAAAACACCATGGAATTTGTTGGCGCCATATAAATATAATAATAATATTATCACCAAGCTTCACAACAATAAACTCACAGCAGTAACCTAGTGATATACTTTTTACTAAGCCAACAAAGTGAAGGTCTAGGGCAGCAGTCTGAATGGGGCAGCACACTACTGCATTGGAATAGTACTACTGCAACATGTATCAGAGCTCAAGTTAAAACATTAATGGTGAAAGCAACTTTCTGGTTTCTGGAGGCTCCAGTCACTGTTGGAGGGAACCTACCCCCCAAAAAATAATTTGCTTTTGAGTAAGTGTGTCTAAATGCATTAAACGCACAATCTTTTCACAAGTTATGTGTGAGGACTCTGGTGTGACGAATCTGCAGAGCACTTAGTCGGCCAACCTGAAATGCATTTATTTGCATAATTTCAATAAGCAAATTAAAAGATTGCTATTACAATCAACAACGCAATTGCAGCTATATTTGTATTATATATTTGATGTGTTATTACACATTGTTATGTATGTTTATATTTAAATATTTTTAAAGTATTTTGGATATTTTCCTTTGATGAATTCTTTGGTCTCAACTATATCACTTGACCAGTGAGCCTCAAGAGTCTTTGTGCAAACAGATGACTCAAGATGACTGCAGGCAGAGAGGTCTACCCCTGCCAAGGGATAAAGACTGCAGTCAGAAGGGAAGAAGGATGCAGTAGGACGATTCATACCTTAGTGGGATGATTCCTTCAGACCTATAGGACACCGTAGGCCAAGAAATGTGTACCTAAGGAGGGCCAGAGCCATTGCCTCTGCGTTAAGACCGGCCCAGTTACGGGAGATATGCCTCTGGCTTGACCCTGTCTCAGTGACGAGCCCTCTCTGGAGGGGACCATCACAATTCTAAATGTAACCAAAATATAGGAGCCAATATTCCCCCCTCTCCCTGATGTTTTCACACTCTTGCAAGACGTACCATGAAACTAACAAATTTAAACAAAATGTGAGCAGCAAAATCTCCCCCTCTTCACCATAATTTCACGAATTGGATTCCCTGGAAATTTAAACCACTGGGATCGCCTTGAAGACTAAGGCGCAGCGTGCTGACAAATAGCATTTATCAAATGTGTATCAAGTTTCCTTAGAGCATTTAAAATGTGTCCACTTAATCTCAGATTTTTATTTAAAAATAAGATTAAGTGAACAGGTTGAGAATATTCTAAAGAAATTTGATAAGCACCCTATGTCGGGGCTCTCTGCCTGTCGACATCAAGATGATTCTAGTCGCAGGGATGGGCAACCTTTGGCACTCCAGATGTTTTGGACTACATCCCCCATAATGCTCTGACACCCATAGTGCTGGCAAAGCATCATGGGAGGTGTAGTTCAAAACATCTGGAGTGCCGAAGTTTGCCTATGCCTGTATCTAGTGTAATAAATTTCCAGGGTATTCAGCTTCTGAAAAGATCGTGGAGAGGGAGGTTTTAATGACCCCCTCATCTGCCAGGAAATGCTCTTGATTTTTACACTAAAGACATAAGCCCCTTTAGGTTTTAAATGCAGAAATTGCAGGGGGAATAGCACTGCCTGCCTATGTAGCATTTCTTGCAGAAAACTACACATAGAGACTCCTACAACTATAACCACTTCTAAAAGCATAAGTGGCCATTGTGGTTGGAGTAACATTTTCATTTTATTATTTTTAGTACTGGCATTTGTAGGGTATTTATATGATATATCAAACTATACTTCATAAATCTCTGTAGAATGAATACATACGCTTCTTCTTATCTACTGAAATACACAGTTACTAGGCAATGATACCAGGAACCTCAACTAAAAACTGAACTAAAGCAAGGATTTTTTCTATTGGATATGTATCACGCATAAACAGTCCCGGTCACTACAGATTAATTTTGGAACAGACATTGCATAATTTGCCAGAACACTCATTACATTCTCCTAAAGTGGAGTCTAATGGGATGAAATTAGTCAGAAAATTAATATAATGACCCAGGCATTTATGATTCTGTAACTGAATAGAAATGTGTAAATTAGGTTCTCTACCAAAATATTACGGATGGTTGGAATCAGACAGCCACCTGGAAAATACCAGTTTGCAACAGTCTAAGAATCTCAAAGATTTGGGGAGGGCCGAGCGGTCACACATTGGAGAAGTACGTTTCTTCTTTCTAAACTTTGCCAAATTTCTTTATGCAGACACCACAGGGCACACATGCCTATTACAATATACCCATCACACACACACATATATATAAAAGTAATAGTAAGGGTGCACTCACAGGACTTTCCGACAATTAGCAGTGTTTTCTGTATTACAAAAATTACATCTGTGCTCCAAATAATCAATGTTTCGACCCCATTCGGGTCTTTTTCA
Organism: Pelobates cultripes; assembly: GCA_933207985.1. Classification (NCBI taxonomy): domain Eukaryota; kingdom Metazoa; phylum Chordata; class Amphibia; order Anura; family Pelobatidae; genus Pelobates; species Pelobates cultripes. The sequence continues at coordinate 26,539,448 of OW240916.1, forward strand.
AGATCTTGTCAAGCCATAAGACTTGCTTTTCCAACAGAAATCTCAACTTTGTGGGGATGTTACTACTGCAAGGGATTCTGGGTGGGAATATGTAAATTAGTTTAACAAAGTATCACCTTTTTACCTCAGTATTCCATTTTAAACATGGATTCGTCTGAGTCTGTGTTTGCTGTATACAACAGCTTTGAAACACAACTCAGGAAGAGCTATAAAGCCAGTGAACCACTCATGGACAACTGTTTCATTGTTAATGCAACTCATCAGCATGAGGTTGGTTATTGGCTTGCTCTTGAGGCTTGGCGTTACTTCTAGAGCCAAATCCAAGAAAGTTATGGTGGGGGAAAAATGATTAAAAACCCCTTCCACATGAAGTCAGTGGGTAGTCAATACACAGAAAGCTCAAATTTGCAGTGATGTTAAAACCTGCAAAGGATTCTGGATGAGCATATGCAAATTAGTTCAATATATATATAATTTTTTAATGATACCTAGGGAAGATATTGCTGACATCCACCTTCTCAAATGCCCAATTTATATATCCACATCCACCTTGAACACTACTACACGAAAAAGATAAAGAGTGACCCAGCATAAAAAATAATAATTGTATTATCTTTCAGAATATTGCTGTACAAATAATATCTACAAATAATAGGCAAGCAAAATGAAACTGATCTCATTGTTTACAGCAGGGTCCTCGTCTACCTAATGGTTCTGTATGATGTTGTAATTGTCTTATTCATTGTCAAGTTCCCCCTCTTCATAGTATTGTAAAGCGCTGCGGAATAAGTTGGCACTATATAAACGCCAATAATAATTATAATAATTCCATGTTATTTTGTGAAAATCTCTCCTACAATTGCTATTTACTAACCTTTCCTAACAGTGTCCTGTAGCATATAAATATTTTTGAAGGAGTGTAAAACATGTCAATTGCTACATGTTGGTACTTCTTTAACAGTAATAGCATGTCATCTATAGAATAAAAAAATTAGAATTGGTCAAAGAACAGGAAAAAATTAATATAACCAGCAGAAAGACAATCCCCTTGTTTAAGTAAACAATTTACATGAATTCAATATTATTGGCTTTATTTTAAAAAGTCTGCATATTATTTTGCTACTTAAAGGACCACTATTGTGCCAGGAGAACAAACTCGTTTTCCTGACTCTATAGGGTCTTTGGGTCCCCCCCCCACCCTCAGGATCCCACTCCCACCGGGCTGAAGGGGGAGGAAGGGGTTAAATACTTTCCTTTCTCCAGCGCCAGGCTCCCTCGGCGCTGGGGACTCTCCTCCCTCTTCCTACGTCATCCGCCGAATGTGCATTCGCAGCGCATTAAATCAGTCCATAGGAAAGCATTTCTCAATGCTTTCCTATGGACGGCAGCGTCTTCTCACTGTGAAAATCACAGTGAGAATCACGGAAGCGCCTCTAGTGGCTGTAAATGAGACAGCCACTAGAGGCTGGATTAACCCTAATGTAAACATAGCAGTTTCTTTGAAACTGCTATGTTTACAGCTGCAGGATTAACCCTAGATGGGCCTGGCACCCAGACCACCTCATTGAGCTAAAGTGGTCTTGGTGCCTACAGTGGTCTTTTAACTTAATATCTATTTTAATATATATAATTTTACTAAATTAATTTGTATAATGCCATTATATTATATCCATGTGAAATGCCTTAAAATTGTGCTGAAATGTTCTCAGACATAGATAAAGATGCTTATTTTCTCCATCTCACAGAGGAGTTAGATAGCTAAGAGGCTTTTAGGAGAGAAAAGATAGTTCAGGTTGTACAGAAAAGGCAGACATCCCAAATTTCCCGGTAGTTCGAGGAGACTCCTGCATATTTAATGCCACTCCGTGACACTCGCACACTATGTGTAATATCCCGGGAATCACACACACAATCTGACATACAATGTTGATTTCCAGGATATTATATATGATAAATGCCATCAATAAATGCCACCTAGTGGGTGTTATTTCTGAACAGGGGCCCTGTCATGTTCCCAGGACCTCTAGGAGCCTGACCGGGCCCCTGCAGTATCTGCAGACTGGGAGGAAGTGATATCCTGTCACTTCCTCCCAGCTAAAAAGACAGCCACGCGGGAGGGAGAAGGAGGCTGGAGGCAGCACCACCACAGTCAGCCTGGAGAGGCTGGAGTGAGCAGCTACATGCTCATTCCCATCAGCCTTAGCCCAGATTTCATGCAAGCCACCCTCCAGAACACAACAAGTAAGCTAACAGGTGGCTGCAATGTATGTCAGATTGTGTGTGTATCTGTGTGTATGTCAGTGTGTGTATCTGTGTGTCAGTTCGTATCTGTGTGTATGTGCCAGAGTGTGTATCTGAGTATCTGTGTGTGTATGTGCCAAGGCTTATATTTGTTTGTCAAGTTATTGTTATATGCCAGTGCGTGTATCTGTGTGTAAAGTTGTGTATATGCCAGTGTGTGTGTGTCAGTGTGTATCAGTGTTTAAATCTGTGTGTCAAGGTGTGTGCATGTGTCTGTGTGTTAATAGTGAGTACATAGATGTAATATGTTGTGTGTGACTGTGTGTGGTGGCATGCATTGGGGGGGGACATGTGGGGGCACCCATGCGGGCATTGCAGCCATCTCCCTGAAATTAGTTTTTGCATATTGGGATGTCTAAAAATGTCAGAAAGGGAATGAGGAGAAGTAGGGCAAGACATTGTTTAAGAAGCTGGAGTTTAAATGCTTGGAATATAGGATAAATAATTATAATAATAATAAATGTGAATCAGAAACACTTCTATGCTCGGGAGTTCACCTGACGCTCTCTGATATATCTAACTGTCTGTGGTATCTATAGAGTTAAACATGTCACCTGAACACCTGAACGAGTACTCTGAACACAATTCTGGCACGTATTGATGTAAGGAGTAGTCTTACCCCTGTCATTTTAGCAATACCTTGTGGATTGTTCATATTCTGCTGCGGGCAATTTACAATGTGCACAGACGTCAGTTGAGTTTATTTGATTTTCTAGTGGGCCCAAAGGGAATAAACTTACTTAGCTCTGTAGCAAAATGTGCGTGCTATAAACCCTCTCAAATTACAAATCATCTTTACGTTTGTCTGTTCTTGAACAAAAACACAGTATATCAACAACATGCGTTTGAATGAGGTATATGCTGCACGTTAGAAAAACACAGAGTGTGTTGCCATGATGAAAGTTGCAGTCTTTTATTAAACAATAATAATAAACCACACAAACGCAAAAAATGAGTACAAAAATTCTTAAAAAGAAGATCAGTAACATTCACAATATATGAATGCACAAACAATACTTTTATGCATCACATGCATATCTTAAGTTGGACCTTGAGGTGTCCTTTTTTGGGCACAGGAACTCAAGAAATCATGTTTCTAAATCTATCTCAAGTTCCTGGCTTGACATGCAAAAGACTACGAATAGGCATTGTGTTCCATACTCTATCTTGCATTTCTACAGATACCCTTAGCAATGGACACTGTTTTAAACACAGCTTTTTAAAACCAAAGCATAGGCTATGTCCAAGAAGGACTTCTCAAATTTCAACTTGAGAAATGCAGTTATTTTTGGTGTATATATATATATCCTATTGTAACCACAGCTGGTTCTCCTATTTACCACTGTAACGTCTCAAAGCATAGAATTTAGCAGGGCTAACCGTACAGATATATTAGCTATAATAGTATATAGTTAGTAAGAGATCCTCTATTTCAAATACTTAAATAATTGAGAACACAATAAAAATAGGGATTGCAATAAAGTTTTGTCTTTTAAAATATTTTATCAAATAAAAATATAAATATAGACATATAAAAACATAACAATCCATTATAATAATTTATAGCAGAGTTTATAAGATTAAAGTATATGCTTGCAATATTAGTAAAATAGAGTAACACACTCTCTTCAACAAGTCAACAAGCAGTGTCTCTCCATTCAAAATTCTCGCCTCTTTGTTTCTAATATGAATATATGTACTTATTATATATACTTATTAGATCTTGTGCTGGATCTTGTGCACTCACTCAGGGGCTAATTTATACAATACACAAGATCCAATGCACTCACTCATCCACTAAACAGCAACTTCAAAGCTCACAGATTTTATTAGTTTTTTAATTTTTTTAAAAACACCTAATCTAGGCAAAAATAATGGGGGTTTAGTCACATTATATGATCATACATTGCATAAGCCTGCCCTAAGGTCAATGTACCCCATGTTTGGCAGGTCCTATTCTATCCCCACGTAAGTGGGTTAATCTCATAAGAGCAGACATTAGGCTGATAGAGTTAGACATGCCAAACATGCAGTACATTGATGGATCAGTGTAAAAAAAACAAAAAACGTTATAGTAAAATAATGCTATTGAGGGTTTTGGAGGCATCATAAGCCACAAGACCAATGGTCAAGTAGTCTATAATTACATGTTCCAGTAGTTTCTCAAAATAGTGGTAATCACAGTTCTTTATGGCACCTATTTAGCAGGTTTGGCTTGAGAGAGTAACTTACATATTAATTGTGCAGATGGCATCACCTTCGGTGCTTTCGGAGGTTAAAAACAGGATTTTCCATTTAAATAATGGGAAAATCATGTAATATATAAATACAAAGCAAAATGAATACTTAACCAACAAAGGCAAGCATACCAGAAGGGACAGTTCCAGACACACAGGCTCAAATGAGAGAAATTAGCCCTACAAAACTTAATGGAAAATAAACAAACCTCTAAACATTGTTTAAAAAAAAAAAATCTAAATTAATCTGACTAAAACAGGGCAATACATGACAAAAGAGAACGTAGACACAAAGTATAAGTATATCTAATTTTAATATATAATATAAATACATGTTCAACATATGTTAATCACCAACGTAGTGCAAGTTGACCTTAAGTCCACATTGGCCGCAATTCTTAGAAATCATGTATCCACAACAGAGAATATGTGATGTTATTTTAAAAATGTTTCAATATCTTGAACACTTCCTTAGAGTATACTTAGCAGGGTGATTCTGTAAGATAGAAGTGTTTCAGACGTAAATTGTATTTGCTGGCCTGTTTAATAAAAAAAACACGTCATTTCAAATATCTCAATTTGTTAGGGAAAAAAGATACGAATGTTTTAGAACTGACCATTTGCTGGGAAGATGTCGGGTTTTAGGATTCTCATGTTGTACCGCAACTTGATAATACATGTGTACTAATCTGCAATGAGGTCATTAGTACATTGGATTGTGTATATTACATGTGTTGGGTTATAGAAATTAAATAGTGACGGATATTGCACAATAAACACAGTTCATTTGCAATACAATTATCCTCTTACGTCAATCTGTTAAAGAGATGGAACGCAGGGATACACCTGTAACTATGATGCTTCCCGTATTAAACCCAAACTGTTTTTCAAGATAGAAAGTGGAACAAGGAAACAAGAAAATGTTAGGGAGACGGTGCTTAGTTTATTGAGACTGTGTGTGTAGAGAAATAGGACCAATATGGAAAGGAAGAAAGATTTAGGATGATATATACGAGTAAAGCATTTTCTGTAAAAACTGTGGCAAAGATTGCAGAAGTGCATACATAGATTCACTATAGTGAAATCCACTTGTAATATTAAACCCATAAGGACACATGATGGAAATATTCCGCCATGATTCCCTTTTATTCCAGAAGTTGTGTCCTTAAGGGGTTAATTGACCAGGGTTTAATAATAGCCTTTCAAAAGACGATGAACCAAAATGTGTGAAGAATGTGCGCAGGCACAAACATAGCAATAGTCCAAGTCTAGAAGAAGAGTCAAGGATGGTGTCCTTTATGGTCTAAGGAACATTTACTGATTTTGGAAACAGTATAAAAGCAAAACTTTGTGATTACCAGGCTCCTAAAAATTAGCTCTTTTTGCAGCTAGGGTGATATAGCATACAATGACTGGAAATTTTGAAAGCACAGAGAAAGAGGTGGATGCAGCGAGCGTAGCAGAAACATTTTTATAGTCAGCCGGTAGAGACAAGTTTTGTTCCCCTGCATCCCTGCTAAGTCCCCATATGTAATTCCTACTGCATAACATAATAGGGCAAAAGCATGTGAAGAGTAGTAAATATATATTGAAATTGCCGTTTAATGAATGCGTAAGTGTGCTGGATCTTGTATGTTTAATATATAATTTTATTTTTGTTGATCAATGGACCTATTCAATGGGTTTAGCTCCATTAGTCCCTATGTTAATCAGGCCTTGGTCAAAATGAGAAGACTGGCGATGGCATTATAAAACATCCAATACGATGACCATACACAGAGTTGTAGGCCCAGTGCCTACAAGCGATGTTATGTACAAATTTGTGAAAGAATCATTCGGCCAAGTGAGCAAACCTGGAACACAAGGAAACGATGCATGCTCCAGGGCTACCAGGGAGAATGCCAAGACACAACTTGAGAAATAGAGGCACTAGAAAACAAACAATGATAGAACAAGACTAGGGAACAAAGGATGAGCTGCCGGTGCCAATGCATGCATAAAACGAACAAACCCTACATAAAAGAAGTGTTCTCAAATATGAGACAGCAGAAACACTAACCATGCACACATGCAACTATGCACCATGAACAATGTCCACACAGAAAACCAACTGATAAATGACAAGAGGTAGGTTGGTACCCACAATTACCACCAGAGGCAACAAACTCACTACATCAGTCGTTTTTCCTGTGCTTTTAAGGTCATGAGTCACAAGCAAACACAGCGCAAGCGTGTCCTTTAATTTACTAGCGCTGTGCACAACAAATTCAGGACCTTTTTCTCATGCGAGAGCTCTTCAGTAGGCCTCTGCGCTTGGGCTGGCCTGGAAGAGCATTGAACCAACATGCTCATTGAGAGGGGGAGTGCTTGTCATTTGTGATGACAAAACATTCAGCCCCCCACCTCCTCTTCTCACTGGACCGCTGTGATTAAAAAATACCAGACCAAATTTCTTTCCCAGTCCAGCCCTGTTCACCTATATTAAGGAGAAGGGGACAATGGGTTGTGAACAGATTATGAACTATGCTTACTTGAAGGGCACATTCTCCCGGGAGCTGAGCACCTAATTTAACCCTACATCAACCAGCAAACAGCAAGAATGGTAAGGGGGATGATTAAATTCACCATTACCAGATTTGCAGATAATGAATTAATGGACTGTATTTATTTAATCATGTGATGTGCTTATCTTCAGTCTCAGTGTCAATTGTTATTAGTGTTTGAACAAATTTAACAAATTACAAAAAAAAATGTTTTTTTTGTTGCCTTAGTTCTAAACATAAAATTGCACACTTTCCTTAGATTTTATTGTCCTATTCTTAATCACAATTTAATTGAAGACTCATTTGATATAATTTCACATAATTCTACATAGTCACAATATATTACATATTACATCGCTACATAGCTGAAAGGAGACATGCGTCCATCAAGTTCAGCCTTTCTCACGTTCAATTTTTGCTGTTGATCCAAAAGACGGCAAAAAAACAATCTGAAGCGCTTCCAATTGTGCATCAAACTAGGAAAAAACGTCCTTCTTGACCCCAAAATAGCAGTCAGATATCTCCTTGATCAAGAAGCTATTACCCCACTAATGAAAAGCTATATCCCTGTATATTTTGTTTTTGCAAAAATGTATTCACTTGCTGTTTAACTATCTGTATAGACTCTGATAAAACTCTCTCTTCAGGCAGAGAATTCCAAATCCTTATTGTTCTTACTGTAAAAACCCTTTCCTTTGCCTTAGACTAAATTTCCTTTCTTCCAGTCTAAATGCGTGACCTCGTGTCCTATGTATAGTCCTGTTTATGAATAGATTTACAGACAATCGTTTGTATTGGCCCCAAATATATTTGCATAATGCTATTATATTCCATCTGAGGTGCAGTTTTCCCAAACTAAAGAGATTTAGATTTGTTAACCTCGCTTCATAACTAAAGTGATCCATTCCTTTTATACATTTTATAGCCCGTCCCTGCAATTTTTCTAGTGCCATAATATCCTTCTTTAGAATGGGTGCACAAAAATGCACAGCATTTTACCAGTGATTTATTAAGAGTCAAAATTATATTTCCATCCCAAGAATGAATGCCCCTATTTATACATGAATTGTCATTCATACGTGGGAATTGTCATGTTAAACTAGGCAACAATATGCAATGTCAATCAGCAGTTGTTAAGGCCAGTAAGATATTCACTATACTTAACAACTGCTGATTGACATTGCATATTGTTGCCTAGTTTATCATCTATAACAATTCCCAAATCCTTCTCATTTGTTGTTCTTCCTAATTTACTACCATTTAGGGTGTAATTTGCTTGTGCATTCTTTACCCCAAACTACATAACTTTGTATTTTTCCACATTAAATTTACTCTGTCCAATCCCCCAATCTACCTAATGTTGTGATGGTGCTTACATTGACAATTTAATAGTGGTGGGAGAGGGAGCAGGTGATGGTTAATAGTGATGTGAGAGGGAGGGTGGTGATGACTAATAATGATGAAAGAAGGGGCGATGACTAATGGCGGGAGAGGGAGGGGGCGATGCTTATTTGATAACAATCACCATTAGGTATCACCCTCCTCCTTTCCAATCTTCATTCACCATTAAATATCACCCATCCCCTCTCCTATCACCAATAGGCATCAGACTCTCTTACATCTCCATTAGACATCTCCAGGGCTGCCATCAGTGGGATAACTCTCTGTACGTGGTAGTGTGTCTGGCAGTGTGTCTGGTAAAGCGTATTTGTGAGAGTGTGTATTTGACAGTGTGTATCTGTGTCGTGGGCTGGCTGTGTGTGTATCTCTGGGTGCGGTGTGGTGTGGCAGTGTAAATCTGTGTATGTGGCAGTGTGTTTATCTCACAATGTGTGTGTGTGCGTAATTAAGTTTAGCAGAACGTGTGTATGTAAGGCAATGTGGGAGTATATATGTGGATGTGTCTGAGAGATTGTGTTGATAGTGTATCAGTTAGTGTTTGTTTTTGTTTTTTTTAAAAGACCCCATAGATTTTGATGGCAACTCATGGCAACTCCCACCGTTATAAGGCAACCCATCTACTCCTACCATCACTAGGCTAGGCATCTCCTTGAACTTTTCTCTGTCTCACAACCAGCAGCATGAGCTATCACCCCATCCCTCTAACCATCCATGTAACCACAGTGTAGCCTCCAGCAGCAGACCCAGGCCAGGATCAGCCTCACTCTGAAGGCACCCACTTACCCCTTCCTGGTACCTAGTGGACAGGGAACGCACAAGTCATCACACCATGTGCCCGTGGCTGGCCCCACAAGCTGCTACCAGTGGTGGAACCAAGGGGGGAGCACCAGGGCGAATGTCCCCCCACCCGATAAGCTAGGACCAAGAGAACCCTTGGACTAAGTTTGAGGTCTCATTATGAAGACTTTAACTTGGGCTGCCTGATATTCTAATATTATATAATTAAATTAAGTTAAGAACAGGGAATACTGTGATACTCAAATTTCAAGAAATTCACTAGTCCCTCCCCCACAAAAGCAGTTGCTGGGAGTGGCGTAAACTGCTTGCTTTTTTAATGTCTATACTTTAATCAGGATAGCCTGAGGATAGCCATGCATTTCTTCTATGATGGACAAGCTCAGACATCCCAGTGAAAAGTGAATGGGTGATGTCAGAAAACTTTTCTAGAAGCAGACTGAGCATGTCTGTGATTTATCCTCAGATGGGCAGTTTGCTCCAACATTCCAAGATCTCGACATGCCCAGTTGCCTCAACAGCTAATTCAGTCCGCCATTAACTGGGGAGAGGAGGGAAAGGTAGATCTGATATCATACAGATAGATACAAAAGGCAAACTCCTCCCTTGCCCAGGAAAAAAAAATCTTAATAGTCCTTACCAATGCTAATAGGTTTTTTTGTGCAGTTTGGGCCATTGCAACATTTATCATTAAACAAATGGACTTGGGCTTCTTGAAGGACATCTGATGGTACATTGGCTAAAGTAAAAAAAAATAAGTCACACGTGCTTCTATAATGGAGATACCACTTAGACATTTAGTATGAATTTCACCCATAATATAAATAAACCGTTCTGATAAAAGAAATGATTTTACAAAAGAGGTATATCAGTCTCCAATTTTGACAAAGGAAAACATGTTTCTATTTTTTTAAGATCTCTTTTAAAATATGTCTCCCCTTCAGAATATATTGCACGTTGACTTTTGTGTAGCTAAATCCATTCACTGTATTCTGTAGGCTAGGTTGAGCACAGCCTTCATAACCTTATATGTTTCTTGTATACCAAATTCCGATTTTTCTCATTTACTTGTTTTATTTACATTGGAGAATATGTTAAAGGAGCACTATAGTGCTAGGAATACAAAGCTGTATTCCTAACACTATAGTGTCCCTCTGTCCCCGCAGCTCCCCTTGCTGCAATGAAAGGGTTACATGGCCCTTTAAACACTTACCTTATTCCAGTGCCGAGGTCTCTCTGCGCTGACTCTGTCTCCGCCTCCTGCAATGTCAGCGCGAGGGGAAACCTAATATGCATATGTGGAGAGTGCCATGCGTGCATTGAATCAATTTTGCAAGACGCTGGACGTCCTTATACAAGGCGTGAGGAGTTCCAGTGTTGTTTCATGGAGTTCAAGGGACTCTCCAGGCACAAACACAGCTTAATCTAAATGAAGTTGTTTTGGTGCCAGGAGGCCCAAGGAGGCACTCTTACCTCAATGGGGTTAAACTGTTCTCAAATGGTTAACCCCTAAGTTGACTCCAGCGCTGGTCTCCACTCCTTCCCTGGTGGCTTCTGGCTTCTGAGTTTTGAGATTCAGGAAGCGCGGAGTTCTGTCTGGCAGGGACGGCGCTGATTGGTTGAGAACAGTCAACTGACGCTCTCAGACGATCAGTGACTTCCTATTCACTAAACTGGCATGAGAAAGGTACATTTCTTTGCAAGCCAGTTTAGTGAATGTGGATTCACTGATTGGCTGAGATTGTCAGCTGACCACTCTAGACCCATCAGTTGCGTCCTTGCCCAGAGGTACTTCGCGCTTCCTGAATCTCAATTTCAGCTGCCAGGGAAAAAGTGGAGACCAGCGCAGAAGGCAACTTTGGGATTAAACCAATCAAGAATGGTTTAACCCCTTGAGGGAAGAGTGCCTCCAGGGCACATTTAGATGAGGTTGTTTTGGTGTCTGGATTGTTCTTTTAAACTCTGTGAAAAGCCAGGAAGCACCTTCAGAGGCTGTCTCGTAGACACTCCTGAAGGTGCAGGCTTTAGGGGACAGAGACACTGCACTTGGGTTGGCCCCAAAAAGTAAAATCTTCAAATTCTTACCTAGCTCTACATGCATGCCTTCATTCATCTACTACCAGCTCCCAGATCTTTTTTTTTTTTTTTTAAGAGCGAAGGTTTATTTATTTATAAAAAATGAATAAAACCACTAACTTTGGCCAGCGTTTGTGACTAAGTGGCTACTACAAAAGACTGGACATTTTGAATACCCTGGGTAGTCTACATTTAAAAATGGTATGCCTGAATTGGTTACATTAAAAAGACTACAGGGACAGGCTATAGACACGAGATCATGTACATTAAAGGACCACTATAGGCACCCAGACCACATCAGCTCAATGAAGTGGTCTGGGTGCCAGGTCCATCTAGGGTTAACCTTGCAGCTGTTAACATAGCAGTTTCAGAGAAACTGCTATGTTTACATTAGGGTTAATCCAGTCTCTAGTGGCTGTCTCATTGACAGCCACTAGAGGCGCTTCCATGATTCTCACTGTGATTTTCACAGTGAGAAGATGCTGCCGTCCATAGGAAAGCATTGAGAAATGCTTTCCTATCGACTGATTGAATGCGCGCGCGGCTCTTGACGTGCATGCGCAATCGGCGGATGACGTCAGAAGAGGGAGGAGAAAAATGTAAGTGTTTAACCATTTAACCCCTCTTGAGCCTGGCGGGAGGGGGGCCATGAGGGTGGAGGGGACCTATTAACACTATAGTGCCAGGAAAATGAGTTTGTTTTCCTGGCAGTATAGTGGTCTTTTAAGCTGTAGTTGTTCTGGTGACTATAGTGTCAATTGAAATAAAAGTATTATATACTAATATGTAGGATGATTAACAAGATATTGGACAGTTTGTAAGTGTATATACAAAAATAGGTGTGGAGGATTAAAACTGATCTATGGAATATTTAAACATTTGGTATGTGAAAGATTGCAATAGGGTTAATAATTACCTCCAGAAATGTCTGTGAAACAGGCTAAGTTTTAAGTTTCTCTTTAAATGTCCATTAACATGTCAGACGAAATCTCATCCACCTGCTTTATTTAAACTATCCTTGTGACATCCAGTAAGGAGTCATAAATACAGCATAGTTTAGAATCCCATTTTCGGCCTAGAAGGTACTTATAGACTGCAATTGTTAATCTTAATTAACATGTTATTGTACAAAAGGATACACTGGAGAGATAACATGCTTTATGCTCACGGATTCTGGGTAATAACATATTGTATCCGCCATAACTCAGCCATGACATCGTACATCCACAAACGCAACATAGAGCAGTTAACGTACTTGCAATATCACATGTACTGGTCCATTCACAAAGTTAAATATGTTTACCTTAATGGTTTACTCATGATTCATGCATTTTAGTTAAAATACAAATTGACTAAAAATTTTATCTTTTTTGCTAACAGACAAATTGGCATAATGATTACAGGCATGTTCTCACACAAGTCTAGAATAAGAACAATTTTAGGGTTTCTGAGAGTCTTGGTAGAAAAAATTCTCCATGTACCACCTCATATGCATTTTTCTTGTGATTGAAATTATTTTTGTGAATACCACATTTTGGTATAAATAAACTTAAAATTTTTACACATTGAACTCTGTATCTCTTCACACCGTTCTTAAGCCTTATGTTATTTTAATTTGTTTCTGTGTTATTTTTCACTAATGTTTTTTTCAATATTCAAATATAGAGTGTCCCTAGATGCTCCCTTTAATACATGGCTTAGACGTACCTGCTGGCAAGTGGGGCTTACCACCCTGCATATTCCTCACCCCTCAGCCCACTAATGGCCTTCACCACCTTGATATTCTCTCCCCATCTAAGCTGGTGCCAGCCTCTGATAAATGTAAACCGGCATACCTGCCTTTAACACTCTCTACTCATCAACATTTCATAGCTAGGTCCATAACCCATAACATATGAGAGCGATGCCATTTCTACTACGTTAGATCCTACCTTAATTATATTTGATTGTTTATCTTGTATACTATTTTGCTTCTATACTTAAAAAAGAGGCCGACAACGCAAGGAGATCCATACCCAAAGCTCCCTACCCTTGCTCTGAATCTATCATTGTATGTTGCAAGGCTATACTAATATGTCTTTAATTATACGTCTCCTACTTTATTGTTGTAACCAATATCTTGCCTCAATAAAACATAGAATTACAACAACAAAAGCATGGGGATTGGGAGGACTAGCCATATAGACAGAGTGTTGTGACATGACAGAGGCAAGAATATTTTGGTAGATCTTAACAAGAGACGTCTCTCAGGGAAGAAGCAATAATTATAATGCATACAAATGCTTGACAAGTGCAGAGTTGATATGGCCCCTAGAGATTGGCTACTGGTGTCTAGTTGTCACTCTTTTGAAAGTCTTGAAGTATGCTATATCTATCCTACATTGTGTAGCCCATTTTCTGAATAATATATATCCGCATTCTACATGTGAATGATGGAACTCAGAGTGGGACATGTGTAGACAGTACAGATTTTTATGAGTGTTGTATGAGTTAGAATGTCATCCTGGGTACAATGTTGTATATATTACGGGTTGCCATGCGTTGGTGATGAGTGACATTTAGATGTAATTAGTAAAATCTTGGGGATTCCTTCATGTGCCATGTTCCTCTTAGACAGTGCCTCTCTTAATTCTTCAGCAGAGGCAACAAAACAATCATATAGTAACAATGCAAGGTCCAATTTCTGGGGTGTTTTTTTATAACTAGTGGGTCTTTCTAGATAAAGCCTCAACGCATCCTTTTATACGTTTTGATGTTTTTACAGCTTTGTTCACATCTTTTCCATGGCATTCTATTTTAAAAGATTTATTTTCATGATTTCTGTGCCACCGACATGGAGTACTCAAAATAAATGCATTGCCAAAACATATTATATGTTGTATATATATTAAATTATATTACATATATATATATATATATATATTTATTTTTTATTATTTTTTTTCATCATGTTTTGGCTTTATTTAATTAACAAAGCCCTGGTGGGCACACCCGTTAAAATAGTCGTCACCATTAGATAAAGAAAATGAATGAAAGTCAGGGTGCTCACTCCAAAAGCCCCATTTCCAAGAGGCTATACATATAATCATATAATACTAGAAGGAGGAGCACAACTAAGTAAAACACAAAAAAGCTTTATTACACCAAAAAACACATGTATAACAGGTATCAGCATAGATATTAAATATATCCAATATGCAAACAATAATTGCAGATAAAGTCAAAATAGAAAAAAAACAGTATTGATCAAAAAATGATCCAATTAAAGTGGTATAACCACTAATTCAGAGCAACAGTATATTAGATACCTGTATATACTGATAAACAAAAAGATACATACCAAGAACAACAGGAAATATGAGAGGAGGGTACAGACATCAAATATAAAAAAATAGCCCCCAATGTTTCGGCCAATCCGAAGGGATGCTCCCTTGATAAAAGCGGATTCGCTGAAACGTTGGGGGCTCTTTTTTTATATTTGATGTCTGTACCCTCCTCTCATATGTCCTGTTGCTCTGAATTAGTGGTTATACCACTTTAATTGGATCCTTTTTTGATCAATACTGTTGTTTTTTTTTTCCTATTTTGACTTTATCTGCAATTATTGTTTGCATATTGGATAGAGATGTTTTACCATTTCCAATTCTTTGATATCTATGCTGATACCGGTTATACATGTGTGTTTTGGTGTAATAAAGCTTTTTTTGTATTTTACTTAGTTGTGCTTCTCCTTCTAGTATTATATTGGCTTTATTTAATGCCAGATATACTACCAATCTTTTAGATAGCCATGTATTTGGCATGAGTAGCCCTGCTCAACTGTCTGACCGTGTCCTGGCACATTTGCAAACTGCATAACTAGCATGTCACCATTCTGGCCAGGATACCAAGTATCACCCTCATGTCCAGATCTCATACTCATTAAACATGATTAATATGCATTTGCCAATGGTACATTTTTCCAGTGTATGCATGAACAAGAATTGTTGCACACAGCCAGCTCCAGTAACCTGTGACAGCACCATTTCTTGCACAAAGGAGAAAGTGAGCTTGCAGCATGGAGTGAGGCTTGATAGACCCATATATGCTTTAAACCCTGGTTTCCCTGAAATCACTGAGAGCTATAGCAAAAGCTTAATTGACAGTTGTGGTTACCGATACCATCTGCACATCATGCCAGACACATCAGGAATTACTGACTGAAAAAAGGAACCAATGTAAACTGGATACAGGTGCTACAAGAACAAAGAACAGGTGTCTAGCCCAGCTGGGTTCACACTTGCAAGTCACCCTTTGCCAGACACATATTCATTAAAAGAGTTGATTATGTCACAGCTCCCCCTACTGTTTTGTTCTGTATCCAGTTACCAAGTGCACGCACACGGTCATAATGCTGGTAAGGTACAAAATTCTCCCTGCTGACCATAAATAGGTTACATATGCCCTACAATAAGGTAGTATTACAGGACACCTGATGAAGGCAAAGATTGTACATAACAAACATATGCCCTGCCCCCTCAAGACACTTTTTTATGTGTTCGAGAGGATAATCCTTCTATTGTATAGGACATCTATTGGCAACTAACGCCAGATAATACTATGCACTGTTGTTTTGGGATTTTTTATGACATCACGTAATCAGTGATTATTATTACATCCGACGCTGATCAACCACAACATTAAAACCACTGAATGGCGAAGTGAATAACATTGATTATTTCGTTACAATGGCACCTGTCAAGGGGTGGGATATATTAGGCAACAAGTGAACAGTAAGTTCTCGAATTTCATGTGTTGAAAGCAGGATAAATGGACACGTGTAAAGATCTGAATGACAGTGACAAGGGCCAAATAGTGATGGCTAGACAGCTGGGTCAAAGCATCTCCAAAATGGCAAGTCATGTGGGGAGTTTCTGGTATGCAATGGTTAGTACCTACCAAAAGTGGTACAAGGAAGGACAACCACTGAACCAGCATCAGGGTGATAGGCTCCCAAAGCTCATTAATGCACATTGGGAACAAAGGCTAGCCCGTCTGGTCTGATTACACAGAAGTGCTACTGTAGCTCAAATTGCTGAAAAACTAAATGCTGGTTCAGGCACTCCAAGGTTCAGAAATGGCAAATTTATTGAAGCCCAAAGTAATAAAATTTCGACCATTGTGTTACTTAGGCCTTCAATAAATTTGCCATTTCTGAACCTTGGAGTGCCTGGACCATCTTTGTATTTTATGCTATTGCCACTGGAACCTGGTGGTTGGTCCTGGTTTGGTTGCAGCCTGGCTCAGATTGATGGGATTGAGTGCAGTTCCTTATGTCTGTTGGAAAGGAAAAACTAAATGCTGACCAGGTTCCAGTGGCAATAGCATAAAATACAAAGATGGTCCAGGCACTCCAAGGTTCAGAAATGGCAAATTTATTGAAGGCCTAAGTAACACAATGGTCGAAATTTTATTACTTTGGGCTTCAATAAATTTGCCATTTCTGAACCTTGGAGTGCCTGAACCAGCATTTAGTTTTTCAGCAATTTGAGCTACAGTAGCTCTTCTGTGTAATCGGACCAGACGGGCTAGCCTTTGTTCCCAATGTGCATTAATGAGCTTTGGGAGCCTATCACCCTGATGCTGGTTCAGTGGTTGTCCTTCCTTGTACCACTTTTGGTAGGTACTAACCATTGCATACCAGAAACTCCCCACATGACTTGCCATTTTGGAGAAATTTGTCTGAGCCCACAGTGCATCTCAGTTTGCTGCGTATGGGGCTGCTTAGTCACAGACCGGTCACAGTGCCTATGATGGCCCCTGTCCACTGTGGAAAGTGCCTTCAATGGGGACGTGTGCATCAGAACTAGACCATTGAGCAATGGAAGAAGGTTGCCAGGTCTGATGAATCATGTTTTCTTTTAGATCAGGTGGGTGGCCGGGTGCTCGTGCATCATTTACCTGGAAAAGAGATGGCAGCAAGATGCACTATGGGAAGAAGACAGGCCGACAGAGCAGTGTTAAGCTCTGTTAAGTGTACTGCTGGGTCCGGGTATTCATGTGGATGTTATTTTGACAGGTATACCTACCTAGAGCTTGTTGCACCCTTTCATGGCAAGGTTGTTCACTGATGGCAGTGGTTTCTTTCAGCAGGATAATGCACCCTGCCAAAAACTTTTTTAGGAATGGTTTGAGGAGCATGACAGGTGCATAGTCGCCATATGGGCAGGTGGAATTACGCCCAAAATACCATCCACTAAAACACTGACACTAAAGTATGGGTCCATATGTTCACAGCTTTTATTAATGATAATAACAATATATTTAAAGTCATTGCCCCCCCCAACCCTGCCATATAACACCACATATCCCCAAAACAAAAGGCAATGACCCATATTTGAACTGCAAATATAAATAACATAAATAACAATAATGAAAAACATCATAAACATAATGTAAAGTGCCACAACTTTGTTAACTTACCACTGTAGGGGTATAGCCAGATACCCCTACCACCCACCAGGTTCTGAGTCACCACCGAGCTCGAAACCTACCAAAGTTCATAACGAACCGTTTAACCAAACTCTTGACCAGCAGCCCCTTATAATCCAACTCCCAATCCTTGGGGGCCTTCCCCCTATGCCCGCCTCCTAGCACTGTCAAGGCCCCTTTCCACTAAGCTGCACTTGTTCCATAGGATTACATTTCAAAGAGTTCGCGGTGTTGGCCTCCAAATTCCCCAGATCTCAATCCGATTGGCCATCTGGGGGATGTGCGAAATCTGACCTATGGAGCCCCCACTTCGTAACTTACAGGATCTGCTGCTAATATCTTGGTGCCAGATACCACAGGACACATTCAGAGGTCTCGTGGAGCCCATCCCTCGACAAGTCAGAGCTTTCTTGGGTGCACAAGGGGAATCTACACAATATTATTGTGTACTGATAAATAGCAACTAAATATCTAAAAGTCCCTAAGGCTATTAAATCCACATGCACTTTCCATAATTATTCTCAAGCAACTAAAACCAAAAGAACAGTTTATGGTGCTTCCCTATCAGTGCATATACAATCCACAAGTATAATGGTAACTAATTCTTAAATAAATAAGGGAAAGAACCCAGAGCCCCTGACGAGCATGTTTCCTCTCTCTGTTCCAACTAGCAACTTCAAAAAAAACACCCCTCTTGTATTTGGCTTAGATCTAATACTGAACTTTTATTTTGTGCTGGGTTCAACAGCTTAGAACGCCATAATCAGTCGTACGTAGTGATTTCAAGACTACAACAGCTAAAAGCACAGAAATTGCATGCATATAAAAACGCGGAGGATAAACGAACATATACAACTTCAGAGCAGATATAAGACACTTCGATAACAGATTCATTTTCGCTCAAATGTGTTCTGTAGAGAAGAAACATCTGGAAACCAGTCAGTATCACATTCCTTTATTCTGAAATAATTACAGATATCTAGCAGATATGATTTACCATAGTTATTGACATTTCACAACTGCATTCAAAACCCTATTAAATATCTGTGAATCTGGATAACATGGATTTACATCTCGTGACCACTAGCACATCATGAAGACAACGTGCATAACTCAAACATCACCCGTTATGCTGACAGCACTTGTCGTCCACCCAGCAGCCGTGACTCACAGAGAACCCATAACTTAGCCCACTCAACATCATACGTCATTGCATCTAAATGTGCAACAGCTCTCCCCAAAGAATGTTAGCAGAAAGGTTAGCTAACAGAAAGGCCAACAATAAAAATTAATGGAGTTTCTAATAAATGCATTTTTCATACCATCATTTCTTTTTTCCCACCACTTTTTATTCCCATTTGTTTTCTGCCCCTTTCAATGTCTTACTCTTACTCTTACTTCTCTCCTTTTTTTTTTTTTTACCTCCTAGTACATTGTACTGTTAGTATATTCATTCGTGTGGCAGCTGAGAGCATTCTGAGTTTAGTACAGTGTGATATAACATATTAACCAGGTTCAACGCAGTGCTACTATAATTACCAGAGAAAACTTGTGTTTCGTTAGTAGTTCCTATGTGTCTAGGATCTAGTCATTAGTTGCCGGTATTTGAGAACTTTCGGTGCGTTGGTGGGTCCTAGTGTGCGTGAGGGTGATGTGAATTGTGCCCCAGAGCCTTCATGTGTGGTATTAGCGTCGGGCATAGGGCTTAAGTGCGACGAATTTGGGTGGTTACATACAAGTGTGTTCTATGACCCCTAACCTAGAGCGGGTTGCGGGGGGGGGGGGCGGTGAGTGGTAATGGCCATTGTGTGTGCCTTGTTTGTGGTGGTGGTCAGTGTAAGGTGTAGGCTAGCCTCTAGTGGGCGTGTTAACCTTCGGTGTATAGCACCCCGGGGGGGGGATGTTGTGAAACTGGGAGATGTAGCATAAACATGAGTTATTCAAAAACTCCAACGCATTAACTAAACAGGTATGTAAATATTGCGCCTGTGTGCTGTTTGAGTCATGTGGCATCTATCGGGGTGCCTCTCCCTCGGGGTAAGAAGGGGACAGTCCTTGTTAGTCCCAGTCTATGAGCGGTGGCGGGTGCGTCACGTGTGCCAGGTTACCGGTGGAAGCCCCAATGCTTGAAGGAATGGGTCCGCCTCCTGTATAGAGGTGAGTTTAAGAGTGGTACCATTGCGGTCCACCGACAGGGCTTTAGGTAATGTCCAGCGGTGTTTTGCCTCTTGTAGCGGCAAAAATGTTGTTTCTATCCGCTAAGGTTTGGCACCGCAGGATAACTTCGCTGTTTGTTAGGGGAGGTACCTGTCTCGGTTTGCTGGTGCGAAAGATCCCTGCAAAGGTCAGCTTGTTTGCCTGCGAGTGTGGTAGTAAGGTTGCAAAGAGGCATCTGAGGAAGTGTGGTAGTTCAGAGTGACTTACATCGTTGGGTATGCCCCTTATTTTTACATTGTTTCTGTGGTTTCTGTCTTCTGCAGCATCCAGTTTGTTGAGCAGGGCAGAGTGGGAGGTTTAAAGCTGCATTACTGTTTCTTTAAGGCCTCTCACCTCGTGCTGCATGTCCAAAATGTCCTCCTCCATGGTTTGCACACGGTCTGTCACCGCCTTGATCTCGGTGAGCAGCAAGGCCATGTCCGCAGCGGACATCTGTTTCAGCTCTGCCAGGAGGTTTCTAATGTCCAGTTTGGTGCCTGGGGCTAGTGCATCGGGGTCTGGCTGCATGTCCATGTGTGACTGTAGATAACTCTTTATCTTAAGTTCCAACTGTCCCGATTTAGGAGGAGCAGTCTTCATTTTTGGCTCAAATCCCTCTGTACTTTTTTCTATCCTAATGTCCCTCTTTTCCAGGAGCTCTATATTGTTGACACACTGCAAACACTTCTATACACACACTTTGACAAAATATACACTCAATGACACACACTGCTATACACAGTATACACACAATGACACAATACTACACACACTCAGACACATTGTACACACTGGCGCACTGCTACAAACACACATAGTATAGAGACTGACACACATTGCTATGCACACACTCACTCAGAAACAGTATACAAACACACTACTACACAAGTAAGTAGTTTTTTAGTAATTCGAAGAATTTTCACTTACTAATATTTTTTTTCTCTCATGTCACTATCTGTGATGCTACATAACTTCGGGTAATGTCACGCATATATAAATAATTATGCAAATTAGCATGTCAGGTATTTTTTTCCAAGAAATGTGGCAAGCCCTAAATGTACCCCATTGTTGGCAGGTCCTATCATAGCAACCTAATCCTTCCTCCTGGGGCTCTCTACAGTGCAATGGTAAATGGGGCCATGGAATGAAGCACCTGTGACAGAGAGGAATGCAAAAAATCATATATTGCATATGCCTGTCACAACATGTACCCCATTTTTGTCAGGTCCCATCCTAGCAATCTAATGCCCTATTTAACATTGCACTGCAGAGAGTCCCAGGAGGAAGCATTTCCTAAATAAGTGGATTAATCTTATAAGTGCAGGCATTCTAGGATTGGGTCTGCCAAGAATGGGGTACATTGACGTTGTGGCAAGTTTATATATACACTCCCTCTAGCATGTAAGCTCATTGAGCAGGGCACTCAATCCCTCTGTTCCTGTGTGTCCAACACATCTGGTTAAAAATACTTTCTGTTAGTCCACCCATTGTACAGCGCTATGGAACTTTTCATAAATAATAATAATAATATATTATGATATTATACTGAAACTAAAAGTTGCAGGACCATTCTGCATCTCTAAATATGTACAATGGTGATAACTTAGAGGTGTTACATCTCAGAGCATTTCTTTAATAATCCTATGTGATAGTCCAGGTATTATGAGAAAATAGCTGGTCTGGTGCAGACTATCAATTGTCAAGAAAATAATAAGGAGCAGGAAAACAAGAAAAAAGTTAAAGAAATTATGTACAGTTTGTAACAATGTTGTATGCAAGAGTGATACGGCTAAAACCCAGATCCAATAGATTTGTAATGGATGGTGGCAAAATAAAGTGTATACAATCCTGAAATAGAGTCCCCACTATGTAATAATTAGCCCAAATAGGAGTTTTCTTGGTTTTGTATGCAGTGGTGAGAGGAGGGGGAATATTGGCCCGCAGACAAGTCTGTGTCCTATTGATAAGGTAAAATGACATTTAAATTATCATAAGAAGCACTTTTGATTCTGTAAAGAATCCGCTATATATTTGTTTGCGTCAGAGGTGGGTTTTCGGTCAGCTGGCCTATCGAGGTGTGCCACGGCAGCAGGAAGCATAATGTGGTAGGTTGTGTTGATCAGGTCAAAGACTTGGGTTCTGGGAAGAAAAGGTATAGATGGTGATCGGTAATTTCATCCTCCAGTCAAAGAGCTGTAATAGCTTGTTGATCTAAATCTTTGGCCAATTTGCCATGGTCGTCTGGAGCTCAACAGGGATGCATCCTCTCATTTGTGTGGTCACGCTCTTCCCTGTAACTGTTTCTGATTTATAATGGCTTGGACACAAGGCAGGCATTTGACTAATGTCGCAAATTGGCTATTACTGAGGATGTAAAAAGTTTGATTCATCCACGTTCTGGGAGATTCCATCTATGAGTACTGTATGCATGAAGTGACCTGGTAAACATCTCTCAGACAAATGCATGCATTCTAACTCAAGGAGAGGTTGAAAGTCAATATAAAACCAACAGTGCAACATGTCCCAAAATCAATTACATGAAAAACCTGTGACGTAAGAGTTGATAGTCAATTAAGCCATGATCGACTACAGCTCTAAAATATTTAGTGACTTCACTGACAGCTAAGTTGGCTAAAGCACATGTTATGTATGAAAACGAAGGTTTTTGGCATTACCCACTG
Organism: Pelobates cultripes; assembly: GCA_933207985.1. Lineage (NCBI taxonomy): Eukaryota > Metazoa > Chordata > Amphibia > Anura > Pelobatidae > Pelobates > Pelobates cultripes. The sequence continues at coordinate 26,562,149 of OW240916.1, forward strand.
ATCAACCAATCTGTTCATAACGTATCTTACTGCCTTTGACCCCAAATATGTTTCCTCCAAACATCTGCTCATTTTAAAGCTGCTTTAAGCGACATTTGGCCCCCGCTGATTCAGACTGTATACTGCATTAGTGACTATATGAGTTGCAGAGCTATGGGCGTTGGAAGTCACCCCTAGTTGTGTTTTAATCTGTTGCTAGGAGTGTCCTACTTTGGATTCCAGGAGAATTAGGAATTAATTGCAACCCTGGGAGTTTACAATCTCACACATTGATACCAGTGACATTCCAAATGTGATTTTAAGCCACTCTTAACTCATTAAATCTGTTTTTGAATCATACCTAAATTTGGCCAGTGTTTGGAGTTTACAAATACAGAGTTCACTACTCCAAGACTGCAAGAAGTCGGCCCGATTTCCATCATGGTAACAGAATGTCAATCGGCGTTAAAATAATTATCACATGTTTTTGTATTTTCATTATTCAAACTCCTATGATTACCTTTCATAAACAATTATTTACTTTTGAAATTCTTTAAACGTTTTACATTCTAGGACAAGACCAATCTTTTTTGCATTTTTATTATGTTTTAATATGTTGTTTCCCTGTTTCTCATGTTTTAAAAGACAGATACTGTGTTATTTTAATACCATATCGGGAGATATAAGGGGGTTGCTCCCCCCTTGGAGTAGAATCTCAGGGGGTGAATCTCGATAGAAAGAACAAAATATAGGGTGTGCCAAAAATAGGAGGTGGGAGCCAAATGGGAGATAAGCTAACAAAACAAAAAAAAAGGCATAAAACAATATATAAGATAAAAAAAAAAATATAAAACAAACCAAGAAAACAGATACTTGTAATAAGATTGTGTGGGAGGGCCTCTTCTTCTTCCTGGAATTCACTGGTCACAAGAATACTCAGAATCCGTATATCTATAGAGTGCTGGTGTCTTCTGTGTAATCATTGTTTTCCTCTCTTGGTATATCAGGACGAAAGCCACTGAGTACCTTCAAGGTGTCATACACAGAATGCCGAAAAGCATTCCTCCCAAAAAATAGAGACAGTTTTTAAATTAATAAACTACAGACTAACCATATTTAGTACAATGTGACACAGCATAACACAATAACCATATTTAGCACAAAGTGACACAGCATAACACAATAACCATATTTAGCACAAAGTGACACAGCATAACACAATAACCATATTTAGTACAAAGTGACACAGCATAACACAATAACCATATTTAGTACAAAGTGACACAGCATAACACAATAACCATATTTAGTACAAAGTGACACAGCATAACACAAGTGGAGGGAAGTGGGAAGTTTTTGACCATGCAACCAGGCAGAAAATAAAGCATTCAGCATTAACAGCACCTGTAAATATTTATCTATCCATTAGCCCCGTTTTGTACTGAAAGTCTGGCTCTTGAGCCTATACAGGTTTTTAAATTAGGGTACTTCATTGACAATTACTATATTGAATAATATCTAGTTATTTAGTTCACTCACTTGTCCACACAATGTACTACATATTTGTCTAGCTATTTCTTAACCCCTTAAGGACCAAACTTCTGGAATAAAAGGGAATCATGACATGTCAGGCATGTCATGGGTCCTTAAGGGGTTAACTACCTGTGAAATCAATGTTGGATTGTCTGTAGGTGTCTTGGGACAACTTTGTGGTTGCACTAATATAAATAAATAAATAAATAAATAAATAAAACACATGTTATTGATGGTCGTAAAGGTGTAGTCTGTAGACTATTGATATTGTTTTACTTGTGCAAATTTTCAAAAATAAAAAATATATACATGTAAGAGACAACAAATGTATTATATAGATTTTTTTAAATGATTACAGTTTAGCAGTTTCCTGCTCCCCCCCCTTCCTCTACAGCAGTCTGACTGATAATGATTGATGGCTGCCATGAAAAGGAGCTCGGGGCAATTCGATATATGAAAAACTTGAGTTGTTAGTAGAAAATGTCCACAGTGACTCTAGATCTCAGACATCCTTATTGGCTGTAGAAATTATTTATGATGTCATCCATTTGGTTTGCATTGGGACGACGGAGTCTGGATGTCCTAGGAGAAGACATGTATATTACTTATAAGTAACCCTATTGAGCAGTTAACTATTAATTAGAAAGTAGACTCATAGATTTATCGTCTTTTTCATAACAGAAATTTTTTACTTTTTTTTTGCTTATTGATGTTTTTAAATTAATTTATTTTATCATCCTCAAGTATATTGCAATTAGTAATTTTATGCGCCAATGCAATATATGTTTATTACTATCGTAATGGTTTTCACAGAACGCCCATATGGGTATTTAGACAAACTAAAATAATTTAAGAGTTGCTGTAGAGAAAACACATAACGAATGGGCTTACGTATTTATTTATGTCTGTGTGAAATAATATATTCACCACATGTAACGTCACAAACATGTTTGGATTTCATTTATGACTTTTTATAAGGTTTCCAAGCATCTAAAATAACTGTAGCATGTGCTGCTCCACTGAGCCTGAGATTGCGCTGATAATTATTTTGGAATTCAGTTCATACAGTTCTCAGACTTGTCCCAACTGACCAATCTTCTGCTTTTTCTCTACTTGACAGTAATCATAATGCAGAATGCAGTCACAGTTGCTGCTAGACTGTAAGCTCCAAAGCAGCAGTGTTGCATCACAATTCCATGCAGTCATGCTATTCTAAAGCTGCTGCACTCCAGATAATTACTATATGCTGTGTTTGGCCACATCTGATACAAAGGGGGAGGTTTTTCAAAGTGCAAGTCTATATTGCATTTTGTTTTTGTGTAATTTGTTTTACTCAATTTATTAAAACCTTTGCTGCTTTGTTTGCGTCGTGTGATTTTTGAACATACACAATTTATTCAGTTTATCAATCTTTGTTAGACTGTTTCCTCTAAAAAAGTGTTCTGTTTCACTTCTATTTTTTTTCACCACTAAATTTGGCGGCCTTTTCTGAAATTAATATTTGTGCGAAAGGTAGAACAAATTTAACTTTTTTAAGAACAAGGGAATACATTTAAACAGGTTAGATGCTGTTGAGTAACTTATGCAGATAAACTACATTTTGCAGTCATTGTTGAATGAGTACAGTTTATAAGTATACATCTTGTTTAAACAACACACTGAGTTGTTAAAACTGGCTATGAAATCATAATTGTGTTTCTTCTAAGAAATATAGTTAATTGTTTCTTATTCAACACGTTTGTTCCTCTTCTCATATTTGCAAAAAAAAGTCTACATTATGTGACTTTGTTAGCACAAGTACCTCTCACGCCTTTAGCTCATCTCAGATGGGTTTATATGAGAGCGAGGATGATCTGGCTGACAGAGATGTTACCTACGGGGGATGCCTAGGATTCAGAGGTTAGTTGGGTCTCTGACGTGGCCAACATTGTACATAATAACCATTGCTTTACGAAGAGTGAAGATGGGGGCAAAATGATACCCTGCCTAGGATCGAATTAAAATAGGAGATAGGTTTTGTGACACTCAGTTGAATATAAAGTATTTGTTTTCTCTGCCACAGGAATTAACCTTGTTTACCAGGCCAAGAATCTGATATGTAGAGGATAGAGACCCCAGAACTCGGCGATGTGGTATGATGGTGATTTTATTCAGCCCTCAAACAAGTTGTGGCAATGTTTCGACAAGCCACTTGACAAACACACATTGTGTCAAAATGTTGGCTCACTTTGTTTGATGCCTGAATAAAATCACCATAAACCTGTTGGTGGTCCATGAGGGCTGGGTTGGAGAACACTGGCATAGACACTGGAGAACACATTGAATGATAGTTACATACGAAGGTGAGTGGGGCAAGGAGATGTTTCAGAAGGCACTGGTCAACATTCCAATTTGTAGTTTTCTTCAGTGCCCAACATGCAAGAAACTGTTAACAATTAGTAAGTGATCGTTTTTTTTCTATTACAACATGCACATCAAATTTACTGCAACCAAAAACTTTAAAGTTGCTGTGTTTGTTATTTCATGTTTAAAGCCTCGGATAGCAAAACATTTTAGAGATTAAGCACTAAATTATGTCGCCTTAAATATTCTTCAATCTGGCCATTGGAAATGATGTGTGTCTGGAAGATGTGACCGGTGTCTTAAGATATCCTGTAGAATGCAACTTCCTATCGTTTATTGCCACTGACTGTTCTTGGGTGTCTCATAAAAGAGTTGTTATCACAAGTTTAAAAGCGTGAAGAGTGAGGTCAATAATGTCTACAGGTGGCCTCCAGACTGCAGCCAGTTCATGTGCACGTATGTAGTAAGGTCAAACATAGATTGTATAACAATCACCCATTTTTCCTATACAGCTGACCAGCTACAATTTCCAAGCATTGTGCGATGTGCAATATACTGAAATATCCAATGTTCATGAAGCAAATAAAAAAGACCTTACCTACTGGAAGCACAAGAGGAAAGCTAAAGAATAAATTATACAATGTACAAGTGATCCAGGATATATAAATTTTTTGGATATAGAGAAATACACATAGAGAGACAGTCAGGACACCATAACAACTTCAACAAAGTTGTTATGGTGCTTCCCTACCTTTAGTTGTTAAATTGTTCATAAATGGTCTAACCCCAAAATTGGCTCTTCTGCACCATTCTTCGCTGCCCCGGTCCACGTCTGCTTTCTTAAATAAGCTAGAGGAAACCATGGACTGCTACCAGGCAGGGGCACCGCTGATTGGCTGTGATTGGTCAGCTGTTGCTCTAAGCCACTCAGTAGCTCTCCTTTCATAAAAATGGCATTAGAACGGTACTACCGTGAAGTTGTTATGGTGCTCAGAGTGTTCCATTAATATGTATTTATTTTAGGTAAAAAATCACTTGAGAAGTCGGAGAATCCAATTTTCTAATTGTGAACTAGGAGATGGCAAGACACACAAGAAAATACACACTGAAAATAATGCAGTGTAATTATGTTGCAGAAGGTGTTGGCTGGTCTACAAAATACAAAAACATCTGCCAAGTTCCACTTGTATCAGCTAAGAACTGGAAGATGGGGCACAGTGATGCATTAAAATAGAATGGAAGAATCGCTCCTCTACCAAACTTTACAGTAGATAGATACTATGTATTCCTGTAGGTAGCTTTGTCCTGGCACCAAATCCAGATTCTTCCATTAGACAATCAGATACTGAAAAATGATGAATTACTCCAGAGAGCACATTTCTACCCCTCCAGAGTCCGGTGTCAGAGTGCTTTACACCACAACAGCTGTCACCTGGAATTGCGCACGTTAATGTAAGACTTGTACGGCTGCTTGAGCATGAATACCCGTCTCATGAAGCTCCCGATGCCCAGTTTTCTTGCCGATGTATTTTCCAAAGGCAGTTTGGAAATCTGTAGTGAGCAATGCAACAAATGATCAGATATTTTTAGACACCACAAGCTTCAGTACTTTGTGCCGTCCCCCCAGCCCCCCCGTTTATGATTTGTGTGGTCTACCATTTTGTAACTAGGTTGCTGTCGGGCTTCATATTGGCACTTACAGTTGATCAGGGCCAAGTCTAGTAGGCCAAAAAGTTCCTGAACTAGCATATGGCAAAGGTGGCATCCTATGACAGAGCCACGTTTAAAATCACAGAGCTCTTCAGTAGAACCCACTGTACTGCCAATGGTTGTCCATGAAGAATTCACTGCTATGCTGGGTTTTATGTAACCGTTAGCAATCGTTGAGGCTGAAACACCTGAACTTAATAATTAGTAAGAATGTTTATATATGTACTAGTTCTGCCTGAAATTTAGGCCTTAAATATAACCTATATATAACATATTTCTGTTTAGAGTATTTTTAATTAATTTAATACAATATATATAACTAACCAGAGATTTCTGAGATTTTGTGTCTTTGGACCTTTTAGTTTTTTACTCTGTTTTTTTTTTTAGCCATTCTATTTTAGTAAAAAATACACGTGAAATAAATCCTTCGAAATGACAGTTCCTCTTTAAGTTGTTCTATAGTAACACAGATATTTACTTTTTCTTCTAGTTAATTGTGAGTACTGGCTTGTTACTGATCTTTGCATTTTTATTAAAGATGAGCAAGACTTTCACATAGGCCTGGGCACTTGTAATAGGTAACTTTAGGGGTATAATCTGGTTATACTGATTTCTTTTAAATCTTCTTTTTAACACAATAATGTGAATAAACCACAAGCCTCAATAACATAAAGGTATACTATAGCCACCAAAACAATTTTAGCTTAATGAAGCAGTTTTGGTGTATAGATCATGTCCCTGAAGTTTCACTGATTAATTCTCTCCTTTTTAGGAGTTAAATCACTTTTGTTTCTGTTTATGCAGCCCTTGCTACACCTCCCGTGGCTGTGACTGACACAGCCTGCATGAAATAAAATGGTTTCATTTTCAATCAGATGTTTACTTTCTTTAAAAGTTTTTATCTACAGATCTGCAGGGTCTAGTAAGCTATTAACAAATTAGAAGATAGAAGATAAGACATTCTAAATTAAACAGAATGTGCAATAAAAGAAGTGTAAACTACCCCCTGACTTGTGACCTTACCCACGAGTCAGGCACTGGTGCCCAATGCCACACAACTAACCACCCTGCAGCAGCAACCTACACTGACGCCAACCCCCACCTAAAAACGACCATCTACGACAACCCTGGCGGAACAGATATATAAGCGCCATACTATCCTCAGACAGAGTTCACTAATAGGACCAACACAACGCTCAGCACCCCAACTATGACCTCCTCATTGAAGCACGAATACAAATAACACAAACAGAGGAGCTGAATATACGACCCCCTACAAACAGAGGTCCGCGACAGCCAGGATAGTAATGATGCTTCGGCCCAAAGAGCCAGACCCGTAAGCAAACGAACTAATGTCGTACCCAACTGGTTTCTCCCAAATAACCACCCCGTTCTTTTCTTCTTTCTGTACAAATGTTCAAATGTGCAAATGAAACATGAAAATGAAAATAAAGAATCTTTAAAAAAAAAAAAGAAGTGTAAACATTAGATGACCCTTTACAGGAAGTGTTTAGAAAGGCTGTGCAAGTCACATGCAGGGAGGTGTGACTCGTGTTGTATAAACAAAGTGATTTAACTCCTAAATGGCAGAGAATTGAGCAGTGAGACTGGAGGGACGTCTTTACACCAAAATCCCTTTATTAAAATAATGTTGTTTTGGTGACTATAGTGTCCCTTTAACCATTATTGTGTCTATTTACTGTAATATAGCGAAAGTTGCATCCTCAAGAAGTTCAGACCTCCCCCTCTGCCTAAAGGTGGACAGTGTTTTTCATGAAATCATGTGGAATAAGATAATGCATTTAAAAAATAAATAAACTATAAATGAGATTTAATACTAAAACATAGAATGAATTTATACATTTATTAGATCAGTCAGTGAGATAAAAAATAGGATTGTTTTGTTTCAAACGGATTTATGTAACAAAAATACTGACGAGCCACTTGATCTGTTCTGTGCAGACCATTTACACTTGTATTTAAACCAGTTTTGCGGAGAAGTCTGAATGAATTATTCCAGGCATTTCAAAATATTTTGCTACATGTGGCACTTTCTATAGTAACTACAGACATGATTTGAGCAGCAGCTTAAATTAAATACTTTGTAATTCTCCCCTTTTCCTTAAACATCAGGCAGAATGAAGAGGAGATCGCACTGGAAAAACAAGATAAATTAGTTATTTTTTAATTGAAACTATACATTTCAAAACGAAGCCACTTATGTAAACATGTATAACATTGAAGGAGTTGTTTATTGAGCAGGAAAACTTCTTCAGTTTTGGACATGAGCCTTGTGATTGGTCAGTATCCCAACCTCAGGTTTGGGAAAAACCTTCCGTAAGATAAACATCGCAGCTACTAAAAAAATCCTCCCTCCTCTTTCTTTCCCCTATTCTGCTCTGGCATGCTTTGCTGCCGTCCAACCAAGGCCAACTAATTCTTCCCAGAAGCCTTTGCTGGAAGGTGCCCAATAAATCCCTAAGCAATGGTTCCCATCATCGTCTTGTCAACAAGACCACCGCTCAGACCACTGAACTCTATTTAGTCCAATCAGCGAGATTACTGAAGAGTCATCCCACGGGAGGCTTCAGATTTAATACTCTATCTACTTCTTTGTTGACTTAATGTGCTGTGAATTTTCAAAGCAATAGGAATATAAGTAGATGGTGTACAGAGAAATGATGAAAGCTCTATAACATGATGTTGGATTGGTAAAAGGGTCAGACCTGAGTTGGAGAACATTTACTTAATCACACTGATCCTATATATATAAGCAAGTCACAAAGTGTCATAGTTCATTAGATCGTGGACAGCTAAAAAAAAATATCAAAGCATCTTTAACTAGTCTTCATATTTGCAACATATGGGAGGAGGTTGTTTTTATAGATGTGTGAGGTCAGCACGGAAGGGAAAGGTTTAGATTTCAGGTGGGTTACCCCTTGTGGGCACAACATGTGCAGGTCCAAATTCCTTTAAAGTGTCAGTGACCCATAACGATTCCTTACTGCTTTCTATTACAACTTGGCTGTTAAAACACAAGAATCACAGACCGCATCCTTCTGATCTCTCCTTTCAACAACAAGCCTCATATGCTATTATCACTTGGACCCACATTTCAGTTACTTCTTACTTAAAACATATACGTAGAAAATGCACATTTTATTATCATTTTCTTGTTATTTATAAATTACCAACATTTTGCAGAGCACATTTGAAGCTCTTAATCTTTAATAAACTTGCTGTCTTATTCCCTTGAGGGATTAGCTGATCTATACTTTTCAAAGCATTTATTTTATATCGCAATAGTATTTTATCGCATTAGTATTTTAAAAGCTAGTGGGACATTAAGTTATGGATGAAGAGAAAGTGATATAAGTATCCCCTTGATCTTTCTTTCTTTTTGGTTTATAGTGTGTAATTCACTCTTTTACAAACCACATATATACAGTTGAGTATATTAGCCTATAGCTAGTAACATCTGCTGCTATAGACACCAGATACTTGCAGACTAACAAATTGCTGGTGAAGCACAGAAACACAGATCTTAGCATGCGTCCTTCACTATGTTCAGCAAGTAGCAACAGGCTAATAGCGACTGGTCGGTGAAACTTAGCAACAGAGTTCTAACAAGTTTTCTTCTAAAAATAGGATGAATAGGGATTTATCTGTCAATAAAGAGACACTCTGCTGCCTAAATACAAAATGAATAAAACGCACTGTTTAGTAGATATACTCAAAATGAAAATGTGCATGTATTTACTTTTTATTGGGGTACATCTATAAACAACTTGCAAAGGCTGCAGACAAGAAATCTGTAGGTTTTGCAAGTCCTCCTTTTTTCTAACCCCTCCCAGACTTTCTATGGCTGTCCAATCATAGACGTCTCAATGCAGTCTTTGCAAATAAGGTGCTCTGGGCAATTGCTACCTCTGGAGTTTAGCTCCACTGAACTAAACAACCAGGAAGTAGCAGGATAGTTGTCTGATTGACAGTCAGAGGGGTATAATCAGGTTAATTTCTAACAGTGTCAATTTCGCTTAAAATGTGCACTTTGTTTTTTTAAATAGGACACGCTCTTCACATACAAACCTTTTTAGCTTTAGGGATCTGGAGTGTACCTTTAATCAATTTACACCAGGCCAGAAACTGGTGTTAAATTTTTGAGGATTAGAGGCAGCTGGTAATTATTATTGCCAATTCCATTTCGCTTTAATGAGTAGCAACAAGATTGTAAACCAGTCGCTTGTTTATAGTGGTTAGCAGCTCCCGTGAAAAAAAATTGGTAGCCATTAGCCGCTACTTAGCGACCAGCTTTCAGTAGCAGCAGCCATTAACTCTCTGTCGCTACATTATGCAGCTGCTCGCTAACAATATCAACAGGCACAATAATGAATAGTGGCTGCTCACTAAAAAGTACTGACAAGGCTGAAAATTAGCCCAGAGTGTCAGCAAATAAACCATTTTAAGCCACAGTGATTCAGTCTTTATGTACAGTATGTATGGCTGGCCTTTGGGGTGTGAGCTGTGCAGGCGCACAGGGCGCCATAGCAACAGGGGCGCCATGCAGCCGCACAGCTCACACCCGGAGTCAGATTAAGCATTCGGCAAATAAAGCCTGATCTATTTAAAAGTCTGCCTGTGTTTCACCAGTCGTGAACCAGCTGGGGAGTTCGGAGAATTCTCCATCTGCCTCACTAGCACTCAGTAGGATAACCTAACCCTAATATTGAATATGGAGCCTTTCTCATCATGCTGATCTTACTGTGTCATTTCCTGGTGTGTGGAAGGGGGCGTATATATGACATCACATCATAGCCCTGCCTCTGTTTCTCACACACCTTACCCATGCGGTGCAGCTGCAGTGTGCAGGCTGCTGTTGGGAGTTACCAACCAGCTCCACAAGCTACACACTACACTCCCTGAGTCAGGACCACAGGAGAAAAAAATTAACTATATATTGAAATTTTATATATATATATATATTTTAGATTTTATTTATTATTGTAGCTGGAGGAAGAATGTAAGTGGTTTGGATAAGGAAGACAAATAAAATAAAGTGAAAATGGGAGTAACATAACATGAAGGGGAACTGAGGATTAAGTCTGAGTAAGGAAGGAAGAGAGGCAATATGAAGGAGGGGTAGAGAAAATTGGGTTAAAAAATAAATTGACATACACAAAAGACCCCTCCAAAATACACAGGCAGACAAAACACAATAACACACTATTTTGTACATGCTGTTCAAATACACCCCCACTTTTACACACTGCTACCTTACACATATTTATATTTACTGTCACAGTACACAAATACTCACTCACATTTACTCACTTTCATGCTACACATGTACACCCCCGGGTTTATACTATCATGCTACAAAATACAGGCCACACTTACACTGCCATGCTACACAAACAACATTTACATAATTACTTTGTAGCGGCACCCTAGTCCTAGCAGGGACTGTCCTCCACTGGGTACTCGAAAATATACTCAGGAACAAGTAAAACACTCCAATGGAAGAGTCGGGCACAGTAAAATAATCCAGGAATCTCCCACCTCATCCCCAGCAACTGGACGACACTCAGCTCTGGGGGTATATCTGAACTTTATTTACACATACACAGCTTTTATGCCATCTCCCATGCAAGGGGTCTCACAGGCAGAAAATGCAAGGGTTTCAGTCCCAGGATCCCTTGTGCCTGAGAGATAATTGCCTGAATAAACTCCTCCAATTTAATTATCTCTCAGGAACAAAAATCCCAAATATCCCACACCCCAAAAGTCCCCAAACCATACATATGAACCCCACAAAAAGTAGCTCCGATAGTCCCGATCAGAGTGACCAACATATCCAAGAATCACTCTGATCGGTTCGGTAGAACAGGAAAGGCATCGTGTGGAAGATTTGACCAGCCGGGCGAGGTGGTAGCCCAAAATAGTTCCAGGAGAATAGGTGCCCTGGCTGGTCTCTGTTTGTGGGGTTCCTCTGCTAAAAACCATATAAGGAATATTTTGCTTTCACGATACGAATGCTCCCCCTGTTCGGTACTTTATATCTCCCGAACGCCGTTCGTGTAGGTGGTCGGGAACAGGAACAGGCAGCAGTCGACAGTTTACCGGTGTTTGCGCGAGTGCCAAGCCGAAAATAGTTCCAAGCACTCGACGACCAAGTACTGCTGCCCTCATCTTGTCTAGAGACAAGATAGCCACCATTCTCCCAGCCACGTGTTTGGTGATACGAAATGGCGGCCACCCAGGAGAAGCACTCATTAATTGCTTCCCTTGTGGTTTTGCACTTAAGTGGTTGGTGTTAACATTCTAATGGGGTACAGGGGTGATCCTTGTTCGGGAGACGAATGAATTCCGTTCGTATGAAATCTCCCAAATAGCCAAAGAAGAACCACACGAAACAACTGGGGCAAAATACAGGAAATAACAGGGGGAAGATACATGCAGACAGGAAATTAAGTTAAACTTGGGAAGATGAAGTTGCATGGGGGGTAATGAGACAAACTGAAATTGTTAGAGAGGAGATGTTGTTTAAATTACTTAGACAGAGGATGTGTAGCCCCATGGAGAAAGTGCAGCTTAGGGAATAGGGCCCTGACAGGGCTTAGTGGTGATTGGTGGGCTAGTGTTTGGGAGTTGGATGATATATATAGGTCAGCCATTTTGAATCCTGACACTAATAATTTCACTTACCTTGCAGAGTTGGTCCCTCCCTCCCTAGGTTAGTGACCTGTTTGATTTCCCCGTTTGGAAAGTTAAAGGAAAACGAGCCTTCTTAGTTAATATAAGCAAGGGAAGTTAGTTGGTCGGTTCAAATGGTATACTGTTTGTAAATGTTTGGAAGGTGTCAAGCCCGCCGGTGGCTCAGAACCTCGGTGGTGTAGGGGTATCTGGGTATACCTCTACCAGGAGTAAGCGAAGGATATGTTGGCACTTTACATGTTCATATTTATATGGTTGTTACATACTGTTAAGTAATGTTGATGTTATGGGCCATTGTCTTTTATTTGGTATGGTGGAGATGTTCTAATGTTGGGGGTTGGGGTGGGCAAATACCTTAGTATGCGTGTATACGATAAGTTATTATTATTAAAGCTGTTTAAATATTGACCCATACATAAGAGTGTTGGTGTCTTATTGGGTGCGTTTTGTGTTAAGGTACTAATATCCCACCCCTGCCCATATGGCGACTATGCACCTGTCATGACACAGTGAGGACAGAAGGAAGCGAAAATAACAAAATGCACAGACATTCCACATAAACACTCCTGTATTAACAGACAAAAATATACACTCCAAATATATCTGCTTCTGCATTCACAGATATACACGGACATTCCATACACTCACGCTTCTACATTCACATACCCTAATATTTGACACAAATAAACCTCCACATTAACAAACACTGACTCCACACAAATACAATTCAACATTCACATACGTAGTAACATGCCAAATATTTTTTTTATAGAATTTATTGGAACTATATATACTTCCAGTCCTCCTCCGTAGATTGGGCTCTGAATCTGTCTCTGTTCTAAACACCATTCAATTAAAAAATTTTTAGAAATGAAACAAGAGTACATGCAGTCTTGCAGGATGAGTATTTACACTACAGCAAGTATAGACGGGCTAATCATATTACTGAATAGACACGTACAAAGATTTGTTGATTATAGTCACCAGAACAACTAGCGCTTATTGTATTTGTTCTGGTGAGTAGAATCATTACCTTCAGGCTTTTTGCAGTAAACAATGTATTTTCAGAGAAAAGGCAGTGTTTACATTACAGCCTAGGGATACCTTCACTGGCCACTCCTCAGATGACTGCTAGAGGTGCTTCCTGTGGCAGTGCTGCACAGTGACATTAAGTGTCTCCACCCTCTGCATGGAGACACTGAACTTTCCTCAAAGAGATACATTGCTGATTGGTCAGGGCTGTGTTTGGCTTGTGCTGGCTCTGCCCCTGATCTGCCTCCTTGACAATCTCAGACAATTCTATTCTTTGCTATGGAGCAGCAGCAAACTGGAATAAAGGTAAGATATTTCTATATTTAGGGGGAGGGGAGGGGGGGAAATGGGGGTTAGATAGTGTTTTTAACACTACAGGGTCAGGAATACGTTTGTGTTCCTGACCCTATAGTGTTCCTTTAAGAGATTCATCAGAATACAATTCCTGGCAATCCTCAAATGAATTGATTCTAAAAATTTTTTTATTTATTTCAAATCAGAACCATCCGAATTAAAGGGACACTATAATTACCAGAACAACTACAGCTTAATGTAGCTGTTCTGGTGAGTATAATCATTCTCTTAAGTCATTTTCATGCAAACACTGCCTTTTCAAAGAAAAGGCAGTGTTTACATTGCCCCCTATGGACACCTCCAAGTGGCCACTTCTCAGATGGCTTCTGGAGGTGCTTCCTGTGGTAGTGCTGCACAGTAGGCAGCACTCCCGTTCAGCATCTCCACGCTCTGCATGAAGAAGCTGAATTTTCCTCATAGAGATGCATTCATTCAATACATCTCTATGAGGAGGTGCTGATTGGCCAAAATGGAGTTTGGCCCCACCCCATCCTGTCTCCTTTGGATTTCATCCAAAACTGGATTGGCTAAAAAGCACTAATTCTGATGATGTCACCAAGGAGCCGGATCCACGCGGCGCTGGAAAGAAGGTAAGTTTTAACCCCTTCTAAGGGGAGCTAAAGGGGGAAAGCCACCTAAATGGTGGGTTAAACACAATAGGGTCAGGAATACATGTTGGTGTTCCTGACCCTGTAGTGTTCATTTAAAGTCCTTTTCAAAAATATTTTGATTAGGTTGATTAAGACTGGGCTCAGATGATACTAATTTTGTTGATTTGCAAATTACCCAATTTGTCAGAAATGTTATCGTTTAATTTGAAGAAGAAAAACAAGGTGCATATCAAACTGTTCAGTTTACTGTCCATAAAACGTGTGTTCTGACGTTCAGGTTAAACTTAATTTACTGAACATATTAAAAAACAAATTGTTTGTTTTTTGTAACTATACTACTTCTTTAACAGATGTAGAAATTTGTATATTCATCTAGACATCTGTTTTCATATGATCCTGATAGGAAACATGACATTAAGCAGTTTATCTGAATTTTAACTGGTTCTTTACTGTATGCGGAACTGAGCTAATGCTATTTGGAAAACATAAGCCCTGGTAATCCCATCATGAGATTGCAATCCACAGTTTGATTGCCATTTGATAAACAGAGCACCAGAAGATACACATTACATTCTCGGAACGCCAGGGAAACATCTCATTATCTAACGAGAAAGAGATCGTTAATACGGAGGCCAAGACACCGCACCCAAGCTTATTTTAGGCACTTGTTTTTAACAATAAAGTGATCGCACTAGGAAAATGTTATATTACCCCTTACATTTCTCTAACTGTATAGCACATTATTCCTGATAAGTAATCAGCTAATGGCATGTCTTTTGGCTACTGAAGCAGAATTCAATATTGTTTAAATATTTCAAGAGATTGTTTTAAGATGGGAAATGTTTGAGATTTTACTCTTTGATGAGAATGGCTATCTGGTTTTAGTGTCGTTCTCTAGAGCTATTAACTAACTTAATATATGGGGATGTGCAGGCTGTAGCAAATAAAACAAGTTCTGGAGACATCTATAACCAGTCTAAAATGTTTCCAATGAATCATATAATATTAATCCAGAACTGTTCTACCCAGCTCTCACTAGCCATAAATCAGTTAGAATTGGAACGAGGATTTAATGCATACCAACGTTTTAAATGGCCAAAGAACGACATTTTATTTGAAGAGGAATATTTAGGAGTGAGTGCTTTTTAGCTAACTTTAGACCTAAATTTTGATCATATATCAAGAAAGAGAGAGTTGTGGTGGGATCGGGATCTTGGTTGGAATGTCGATCGTACAGAAGGAATGCTTCTCAAATATTCCAAAGTACCATTTATTAATCTGGATCACAAAAACAAATAACGAAGCACTGTGAAAATGCAATTTGTGTGTGTCTCCGGAGAAATATCAGCTATGGTTTAAGTTCAGCTATTTTGGCCTAAGACTTTAGTACATAACCCTGTTGGAATTTCCCCTTTTAAAAATGTTTTTATACAATACAAATTCAGAGGTAATTGTAGTCTCATTTACAGAACATATATCAATGCACATCTGTATCAGACGGATTTACTATATTTAACTATGATATATCTATATACCACTATTGACTAGGTAATTATATATAAACTATAAACATAGCAATTTTTAACATGCTGTGATGCAGTCATATTGTATTTTGACTAATAAGCCATTTTAATCACTTTTTGTACCTCTATTGAATTGACTATGAAGACCGTGTCACTGTCATTAACTCCTAGATGGACCAACCCGCAAGGCTCAAGAAGAACAGTGTAAAAAAGAAATTTAGTTATTGTGGGTGGGAGAAGACATATCTCCCTCTCTCCGCTTCGATGAGCTGTGAATCTCAGATGAAGCTGTTTTGACAGCAGGAAAATCTTTGATTATTTATCTTGGCAGTGTTTAAATAACTCTCTGTCAGCATCCTGCTTACAAACACTCCGCATAGATCTTTCCAAAGGATCCAGGGTGGCCTCTTAACCCTTTGAAGAACAAAAGGGCCAACAAATAAATTTAGTGTGCTTAAAATACTAAAGCCCTATTGAAGTCAACAGTATTGGGACCAAAGCTAGTAGTTTAGGACGGGCTACCTTGACCTCCTCGACCATTCTCTTGCTTTTATAGCCTTTGCCCAAGGCAGGACGGTCAGTTTCAATCCTGATTTTAACCATGCGGACATGTCAAGGACTATTATGAGAACAGAGGGTTTGACTAACTCTGGATCCGAAGGGGTTATTGTTCAGATTATATCTCATCAAACTGACTCTATAAAGATGCTGCCTTATTAGGAGATGACACAAGAAAGTTCAAACTAGATTGAATTTTTTTAAAAACATTATTTATTTTTCTTTTCTAATTACTGTTTCTGAACCATCAGTTGATGGGAGCATGCAACACACGAGAGTTCCAACAGTTTTAGAAATACATAAAAGCAATCTTCGCAGATGAAAAAATAGGCACTTTGCTCCCCCAAAGAACGAAACATCTCAGCTGGTATCACACTTTACATCTTGTTAATTTATTTTTTTTATGTTAATGACATTGGGTCGGATGTCAATTTAGAAGTAATTCAATTTTGTAAAACATTGCAGTTTTTTGTGTGTAAGGAATGCCAATAGAAAGGAACTGCGCTAAATATTCTAGTGGTTACCAAGCATTTAAAAGTTTTGTGGTGTTACCCAGAAAAGACGACTGAATTGCTACTTCAGTCTGAATCTCTTCTATCTTGTCAAGCCATTGTTCCTTAGTTGATGTTGGTTTCCAGAGGGCAGGTATTAGAGTGTTAGCGGCATTAAGTAAGTGTCTCAAAATTGATTTTTGTATAGATAGATATTATTGGCATTGAAGTCATGTGTAGTAGTACTAAATCTGCTTTAAAAGGTGGGATTTCACCTATAATCTCAGAAATTGTGCTTTTTACCACAATCCAAAATGCTTGATGATATTTCCTGAAATCAGGACGTGCCAATCCTCCCCAATGTCGAGGAAACCATACTAGGTCATAAACGTGATTTCTCGTTCCTCCAAACATATTTTAAAAAACACTTTAGGTAAAGTATCATCTGTAATAGGTATAAAAGACGAGGGAGAATATTTATTTTAGATGTCGTAAACTTAACTCACTTTGACGATAACTCATCTAGATGAAGTTTTAACCCCCCTAAAGTCCACAAAACCATATATACCATCTAGCCTTGAGTCCAAGTCCATAAGACCATATATACATTCTAGCTTTGAGTCCAACCCTAAACATCCCTTAAGCATAAACAACTCAAGCCTGCCTGTCTACCTTGCAGTGTGCCATAACACTCAACAGCATCCTGAAATCAATTAACATTTTCAGTGTGAATAGAAAAGTCCAGAAACTATATATGGATGTAAAACAAAATGTTTGCTGCATGGTTATCCGGTTCTGTGGAACCCAACCTTATTGGACAATCTTTAAGAGATTTTAGTTCATCATATTAGGCATTGTATTCTATGATGCATCTGTTTCTTCTCAATCGGTTTATATTTTGTGTTAGTCACAGCCATTGTTACTATACGTTACTAAAGAGCGTTTGTGATGCTAAAAAGTAGTTTGTCAGTGTAACGGATCACCTGGCACCCCGACTGGGTACCTCTGTTGAAGGATGCTCCTAGCACTTCCTGAGGGCTCCAAGCACTCCACAGACACCTCCAGGCACTGGACGACACTCAGTCCTGGGAACTCTGGAACCGAATGAGGAATTAGCTCTAGTCCTTACAAGGACTTTCCCCGGTGAATCTCCTGAAAGCTGGAACAGCAGACACAGGAGCAAAGCTTCTTCCCTCCAATAACCAGATGACACAGTTTTGGAGTGTAAACAGGAACAGACAGAGCTGTGGTTTTATTGCTTCTTTTATACAGGTTTTTACATAATGTTACCACCTACAATGGCTTGATGTAATTATCACAGGCAGAAAAATAAAGTTTTTACACAATTCTTATAACTTCTAAAATATACATCCCATCTCCATAAAGTTAAATATTATTAATCAGCACACTTCAAATATAAACATATCCAAAATTCAGACAATTCCCTTCGGTGGTTAAAAAGTTAGTTTGAAGTCCTTTTTTTGACCGAGGAGGGACAAATCAGCCAGTTCCAACTGGTCTGGCAGGGTCCCTTCTGGAGAACAATGGGGGGAACGGGGGAGGCAAACCTTCCCATGGATTCAAAGGGGCAGTAAAAGTGTCCCAAAATCCAATAAGCCCAAACAATGTTTATAAAAGGCAAACACTCCCAGGGGCCATAGTCAGAAGGTAGGAGGCGGGCAAACAGGCACCTCCAAAAAGCAGTGGCGAGGTTACTTTCGCCAGTCAGCAGTCGGCAATTTAATTCTATCCTTAAGTTAATTCCTGGCCTTGACTTAGTACTGACTAAACAAGGACACATTGAAGAGAAAAGGTTGCTGTGGGTCCTTACCAAGTTACCTGCTGAAACAGCCTCTACACGTTTATGAACACCCAAAATGGCCTTTAGTCTGGTTGCCCATTACTACACTGGGTGGTGGAAGAGAATCCATCAGAATTACCAGACCAGATCTATTGCCTTCAGTCTGTTGCTCAGTGGTCTGTTTGTAACCATCACAGAAAATAGTTCCCACATCTTCTATCTGCGCATAGCACACAGATCTCTAGAATGAGTGTCAAAACCACCACACCATGGTCATGAGCTTGTAGAGCTGAGCCGATGAACATTTTGAAGAGAAATGAATAGGCCACTTTGGATAGTACATCCAGAACCACCAGTTCTAGGGCATCTGGTATCTCCCACTGAAGACTTCATACCCAGTAGATAAAGATCTTTTGCTTCACCCACCAAGACGTTTAATATAACCATTATGGACCATGTGGTTTTCCTTATTAAATCTTTTATACAAGCTGAAGGGGGACATGGATCGGGAGTCTACATTTATGGTGGATGTGGCGGAACCAATCTCGTCACTGTACACTGGAGAAGCCTAGTTGTTCGCCTGTTCCCTTTAGACTATGGCCCGGCAGTTCAAACCTTTTATTTTCCCTGCAGAAAGGCTTATTCGTGCCTTTCTGCTGGGGTGTTCGGTAGATCTACCAAACAAAGTACCGATTAATGGACCACCTGGGAACTGGAGTGTGCCGTCAATTGACCGCCCAGAAGCTGCGGTTAACCACAGCTTAATTGACGAAAGCTGGGTGGCCTTTGTTCGCTTGCCGAACACATGGCAGCGGCCATTTTAACACCCGAACGGACAGCGGTGTTCAGCGCCCAAACTATGGAACTGAAAACGGACACTGATTTGCGCGAACACCGCTGAGCCGCCAGCCTCCTTACCTCTGCATTCGGTAGCGGAACCGAATGACTGTTCATTCGGTAGTTTAACCGGATGAACAGCATCACCCCAGATAGCCCTGCCATGGAGCCTATTCGTGTAACGAAAGACTATGGGAAAGACTTTGGCTCCATGGCGATTGAACTGTATGTGTGTGCTCTGAGCGCCATTCAGTAATAATGTGCGCTCAGATCTGAGCTATCTGGGGATATGTTGAATGTACCTGTTTTGTGCAATGGCTGCACAGTTATATGGTTTTATGTGTTTTATTGTCTTTTGCTGCCATGTGTTCACTGGAGTTTTGCCTCTGTCCTTGGAGATAATTGGATTACTTCCTAATTATTTCCAGGATAGAAGACTCTGTGGAACTGGTTTTGGGCAGAAAAGCCATGCTTCATTTGGTTACAAAGGACTTCGATCTATCTTTTGAACCAATGGACCAATTTGGATGATTTTGACATATGTTTGTATTTGGAGTATGCTGATTCTGAAAATGTAAGTGAATGTGATGCATACTTTTCAAGTTATGAATAATGTGGAAAAATTGTATTTCTCTGCTTGTGATAATTACATTACCCATTGTGTAAGGTAATTGTATCACAGGCAGAGGAGAGGATTTTGTGTGGGAGTGTCTGAGTGTATTGTACATGTTTATTGGTTGTTTTCCAAAACCCTGTGGGTGGCACTAATGTGTAAGAATGTGTACATAAGAACAATAAACCCACAGCTCTGTCTGATTCTGCTTAACCCTCAAACGAAGTGTCGTCTCGTTATTGGGGGAATTGGATTGTATGCTGACTGCCAAGAGTGTAAACCTTTCGTATTGGTTTTTCCTGTTCAGCTGTTTCCAGTATTCATGTGTTTCCTGTTCGGGAGTTGGAGAATTCGTGTAGTTTGCAGTTCGGGAGATTGGTGATTGCACTAGCTGTCTGTGCATCTGAAAGGGGAATATCGCCTAAACGGTTTTTAACCTCTTGTGGGCAAAACGGACCGTTACAGTGGATAAAAAAATAATTCTACCAATTGCACTTGCAACATTCTACACAAAGAAATAAAATACTCTTGCACCTTTCCCTGGTGAGAACGCAAAAAACGAAGCTGGGGGCTTGATCAATATATTAAAACATTACTGCATGTTCCAAATAGGCAAACAATACTGCATTGGTGCATTTCACCAAGAGACTTTTTTTCCTGCATGTATTTTGTCACAATTATTTTTCGCTTACCAATAGGCACTCTGGTCAACTTTAACTAATCAAGTTAAAGTTGTAATTACTATATACTACTATATTGCACCCAATATATGTTTAACAAACATGGTGGAGGCAAAATATAACAAATTAGGATCCCCCCCAATCAAAAAAAAAAAAAAAAAAGTTATTCCAAATCTTAGAGGAGACAGCAGAGGTTCCCTATTTAAGCCCATAAATCCAAAAAGTCACTTGCTCCATAGGACCTCCTATCAGGTACCTGGAGGAGATTCAGGATCACAATAGTCAATATTGCTTTCATTCAGTCCCTCTGTATCCTCAAACCCTCTAAATGTCTTTCAGAGTTCATCAGTCTTGGTGCCTGAGTTGGATGGATCAGTTTATTTCTGTGTGATATGATTTATTCTCTATTGCACGTGTTTCCTGTTGGGGTGTGTACTTCCTTTCTGTATCTCCTGAAACATGGTTGTTATACATTAATACCTGGCAGTGTCTTTATTTATATCTCCTGTCCTGAAACATGGTGTCAGAAGAGATGCCTTTCTACAGTGCAAACTGTATGAAAAGAGTAGCTACATGACCACTTTCTGGACTCCCTGGGGCCGAAAGAGATGGCTCAAGCTGCCATTTGGAGTCTCCGTAGACCCAGAAGTAGATCAGCGAAAGCAACATGAACTGTTAAGTGGGCTCCACGGTATTGAACCAATAGCAGATGACATTCATATAATTGGCTGTGGTAATACAGATGGGGAAGCTGAGCATGACCATGATGAGAAGTATGTTAGCATTATTGGATTGCTGCAGGCAGGTAATGCTGAGACTCAGCGTAAAGAAATTACAATTCAAGGTACAAGAAGTCCGCTTCCATGGACATATCCTGTCTTGAAAGCTGACCCAGATAAGATTAGAGGCATTGTGGACATGCCACGGCCTGGTGACACCAAAGCAGTGCAGCGTTTTATTGACTTTGTCACATACCTAGCAAAATTCATGCCACATTACTCTGAGGTGTGTGAGCCATTGAGAAGGCTTCTAGATAAAGATGCAGTTTGGCAGTGAAGGAAATAAAACGCTGGATCACAGCTGCCCCAGTGCTAAAATATTATGATGTAAAAAAGCCTGTTACAATACAAAGCAACTCAAGCAAAAATGGCCTAGGATGTTGTCTATTGCAAGAAGGTCAGCCAGTTGCATTTGCATTCAGAGCTCTCTCTTCAGCTGAGCAAAATTATGCTCAAATTGAAAATGAATGTTTAAGCATTGTTTTTGCCTGTCAGCGTGTGGATCCGCGAGTGGCTGAGAAACCCAATTCTCAATATCCAGTTGACAAGCCAGACACACCTGGTATTCCAAGGACACACACACATGTCAGCAGTGAAGAAGTGATACCACAGACTAATACTAATGACAGCCCTGAGCAAGCAGGACCTGACAGCAGTCAAGTTCAAAGCATGCCAGTAAGTGGTGGGAAGAGTCCAGTAATCTCAGAGAGGGCTAAAAGACTATTTGCACAACCTGGACCAGTCGTCACTCGTAGTGGCAAACATTCACAACCACCTGAGCAGTGGCGTACATACGAGGGTCGCAGGGGTCGCGGCTGCGACCGGGCCCGGCCCACCAGGGGGCCCGGCCGCCCCTGCAAACCGGTATGTACCCACTGGGCCAGCCTCTTCCCCTGGGGGGCCCAGGAGCCGACCACCCCAGGGCCCCCCGAGGCTGGCCCTGCTGACACCCGGCAGGCGGGTGGCCGGTCGGGCAGGCGGGTACTCAGTGCTTCCTCTTCAGCTCCCTCGCTCACCTCACTGATAACGGAGCCGGAAGATGACGTCATCTTCCGGCGCCGGCATCCCTACGCGGCGCGCGAGGGAGCTGAAGAGGAAGCAGTGAGTGCTCCCTCGCGCGCCCGCCTTCCTGCCCGACCGGCCACCCACCCAGGAGCCCAGCAGCACCACTGGACCCCAGGGAATCCCCCCAGCACTCCAAAAGGTAAGGAGGCTGGGAGGATTACATTTAAAAAAAAAAAAACATGTGTTAGTGTTTGAGTGTTAGTGTTAGAGTGTGTGTGAGTGTTAGTGTGAGTGTTAGAGTGAGTGTTACTGTGTGTGTCTTACTGAGTGTGTGTGTGTGTGTGTGTGTTAGTGAGTCTGTTTGATGTCTGTTAGTGAGTGTGTGTTTGTCAATGAGAGTATGTTTTGTAAGTGAGTGTGTATGTATGTCTGTCGCTGAGTGTGTCTCTGTCAGTAAATGTGTGTGTCTGTTAGCTAGTGTGTATGCGTCTGTAAGTGTGTGTGTCTTCAGCACTTACCTTTCTCCAGCGCCGGACTCCCTTGGCGCTGGGGATCCCTCAGCCTCTCAGCTCCGAATGCGACCGCGCATGCATTCAAACTGCCCATAGGAAAGCATTACTCAATGCTTTCCTATGGACGTTCAGTGTGCTCCTCTAGCGGCTGTCAGTGACACAGCCACTAGAGGCTGGATTAACCCTCATTGAAAGTATGTTTTCAGCTGCAGGGTTAAAACTACAGGGACCTGACACCCAGACAACTTCATTGAGCTGATGTGATCTGGGTGTCTGTAGTGGTCCTTTAAGTGTGTGTGCATCTGCATGCACTGGCGTACATACCGCGGTCGCAGGGGTCGCAGCCCTGTAACCCCTGCGACCAGGTGCCCACCGCCATGTGTTGTGGCCCGGCCCGCGCGCGGGGGAGGGGGGGGGCCACGGATCAATTTTCGCACCGGGGCCCCATGGGTCATGTGTACGCCACTGCACCTGAGAGACAACCTCTAGAATGTTATTAAAAGGACAGTGTTTCACAATGTTGATTTATTAATACTAAAAGAGGGAGATGTAATGGATGTTATGTTTTGTTTACATGCAACTAACTCTATGGTTTATTCTCTATTGCACGTGTTTCCTGTTGGGGTGTGTACTTCCCTCCTGTATCTCCTGAAACATGGCTGCTATACATGAATACCTGGCAGTGTCTTTATTTATATCTCCTGAAACATACGAGGTATTATAACAATGGTTTCTAAAGCCTTCCTGAGAACATGTTTGCGTTGGTTTTCTGGAATTTGCAGCTATTCTGGACCTTGGTGGCATCAATTTCTGATAACACTTTTTTTTTTTCCATGACATTTCAAGTTCACAATAGCATATTAAAATATTTAACAGTTATTACATCAATATGATTGGCGTGATATAACTGGGTGGACCATCACATTGTGAGGGTACATATCCTTAAAACACAATAATGGACATTACAGATGGTATAACAATATTGCGAACATTTAAAAACCTGGTAAGACAGGCAAGGAAGGAAAAGAATATAGCGGGGGGGGGGGGGGGGGAGGAGGAAGGGGGGAAAAGAGCCTAGGACATTTGATGTCAGTCGTCTAGGTCTGTTGTAGATCTATTATATGTTACCATTGTACAATAGCTATTTGTACATTGCATAGCTGAATGGGCACAGCTAGGGCCGCCATCAGAAATTTTGGTGCCCCTAGCACTGCTCAAGGTCCCCCCCTCTCCCCCCCAACAGAAATACACACATACACCGATACAAAAAGGACAGATATACAGACACATACAGGTCAACACACTTACAAACATACAGACACATACATACACACACGGACATAGCAAAAAACAACTCTTGCAACTTGTTCTTTGCTCAAGAGAGTAAGCGCTGCAATATTTATATGGTATATGAGGTAAACTGCATCTTTACCAAAATTTTCCAGGGGTGTGCAGAATGTGTTTCCTTGTTTGGTAAATCAAGTCTGCTACACTTTTCCAGAAGGCTGCTAGTTTTCGGCATGCCCATCAAATGTGAAGCATGTCGCCGAGCCCTTCTTGGCATCTCCAACACTTGTTGGGTATGCTAGGGTTTGTGCGGTGTTTTTTTTTTGTGGGAGGCAAATAGTTTGTTCCAGGTCCTCTCAGAGAGTTTGATCTTTAAGTCTTATTTTTGTATGTACAGACAAAACCAAACAGATTAACAAATACACAAGAAGTATGTATTATGCTTTTATTTATTAATTATGTGACATACAGTTCAATATTTATACACTAAACTTTATTTAGGCTTACAAAAATCAGAATACATTTTACCAAAACTTTGTCTAGCACGGATAACACGTTTACACTTCTGTACATAAGAACTTTAGACATTATATGGGAACAACCTAGAACTCTGCAGAAAAAAAGCGCCTAATACTACCTCTCATCTCATGTTTGAAAGTGATGCAAACTTTTGACCATATCGAACAGAATAGACTTCTTATAAGAAGCACATAGTGCTACATACACATCTGAAAAATAGCCTTTATCTTTAAAATCATGAACACAATTTCCTATATCTTGCATTTTTTTCAGACTGGGAAAAGAATATTTTTTGTTTACAGTCCGTATCCATCCACATGGAAACATAAGAAAAATTTAGATTCATTTTTGGGTGATTAAATGCGTAAATAATTAAGGGGGCAGGGGGGAGAAAGTGTACATAGGAAATAATTTTACATAATCTGTCATCTTCTAGAGCACACAGTTTTGTAAAAAATTAAAAATATTTGTTATTGATCTTTGTATAGGAAAAAAATACTTTGATATACATTTTATTTTTACTTCATTCTCTAGGGTTAGTAGACTTGTGCACAAATTCTTTTCAGTTTGTATGAATGACTCAAGCGCGAACAAAATCGATCCATCTGTGATCAGGTGAATCCCAGACGGGTCGATCAATTCGGGTATAAATTGAAAGAAATTGGTTTCATTTTACCAGATGAAAAGAATTTGGGCACAATTCTTAGGGTTAATATAATGCATAAGTAAAAAAGACAAAAAAATATCAATACAAACGTTTCCACAAAAAGTATAAGAAAAAAAAAAATTATATGTAGCCAATATGGTGTAGAGAAGCACAAAAATGTGTTTTTAAATTATCCCACCACACCCCCACCCCTAACCCTGAAAATAAAGACATACATAATAGTTGGAAAAAAAAAAAAAAAAAGGGGTGGAGGAGAGAGAGACACCAAAGACACAAATTTAATGTCATAAAATTCAATGAGAAGTATAATGTGCAAGATCATGTATCAAGTCATTCACTTGAACCTTGCTTACCCAGGCTGTTAGAAAATTACATAGCTATATTTGTGAAACAGACAATCATAAAACAATTTTATGACCATAATATGTTTGCTTTCAGCTGTAGTCGCATTTAAATCATGGTAGCTCAGTATTTTAACAATTCAATTGATTCACTAATATTAATCTAACCTCTATTAAATAAACTTGGCACTTTGTAGAAAATTTGTGCCCCTAACTATATATTTAAAAAAAAAAAAAAAAAAAGTGTAGTGTAACAATGAAAACTCCAGCGCAAAACATGTGTAATGGGAATTCATACCAGCTTAAAACAGAAGTTCCATAGTTGTGTGGCTCAAGGTCTCCTCCATTAGCAACAATGAAAACAAGTAGTAAGACTGCCAACTGGTGACAAGAAAAAAAAAAAAAAAAATCCATCCATCGTGGGGGTAGGGGAGAGGAGACTTTATTGTAAGATAGTTTAAAAAATTCAGTGACAAAGCGGGAGTGACGGAAAAAGAGGGGATAAGAAAAGTATGTTGAAGACTTTCTAATGTATGAAATATGAAACACGTCAGTGCCAACATAAAAATGCGTTGATTTTTTGCACCCCTCTATACATAGCCTGGATTTTTTTTTGGGGGGGGGGGGGTGTGACCCCAGTTAGAGGTCCAACTGCTTGTTCTTATTAGAACATATCTAACTTAAGATTTTCTACAAAGCAACAAAACAAAACATGGGCGAGTAGGGACATTCTAAAGAACTTTTTTTAAAGAGAATGAATTGCTGAAGTTTTATAGGACCCTTTAGTCTATAAGAATGCAGGTTAAAAAGTAATTCTTTAAAACATACAAGCTACACATTTATTTTATTTTTTTTAGGATATTTGCTAAACATGACTCATGGTGATCACAAAAGTGGACAATTCCCAATCTGCCTAAAAAGGGCTGCCATCCTCAATGTTTAAATGGAACATGGGGAAACTGAACATTTTGAGCCCAAGGATGATTTAAGATGATATATGAGAAGAAAAATAAAAATCTATAAATATGTTTGTCAAGATTCCTGCACAAAATAAATATCAGTGATATTCGCCACACAACAAATTTTAGCTGATGTAAGTTGAAATGAGAAAAGTAGGCTACAATAACCAAGCTGTGACAAGAGCCAAGATTTTTTTTTTTCCACATTTTTCCAGATAAGCAAATTACATTTAATTTTCTTATGTTTGTTATAACTCAGCCCAAGTTAAAACCACAAGTGTTAGACATGTTGAGTTTGTGTTGCAGTTTTGGAAATTGTGCATGTATACATTGTAAGTAACTACATCATTCTTATTAAAGATTACTAGGCTACTCGATTAATAGTTAAACTTGACTCGGTATTTGATTTTCTCTCACTACCCACAGTGTAAAGCCTTTTAGAAACTTCCAATATAGATTTAAAAAAAAAAAAAAACACCTTTTGGTAGCGGTTTGATTACCACCATATACATTTAGCAGAGACTTAAGATAACCATTAAATTATTCACTTGCAGTCACTTTGGCAGTTGTAAGCCGAGAAGACAAAGTTCCCATATAGGTCCATAGAAAAAGGTTTCCTTGTTCAAGAATATATTTGGCTTAATCGTTGGACGCATTCTTTTGGTTTAACAAAAAAATAAAAATAAAAAAACCACACACACACACCCCACCAAAACGAAAGTGAAGACTACTTCCCCCTTGTGTTTTTTTGTTTTTTTTTAAACCCTCTTACAACCCAAATACGCATGCCCAAATTTATCACATAAATCTAAAGGGGCACTGGACAGACATTGAAAAGTGTACTTCTAGATTAAACACCAAATCTGTGAAGCTAAGTGATCTGTAATCTGCAACTTTCTATAAGCAGAGTATATATGTTCTATAACATTAATATAAAAAGCTGCATCAGAACGGCTTTTAGTGTCTTAACACTAGCTTTCCACGGCCAATGCTGTTGTGAAAGCCTTTACTTCCATCCGGACCTCGTGGCAGACGAAGTACTCCACTGGGAAGGCCACTTGAAGCAGCAGATTTCACTGCTAGAGGGCTACAGGGTAAAGACTTGTTGTCTATGCGCAGGTTGTGGGCAGCAGCTCTGCGTCTTTGCACCCAAGGACTATTAGATCCAATACCACTGTCCAGAGAATATTCAGTTATCCTGCGGCACATTTCTGGGCTTGTAGCAGGACTGAAACAACCACCATTCATGAGCTCAGTAGCCAATGGAGAGGGATTAGTGTGGTAAGGCTGGGAGAAGTTTTTACGTACCAGTAGTGGACTGGATCGAGGACTACTGAAAGCAAGTGGCTTAAGCGATAAATTTGGGCTTGTGAGGTTTGAAGTGGAGAGGTAACGAGGTGTCGATACAGGAGAAGCAGGTGTGCTGTCTGACTCAGATGAACTGTAAAATGTTATGTCTTCCATGGCATACTGAAGCCTTTCTGAGACTCTATTTTGCTTCTTTGCCACCTTCTTGCTAGGCAAATCAGAGTCTTCAATTTCATCAGATTCCATCCCACTATTTTTGCGTATGCCACGACTACTTACCGGTATCACTTTTAAAGAATCACTAACGGAGTGTTGATTCATGCAATATGCCTCAAGGGCTTTACGGGCCCCTTCCAAGTTCTCATATTCTACAAGAGCACTTTTTTTGGTAGTCAGTTCACTGTACCTGGATATATACTTTTTAACATAACAAGGTACCTCTTTACCTGGTTTCAAAATACGAACAGATGTTATAACCCCATATGGTGCAAAAAGAGCTGTGACAGTCTCCATGAAGGTCTGGTGGCATATAGAAGGTCTTTGCTCAGAATCGCTAAAATTCCAAGCTAGAAGTAGTTTAGTGGGAGGTAGTCCTAAAAGAGAATCTGGAATTGGCGTTTTTCTCCTCACTTTTGTCTCCTCCTCATTAACCTCAAGAATTTCTGAAAACTGCAGAGCATATAATGTTTTTCTCCAATCACGTGCAAGATTCTTCACCTGTAACATAAGAAGTCCAAATCAGTAAAAATGTGTGTATGCCCATAATAGTTTTAAAAAGTTAAGATGTGGGTGGAGAAAGATGGCCTGAATTGGGGTGGTATTTAATAGGTCTACATACAGGTGAAACGAAATAAGCTTGTACTAAAACTGTGATGGGCACATTGTTTGAAATAAACAGATGTGTTTGTGTTTATTAGAGATCTTCTCACATCATTTTTCAATTGTATTCAGAACAAATGTGGACACCTCCCACGTTTTATTTTTTATGGTTTGTTTTTTTATTCGAGCTCTGGACCCGCAGAATGTTGGTTGAAGTTGGTGGGTTTTGAACCTCGATTAATGGCTCAAAAATTTCTTATAGTGGTTTTCTGTTGCACAGCATAATGGTTTCTCTGATTTTCTTTGCTTTTACATATGCCTACTTGCTAGAACCCTTATATCTAAATATTTATACTGGTGCTTTTTTCTGTGTTTCTCTAGGAGCTTCTCCTAACCTCCCTTTAGGACATGACTGTCCTAGTGAAACAGATTTTTGTTGATGTTTCATGATAGAGCAATGCTTATCCAGCCATATTTCTAGTGTCATTCCTATTTATCTTTGATTTTGTGACCTACCAGCTTCTACTATTCTGCAATAATGTGCATTTAACCGTGTGTACGACTCTTGTGCTACAAATGTAAAAATATTCAAAAATATATATATATTTTTATTATATGTATTTTTTTAGTCAATTCAATCAAGGGTCTGTAACGATAAGACTCCAAATTGTTTAATAATAATTGTGATTTTGTGGGTCCATAAATTCTTATAAAGGCTTTCCCATTTTTACAATACGAGATGCACAATTTTATATTAACATTTAATTAAATATGTAAAATACAACTCAAATTAATCCCTTAAAGGCCACAGTAAAGAGAATTTTGCCACACTGAAGGTTTCTTCACAGTAGGTCATTGAAATTTTAAAAGCCAGTTTGAAACTTGTATGGTTTTGATAGAGTGCAGATCTTCAAAGCCCTGGGGAGGGAGGGGGTATACGCCCTCATGTTTTAGAAAATGGTTAAGATCATGGTCAATTAATTTAAATCCTTTTAGGATCTCTCTCAGGGGAAATCAGATTGCCATTTTTTGTAGTCTGGAAAGAATTTTCTCATATATAGAGATAAAATTGGAAATCATTTAAGCACATTTTTTGTTTCCCCTCTCTAGTTAACAAAGATTAAACATTTATCAAGAGACTAAAAAAAAAAAAATTTAAAAATTATATATTAAAAAAAGTTAACGAAGTTGAAGAATAAAAAGATAAGTCAGAGGGGGGGGCCCCAACTATGCAACAATAAATGGTTTCCTGAATCGAGTTCTATACTAAAACTGGTTTGGCTTCTTTTACTTAACACAAAGTCACTTGATAATGGTTATATGTAGCCATAGAGGATCATAAGCCATTCTATGGAGTTGTATATTGGAAGAGTTTCCCATTGAGTTAGTTGTTGGATTGCCACCCATGGAAAAACCCAGTAGTGTGTAGCAAGTTTTCATGCATTTGCACGTCTTATTCCTGCTAACTCTTCTAGGTGTAGAAGATCTCATAGACTTTGCATTTAAAAGAGGGAAAGTGTTTAAAAGCCAAGGGGTTACTGGTATATCAATTAACTGGAATTCCTAATACAAAACTGTATTCAATTGTGTCCCTCTGCAACAACGGTCCCCTCTACCTACCCCCTCCCCCCAAGCAAATAAAGGTTTAATACCCCTGTAAACACTCACTTGAAGATGTAGAATTGGGAAGGGATCTATAAGAGGAGATACTGTGAAGGGTACACTAAAACTGAGAATGTATTAAACAAACACTACAGAGGGTATCTAGACAGAGAGAGAGATTGATCTTAAAAGAGCTGGAACAGACTCATCCTTGGAGTTCAGAGGGAAGCTTTCATCACTTCTATCACGTTCTCTGAATTGATATTAAAGCTGGAGTGACATCACTTCCCAGCAGCAGACATCATTTAAAGGGATATGAAGGAGCAGCTCAAAATGTCTGTGCTACAAGGTGCACATAGCAATCATGTTGTCTGCCATGGAACCTAGATTGATCAAGTAAGGTGCCAGGGAGCCCACTGTAGAACACTAATTGCTGGGATAGCTAAGGAAATCTCCCTACCTGGCCAGTTTTACACCATTTAGTAAGGCTTTACTCACAGAACCTTCAAACTGGCTTAAAAGGCAGCCCACTGGGATTTTTCCCAGTGAGCCAATCTGGTCCTATTTAGAGAGGTCAGACAAATGTAACCGATTTATTGCCATTTTGACCTTCATACATTAGCACTGACCTTCTTAAAGGAGGTGAGTAGTTTTATGCTGACATAACCCATTTTATTCTTCTGCACATGTTTGAGCAGAAAAGCATCACGAGACAAGTTTTCATCCGAGAGATAGAACTCCACCTGGCTCACAATCTTCTGCACAAGTGTCATATCAGGGATCCCACTGTCACCTTCATAGGAGTCATCATCCAATGTTTCAGTCACATCACAGAAACTCCTACAGGGATTAGAGAACAATATCAAGAGACAGTCCTTTTAAAAAAAAAAAAACCCCACACACACACTAAAAATATTATTTTAAATAGATTATTATATTTATGGTAGGTATCCTTTTAGTAGCAACCATAGCCACCCAGACCGTGATGGAGAACTACAGCCAGGAACGAAATACCAGCAACTATGTATAAAGAGAAAGAGGGTTACTGTGTACAGTAAGCTTACAAATATTGCAGTGATAAAAAGAAAGAGCAGCTACATACTCTGGTGGGTTTCTCCTTCTCCCACTATATATAAAGTCAGTAAGATGTGAGTTCTATACCCACATCTATACCAATAAGGTAAGTGAAGCGCTATATAGAAATAAGAATATACACTTACCCTAAAGAGAGTGTTGCACAAACAGGATAAAACTATATATAGTGCAAATCCATAAAAATAAATAAAAACTTGTATCATACATGTGTCAACGCACATTAATAAGAGCCTCTGGGGGACAGGCTCAAATCACATCGGCGTTAGTTTTCGTAGGTGACACTGCACCCTTTCTTATCCAGAGTGGATATCCTCAAGAAACAAGATAAGAGGAATAATTCTCTAGTGTAATATGTTCGAATACACAAAAACATAAAATGCTGGTGGTTTTGCACACCTTCTTCAGAGCCAATAAGATCTGGCTCGGAGTTGTAAATCTAGGTGCCTATAGAGGGAGCATCTTTCTTTCTTTAGCAGCAAGTAGTGGATAAAGCCAGTAGGACTGTAAAATTTAAACAAAACAAACCGTAAAAAAATAAAGAAAGTGCATTAAGTTAAAATCAAATGTCCAAAATGTGGCTTACAGTCCGAGGCGCGTTTCGCCCACATTCAGTGGGCTTTTTCAAATCTGCATATCATTTCCTTCCAATCTTGCTGCTTTTAAATATTCCCGGTCTTGGATCTTATTGGTCCATTTTCTGAACGCCCTTCCAATAGGAGTCCTGGATGATGAGAGGTCGAATTCAAACACCTTCAGCTTATTAGGTTAATTGGAAGCGACGTGGCATCCCCAAATCACGTCATCTGATTCCCTTGCAGCTATTTTACTTGTGGAGAAAAATTATATATATATATACACACACACACACACACACACACACACACCTCTCTGTTCACAAACACCTTTTATCTCAAGACTTTAGCGATAAAAGGATATCAGGAGGAACTTTTAATAAAATCTTTCAAAGCGGTACAGGACAGATCGACTCTTAGATTGGTGTGCCGAGTGTGCAGTCCCTGGGGTCCAGTGCGCCGCTTAGTGATGCTGGAGTGACATCATATTCCAGCTCTGGGATGACTGTTGTGCGTGCGAGTTAGCCGAGCAGGGATATCACTGTTACCTCGCTGCCCGTGGCCATTTTTTTTTTTTTTTACTTTTGACAGAACACCAATTGGGAAACTGCACTAGAGAATTTTTCCTTTTATCTTGTTCCTTGATATCAATAAAAAAAATTTACTTAAAAAAAATAAAAATAAAAAAAATAAGTAAAAAGGGTGCATTGTCACCTACGACACGGATGCCGATGTGATTTGAGCCGGTCCCCCAGCTGCTGTTATCATTGTGATTTGACACACATATGATACAAGTTTTATTTCATTTTTTTTAATGGATTTACACTATATATAGTTTTGTCTTGTTTTATATGTACTTAATGTACGCCCAAGTTAAACGTCCTCTTTAGGCAAGTGTATATTCTTATTTCTATATAGCGCTCCACTCACCTAATTAGTATAGATCTCACATCTTACCGATTTACTTTGTTCACTATGTATAAAGGGACTCTAGCACTCTGGCTTTCTTCAGACATATTACAACTTTACAAATAATAGGAGTGCAATTTTGACTCCATCTGGTTTCTGACTTTACCATTGTATGCCTGCATAAACCTTTGAAATGGACCAAGAGGAAAACAAAGCTTTCTGCATTCTTGAGGATGGATTATGAGGCAGGAGAAGGCCTTAGGGTATGGTAGAAGAATTGAAGACTTGCAGGTTAGCTTTGTTTCTTTCGTGCCCCTTGTTCATTGTGTATTCTGCCATAGAGAAAGTTGTTCTGGTCTTATGTCTAAAATAGTGGCCACCTGGCTTGGTTACAGTAGGCAATTTCTAGTTTAACGATACTTGTTTAAGACACTTAAGCACATCTTGTCAATTAGTGACCTCTAACTTAAGACATGTTCATTACTTTGTCGCCTAGGGATTGTCAACACTTCATACACTGTTGGACACTATAAAAATTGTCTGTGTATCTCTCCAATATTGCTGCATGGTTAAACATTTTTCAAGCTCAAAAACGATATCTTCATAAAAGAAAGGAAAGTGGTATTTCATTGAAATTCCACAGAGAGACATACTCACAGTTTTCTTAAATTTAATTAGGGTTTATCCTAAACTAAACAATTAGAGAATTTTAAATTTATACAAATGGTCAAATGCAAATATTGACAAGACATTTCCAATTCATTAGAATTTGATATTCCTGGAATAAAAGCATTAAAAAAATAAAATAAATAAAAATAAAAAAAAACACGATTCACGTGAAAATTAAAAAACAAAACAAGTCAAAAAGAAAATAGAAATCTGCCTCTAAACTCTG
Organism: Pelobates cultripes; assembly: GCA_933207985.1. Taxonomy (NCBI): domain Eukaryota; kingdom Metazoa; phylum Chordata; class Amphibia; order Anura; family Pelobatidae; genus Pelobates; species Pelobates cultripes. The sequence continues at coordinate 26,596,197 of OW240916.1, forward strand.
TACATTGTCTAGCTTGTGTAGATCTGGACTGAATAATTTCCTTAGTTCCTGAATTCAACATCCTAAAATAGTCCTGTGGATACAGTTATGGTCTGAACAAACAGTTATTAAGAAACTGAAGTGCAATAACATTTGTAAAAATGTCTGTGCAACCGTCAAAGTATCACAGTCAGCAACTGAGGATCCCAGAGAATTACGCACAGTTCTACCTGTGACATACAAAAGGGAACATACACAGTTAATCAGGACCGGTTTTACAGAGGTTGAATCCAAATTTGTAAGTGTACATCTGCTTTAGGTAAATTCTGATTATTTCTTTTTTTTTTTTTTTACTTTTAATTTTTATTAAGTTGAACTCTAAACGAAAAAGGTTTACATATAATATAAAACACAGTCAAATATTCACTTTGGGTTAAAAATGGCAACACAGGACTCAAAATGTCACTGAAACCATTACTGGAAATAGGTATGATACATTATATTGATATTTTCCTGCTAAAGATGGCGGCTGGAAACTATTCAATATACCCAACAATCCATATCCAGTTACGATGCGTTTGGCTAATTCTGTAGGGACTAAAACAATTGATTTCCAATGAGGAAGAGGCATTTGTTCTTTTCGTTGAGGTCAGAAATTAGGTTACCAAGCAATCAAGTAATAACAGACTAGATCCTGTGGTGGTCCATAAAAAGGAGAGTGAGTCAAATGTACTTCAATAATACGCACACACCATTAACTCTTGACTATAATTAAACACTGCAAGAGAGTAAGAGGCGCCAAATAAAATGTGTACGGCTTATGCATAGGGACACATTTTTAAATCTCTTTAAAAGTTAGCATGTGCTCGCCGTAAGGATAGGCATTTAGCTCAGGGGTCTAAAGCAGTTTCTCATGAATGAATTATTGAAGACAATTTCTTACTGGATTATGGCTCTAAAGCAGGAACCTCAAACTCTGCCCCCAGATATTGATGGCCTACAACCAGGCCTGACAGTTGGGCAGCAATGGCCTAGGACGGCAGGGGACTTTAAAGGATCTCCCCTGCAAGGCATCACTTGCACCAAGAGGCAGAACTGCCCCTTCATGGGTACAGTGGGGAAGAATTGAGCCAGACACCCCCTGTGCAGGCCAAGCAACCTCATTGTCTCCCTCTTGCGACCTCCAACATGGTCAAAATATGTCCAATATGGACCAAATTACCAGCACACTGAATCACCAGGCATCAACATGCTCCCTCTCCCGTGTAAGGCAATAAAGGAGGCCAGGGAAGGGGAAGGAAGAGGGGAAATCAAATGTGATAAAAAATAAATAAAAAAGAGAGATAGATAAAATATATACACCCCCAGCACACACACACACACACACACAACACACTACTTGCACCCTATGCAAGCTATAAACACACTACACCCCCAGCACACACACAAATTCTATACCTCCCAAACACACACACACATACATACATACATACATATACACACACATACATATACACATATACATATACACACACACACATCCCTGGTGCAATTACGTACACTCTATATCCCCTATAAATACACACACACACACACTTTATACCCCCTAAATCTCCTAGATACACACACAGTACAGTCCTTACATGCACTGAACACCCCCTAGGCCCACACACACACACACACACACACACACACACTCTCTCTCTACAGGCCCTATAAAACATGCAAAAATACATACTTTACAGTCCAGAAACACACACACTCTCCTCTATACACATGCAATTGTGCAAGCAACTTCCAAACATATATAAACACACTAACAGCACAGTTCCACTTTTGTGGTCTGGTATCCCACTATTTAGGACAGCAGAGACAAGTAAAAAAATATATATATATATTAATAAATAAATAAAAAACACACCAGACAACACAGGACATCAACTCCACTGCAGAGCACTGGATGCTCTGGAGGGGCATAACACTAACAAACACACACCATTTCTTGCCCCGCCCCTCACAGTAGGCTTCTCTGCCTTTAACTGACCACGCTACAGGTTTCTCCCAGTCCAGCCCTGCCTACAACTCTCAGAATCTTGGGAGTTGTAGTTTAGAACCATATGGAGTAGCCTTAGTTTAAAATACCAGAGGCATTTTTCACACGAGAAGTCACTGGTAACAAAATGTGCCCATTTTCCTTATTCGAATATGTTATGGCCGCAAATTCCACAGGAAATACTGAAGTAATACATAATTTCATAGAGATGTTTGTTTTCTTGACCCATAACAAAGAGGGTACCCAGCAGGATAGATATCAGGATTAACAGTGCAAGCACAGTCCTTAATTTCAGAAGCCCCTCAGTAGAGGACAAAGGGCATTACTACTTAAACATGATAGATCCATATGGCATCACTAGAACAATAAAAAAAAAAAATTTAAAAGAAAAAATGATCATTTCTAGGCTTATAAACAACTGCAGACAATTTAATGTGCAATTTAGAAAAAAAATCTTGCAAATAAAGTTACATTTTGGAGGTGGGCTACAAAAGGTTTTGGATACCTAGGTGATCATATATCATTAGTTAAATATAGATTAATATGCAAAGTAATGCTTTTAATGGGCAGCAGACATTAATAGTTATGAACCTCGTCTTACCCATTCAAGTTATCAAAGTATCGATTCTGTGATCTCCGGTTTATATTGCAATTTTGCTCACGGAGAACAAGACCAGAATCAAAGGAGTGCGGATGCATTTCAACAGGAAGGCTACGGTAACTAGGCACTGATCTTAGATGTTCACAACCTGGAGCAGACATCGTTCCTAAAAAAATAGAAAAAAATAATTTTATTTTTTTTTTATTTTTTTTTAAATAAAATTCCATATAGACAAGACAAATGCTTAAATCTACAGTTAAGTAGCAAACCTTGTATTATTTACAGTTGTCTTGAGAACTAATTGATCAAATTAAATCATTTTAAAAACTTCATTAGTCTTCAATGTGATGACCACGAATACAGATGAATTTCAAAGCATTCCTCCTTGCAAATATGCATTTCTAATTGTAAATTTTTCTGCTGGTAATACAGAAGGTAAAATAAAAAAAAAAAAACCACACATTTCATTTTACCAGGTTTACAGATTTTTTACATTTTCGATACCTGGCCTTGCTGGAAGAGGAGAAAAGTGGAGGACAAATCACAAAACTTGTTACTGTAGTAGAATGTAGTGGAAGTTGAAGTACAATATAGCAATATTCTCATGTGGTATTTTTAGTACAGCTCTTCTTTCACGCTTAAGTTTTTCAGCTTCTGTGGAATTATATCCTTCCTGGAAGACAGAAAATAAATAAAAAAAATTTTTTTAAAAACGCAACAAAATATTGGAAGGAGAATGGGATGTGGGGGAAATAAAAATAAAAACCACCACCAACACAACATACACTGCACAAGAAAATAAACCCAATATCGAATGTAAGGCCACCAGGGACTTTTTCACCATATATGTGCAGACTTAGATCTCCAAAAACTCAGCTTTCCATGCTTTTTAATATCAGCTCTAAATTAGATTGGCGTCATAAGCACCTGCCCTAAAGATCAGTGAAGCCACTGTTCCAATATCCAGAATTTGTTACTCTAATCATCATTATGCCAGATATATATTTCTTATATAAATACAGTGTCCCTGCAAGCGATTCAATAGTAGCAAAATAGGAATCACTATCAAAGTTTAATCCACTTTACAACTTGGCGTGAGATCAAACACTTAAATGAAAGGAAAAAAAAAAAAACCCTCAAACACTTCTGTTAAAACAGACCTTTAAAGTCTTACACATTCTTACTGGGTGCCCTGACATGCTTAATTATAGGAAAATTCTAGTTACCATAATAATCCATGTACAAGGTCTTAAATCTGGTCCCACGAGATTCCTTTGGGCCCCAGCCCTAATCTAAATTACAAAAAACATAGAGCAGCAGACTGTTTGGAAAACTCTCCGTAATATTCTGCGTATATTAATCCTACAGCACACCATGGATATCATAGGTTGGGACTACAAAATTAAATTGATACTCGAGGAAAGGGGAGAGATATAAATAAAAAAAGTATGTATATATATATATATATATATATATATATATATATATATATATATATATATATATATATATATATATATATATAAAATAATTTGGAAGAAAAAAGAAAAAAGAAAAAAAAAAAGTTTTGCAAATTAGCCGATTCAAAAATAAAACTAAAAGTTATTTATCTTATACTTTACAGTTACTTCTGCAATGTAATCATAAAAAAAATAAATAAAAAAAAATAAAAAAAATTATATACACTATACACTTTGAAAAGTATTGAATTATTTGGAAAGCTTAGAAAAATCAATTGTTACATTAAGTTTTTACAGGTCACTTGTTTTATCCTAAAATTCACATTTCCCTTTTTAATTCTCCACAAATACCACTTTTGTAAATAAAACCCAAATAGTTTGTTACCTTTGTCACATGCGTAATTTAGATTTGTGAAATAGATTAAGAAAACAGAAGGGGGGGGGGAGGGGCAGAGCCAGCGCCTGCACGAGCTAGACGCGTTTTGGAGCAAGTCGGCCATACCAGACCGAGCCACGAGCAGATATCGACCGCGATTCGGGGCTCAAAGTGCTACGGCCCAATTCCAGATACCATGGGGAAGAAACTTAAGAAGTTGTGCTCAGACCTGGGCTTGGGTTCCCGAGATATAGGCACTTTCCTGCGCATGACCTGAGCCTGCCAAGATGGCACCCACTGAGGCCTATACATCACTGTCCTCAGATGAGGACAGCATTCCAGCCGACCTCTCCCCTCTGAGGCAGCAAACAGGGCTACAGACACACGCAGAGGCGGAAGAATCAGCTCCCTCCACAAAGGCAGACATTAAAGCCTTAATGAAGGAGATCCAGGCCATGTTTAATGCGGACATGGCACCAGTCATGGAACCATGGATGCAGTAACCATGCTTGCAGCACAAGACAGCATAGAAGGCTCCAAGCTCGCCCAATCAGCTACAGATGCTGCCATAGAAGCCCTGCAGAAGCAGTGTGCGGACCACCAGAGCCAAATAGCCAACTTGGAGGACAAGAACAGAGCACGCAAACCTGAGGATAATGAGAGTGCCAAAAACTATATCAGGAGCAGAGCTCCCTCACTATTGCCGGAGGCTCATAGCCACTCTGCTTGTGACTAAACAACTCGTGGTGGATTCCTGCTTCCGACTCAACAGAGCGGCCAACGCAGCACAAGAAGTACCCAGGGATGTTTTGCGAAAATTAGTGCGAGACTGACCGAGGGGTATTCATGGGAGCAGTCAAGGGCACCCCCCCCCCCAGTCTCTTTTGAGGAGGCACAGCTGGCATTTTACCGGGAATTTTCTAAGCATATGCTGTCATGGCGGAGAACCCTCAAGCCAATCACCCAGCTCCTTCAGGAGACTTCGATCCCTTACAATATTGTAGCAACTGAACTGCCAACCTGATCTTTGCAGCTGCAGAAATCTGTGCCCTCAAATACACACACAGTGTTCCTCAACTGTGTTTAGTTTACTTTTCTTTTCCTTGTTTTTAAGTTCTTTGAAACTGTTTAGAATACATTGGTTATCCTGGCTCCGTAAGCTTCCGATAAAGCGTTAAGACAGCATATCTCTGAAGTGGTCTGGGTGCTTATAGTGTCCCTTTAATTCGCCTTGTCTGACACTATTTTTCAGTTTAAAAAAAAAAAAAAAAAAAAATTCCAATAGGGATACTGCCAAAACCTAAACTGTTGCTGGGGCCATGGAGGACTAGTTTGAGAACCACAGCTAAAAAAAAAAATACTAAAAGTTTTAGAACATTACAAAATGGCGCATGTTCATAAAATGGACACAAATATGAAAGCGATTGTGGCAGTTTTTATGGATGACCTACCTCCTTTGTTTCCTATCTCTATGCTTACAGCCAACTACAAAATACTGTGTGTAGCAGATGGCACTGGGCTGTCCTGCAAATGTCTGTGAAAGAAATGCATTCGTGTGATCTGTTAGTTTCCTATGTGTTCTAAAGCCTTGTATTCTTGTGATTGTTCGGTAGTTTCGTTCCCTTAGTTTATTCGAATGAAACTACCGAACAACCAGACCTCCCCTGTGTGAAGTGTGTCCTCAATTACCCGTTGCAACATTGTTGCGAACGGGTAATTGAACAGTAAGTAGCCGTCCTTTGTTCTCGGGGGTGGCCGCCATTCGACAAACGAACACGTGGCGGCGGCCATTTTAAAACTCCCGAACAGCGGTGTTTTGCCGTCGAGTGTCTGGAACTAAAATCGGACACTCGAGTAGGCGAACACCGCTGAGACCTCCACAGCCCTGGTCCGTTCGGTTCCAAACTACCGAACGGCCCCTCGTTCGGTAGATAGAGAATACCGAACGAGGGGATTCAGGCGAACCCTCCCTAGCCTCTATAGCTAGAGGTTTTCGTGTATTTTATTCCCTTATGCCAGGACCGACCGCAGGGCCCATTCACATGGAACCGAATTCGGCTATCTCAGTTCGTGCGGTCGGTCATTTTATTCCCTCCATACTTTTCCCGAACCCCTGGTCTGATCTGGGTGGTTTTTGGATATGTTGTTCACCCAGATCAGGGCTACCAGGGGATGTAGGATTTAAAGAGGTACCCCTACGTTTAGGGGTACATCCAGAAACGGGGGGAATTGGTGTACTGGATAAGGGGATTATGATGCTGGCTGAGGGGAGGAGATGTGTGGGAGGTTACCAGGACAGGATTGGCTACTGTAATAATTACTGTAATCCCTCCCTTGCATGGGAGCATGCTTTATAAGGAGACTGTGATTAAAGGCTTGTCAGTTCTGCTCCTGAAACTGTGTGTCGTCCAGTTATTGGGATTGCTGTGGGGAGGTTGCTGTTATTTTACCTGCTGGAAACTTTGCCTATGGATTTATTATTTACTTGTTCCTGAGCCTCACTTGGATTATAAGCGGAGACAACCTGGGGAATATTGCATCTCCGCTACATTGGTTGGCAGCGCTGGGATCCAGACTCACAAGGGAACAAGGACTAATGGAATACGGATGGAGAGTGATTATGCCAAGCTTAAAAGATCCACGCTAAAAGATCTCCTGGAAGCGAAAGGCATTGCAGCCAGCAACAAAAAGAAAGCAATCCTCATTGCAGAAGTGATGGCTGAATACCAGCAGGAGGACAGGGTAATCCCTGAGCAACAGAGTGCAGCAGATGGAGCTGAAAAAGAAGAGTTCCGGAGAGAGGTGCAGTTCAGGCTGTCCTTTTATGGAGAGAATCCAACAACGGATATTATATCCAGGACAATGTCAGAGGTACAGGAGTTTATACTGCGCCAAAGGCCACTACAGCAGCTGGAGAGGAATGCTACCACAACTACCATCACACAGGGTAAGACAAAAATTCCTTACCAAGCCTTTAAAACGTATATAGAAGCAGAGGAAGATATAGATGCTTTTCTCCAAGACTTTGAAAGACTGTGTGCCTTGCATAATATTAGCCCAGATGAGTGGGTGCCTATTTTAGCAGGGAAGCTCACAGGGAAGGCGGCGGAAGCCTATAGAACTGTACCTGATGAGGAAATTCGGAATTACCGCCGAGTAAAAGAAGTGATCCTGGCCCGATATGCAATCACGCCAGAGGCATATCGGCGACGGTTTAGAGACCTAAAGAGAAATGACAAGGACTCTCATGTGGAATGGGCTTGCAAGTTGCATCGGGCCGCTCTGGGGTGGGTACAGTCCAATAAGGCTCGGTCCATGGAGGACTTATTGCAAATGGTGTTGTTGGAGCAATTCTATGAGGGGGTAACAGGCGAGGTCCAGGAATGGGTGAGGGACAGAAACCCTACCTCCCTTACCGAAGCTGCTAGGAAGGCCGATGAGTACTTGGATGCACGCAGGCAGCAGAAACCAGCAGCCCCAAAAGCTATTTTTAAAACCTTTGGGGGAAACAGCTACAACCCAGCTCCACCGAGGCAACTACCACCACCACCACCACCCGCTGTACAGCCCCGGTTTCGCCAGCCCGCTTCTGGCCCCTGTCATCACTGCCAGAAGTGGGGACATTATAAAAGGGAATGTCCCCAGCTGAGGGATCGTTCTACCTGGATTCGCCCCGGCCCACCACCACCACCACCGAGAGCAGCCGCCGCCCATCACTACCAAAATATAGTGGCCACACCATATGGGTCAGCTGTTCCCATAACAACCGTGGAACAGTGGGAAGTACTACACGAGGCGGATCCAGTCCAGGCCAATGCTGATAACAGACAACATCACAGGCAGACCGTATACTTGGAGGGTAAAGCAGTACAGGGCCTACGTGATTCGGGGGCTACCATCACCTTGGTCAAAAGTCATCTGGTCTCGGATGAAGCGAGACTAAGTAAAACTGTGGCCGTCAGGGTAGCCGGGGGAGCAGTGTACCGGCTACCTACAGCAAGGGTACATTTACATTGGGGAGCGGGGGCAGGACATGTGGAGGTGGGGTTGATGCCGCAGTTACCGGCGGAGGTTTTATTGGGGAACGATCTGGGGAGGCTCACATCTGCTTTTGAGCCCCAGACGTCCACCACAGGAGAAGCTCATCCTGTGGTCACCCGTCAACAGGCCCGCACCCAGGACTACAACACACTTCCGGAGGTTCAGGTAAGAGACCCTTCCCCTTCCCTTGACTGTGTCCCCTGGGCCCCTCCTAACGAATTCGCGGCAGAGGTAGTGACTGACCCCACCTTGCAGGTATACAGAGACAAGGTGACAGCAGACCCTCCGGAGGGAGAGGGGGAGAGATTTGTCTGGGACAAGCAGCTTTTGTACCGGGAGACAGACAAGCAGATTGAGGGGTCAGACCCAATAGTGACGAGGCAGCTAGTGGTGCCGCAGCGGTACCGAGCAGAGCTACTCCGGATAGCGCACGATATCCCGCTATCCGGACATCTAGGGGTCAGCCGTACTAGGTATCGACTGACCCAAAATTTCTTCTGGCCAGGGATCAGCCAGGAAGTGCGCCGGTATTGCACCACCTGCGACACCTGCCAGAGGGTAGGGAAAAGGGGAGACCGGAGGAAGGCGAAGCTACACCCCTTGCCAATAATTGAGGAACCGTTTAGCAGAATAGCGGTAGACTTGATAGGTCCCCTCAAGAAAGCCAGCCCGTCAGGCAAAAGGTACATTTTAACGGTAGTAGACTATGCTACCAGATATCCAGAGGCGGTGGCTCTGACCAACATTCAGGCTGAAACGGTCGCGGATGCCCTCATGCAGATATTCTCCCGGTTGGGATTACCCAGGGAGATTATCTCGGATCAGGGTACCCAATTTACCGCAGAATTCACCCAACACCTCTGGAGGATCTGTGGCATTAAGCCTATTATCAGTGCCCCTTACCACCCCCAGACTAATGGGCTCTGCGAACGGTTCAATGGCACATTGAAACAAATGCTCCGAACCTTCGCAGAGACCCACAAGGACTGGGAGCGGTTCCTGCCGCATCTCCTATTCGCTTACCGGGAGGTGCCGCAGGAATCCACGGGGTTCTCCCCGTTTGAACTGCTGTTTGGGAGGAGGGTCAGAGGCCCCTTAGATCTTATAAGAGAGCATTGGGAGGGAGACCGGAGCGCAGATGGCACCCCCATCATACCTTATGTGTTGGCTCTCCGAGACCGCCTGGAAGCCTTAACCAGGACGGTAAGGGAAAACCTTCAGGCGGCACAGACTCGCCAGCGCACATGGTATGATCGGGGAGCCAGGGACCGTAGCTTTAAGGTCGGGCAGAAAGTGCTGATTTTAAAGCCTGTCCGACATGACAAGCTACAGGCCGCCTGGCAGGGACCTTATAAGGTGGTGGAACAGAGATGTGACACCACCTATATAATTGGCTCCTGTACAGGGACGGGAGGGCGACGCATGCTCCATGTGAACATGATGAAGCCCTACCAAGCACGCTCCGAGGAGGTAACCGCCATCTGCGCGCCCAATTCAGATGAGTCTGACAGCTTACCACTCCCAGATCTGCTGGAAGATGGGCAGATGTCTGGGGATTTAGGGGAAGTCACACTGGGAGACCGGCTGAGCCCACAGGAGCGCATCGAGGTGCGGCAGCTGTTGGAAGAGAAACGAGACACGTTCTCCAACGTACCTGGGTACACCCCTCTGGCCACTCACCGGGTAGAGACCCCAGGGCAATTACCGATGCGTCAGACCCCCTACCGCATCCCCGAAGCAGTAAGGGAAAACATGCGCAAGGAGATCGATGAGATGCTCCAACTGGGGGTAATTGAGCCCTCAGATAGTCCCTGGGCTTCTCCGGTAGTACTCGTACCGAAGCGGGACGGTACGACCCGCTTCTGCGTAGACTACCGGAGATTAAACGAGAAAGCGGTGTCCGATGCATACCCTATGCCACGGATAGATGAGCTACTGGACAGAATGGCCAGGGGTCAATACCTCACTACCATTGACTTATGTAAGGGGTATTGGCAAATCCCCCTGGCCCCAGAGGCCATCCCGAAGTCGGCCTTTGTCACCCCATTTGGCTTGTACCAGTTTAAGGTCATGCCACTTGGGATGAAAAACGCCCCAACTACTTTCCAGCGGATGGTAGACCGACTCCTGGATGGGTTCCAAGACTACACCTGTGCCTACCTGGACGATATTGCCATTTTTAGCAATACGTGGCAGGAGCACTTGGCCCATATAGGAGCGGTTCTAGACAGGATTAAGGAAGCTGGTTTGACATTGAAACCGGCCAAGTGCAGCATAGGGATGGCCGAGGTGCAGTACCTCGGACATAGGGTGGGTTGCGGCAAACAGAAGCCCGAACCTGCCAAGGTAGAAGCCGTGGCCCAGTGGCCCACTCCTAGGACTAAAACCCAGGTGTTAGCCTTTCTAGGGACCGCTGGGTATTACAGGAAGTTTGTCCCTAACTATAGCGCCCTCGCCAAACCTCTCACTGACCTTACTCGGAAGAATTTGCCCCGCCAGGTGACCTGGACCCCGGAGTGTGAGCAGGCATTCCAACATCTGAAAAATGCACTGATAAATGCTCCTGTCTTGGCAGCTCCCAATCCAACTAAACGTTTTCTTGTTCACACAGACGCTTCTATGTTTGGATTGGGAGCAGTACTGAGCCAAGTCGGAGCCGATGGCGGAGAACACCCCGTGGCTTACATCAGTCGCAAGCTGTTACCCAGAGAAGTAAGCTACGCCGCCATCGAGAAGGAATGCCTGGCTGTGGTGTGGGCCTTAAAGAAACTACAGCCGTATCTATATGGACAGCCTTTTTCGTTACTCACGGATCACAACCCGTTGGTCTGGCTAAACCGGGTGGCTGGGGACAATGCCAGGCTGCTGCGCTGGAGTTTGGCGCTGCAGCCTTTTGACTTTAATATTCAGTACCGCCCGGGTAAACAGAATGGGAATGCCGACGGGTTGTCAAGACAAACTGACCTGGAGAAATGATCCGTGAGTCCCCGGACATCCCCAAGCCGATCCGTGTTGGATCAGACTGTGTATGCCGGCTTGTGGGCAAGGGGGAGCAGTGTAGCAGATGGCACTGGGCTGTCCTGCAAATGTCTGTGAAATAAATGCATTCGTGTGATCTGTTAGTTTCCTATGTGTTTTAAAGCCTTGTATTCTTGTGATTGTTCGGTAGTTTCGTTCCCTTAGTTTATTCGAATGAAACTACCGAACAACCAGACCTCCCCTGTGTGAAGTGTGTCCTCAATTACCCGTTGCAACATTGTTGCGAACGGGTAATTGAACAGTAAGTAGCCGTCCTTTGTTCTCGGGGGTGGCCGCCATTCGACAAACGAACACGTGGCGGCGGCCATTTTAAAACTCCCGAACAGCGGTGTTTTGCCGTCGAGTGTCTGGAACTAAAATCGGACACTCGAGTAGGCGAACACCGCTGAGACCTCCACAGCCCTGGTCCGTTCGGTTCCAAACTACCGAACGGCCCCTCGTTCGGTAGATAGAAAATACCGAACGAGGGGATTCAGGCGAACCCTCCCTAGCCTCTATAGCTAGAGGTTTTCGTGTATTTTATTCCCTTATGCCAGGACCGACCGCAGGGCCCATTCACATGGAACCGAATTCGGCTATCTCAGTTCGTGCGGTCGGTCATTTTATTCCCTCCATACTTTTCCCGAACCCCTGGTCTGATCTGGGTGGTTTTTGGATATGTTGTTCACCCAGATCAGGGCTACCAGGGGATGTAGGATTTAAAGAGGTACCCCTACGTTTAGGGGTACATCCAGAAACGGGGGGAATTGGTGTACTGGATAAGGGATTATGATGCTGGCTGAGGGGAGGAGATGTGTGGGAGGTTACCAGGACAGGATTGGCTACTGTAATAATTACTGTAATCCCTCCCTTGCATGGGAGCATGCTTTATAAGGAGACTGTGATTAAAGGCTTGTCAGTTCTGCTCCTGAAACTGTGTGTCGTCCAGTTATTGGGATTGCTGTGGGGAGGTTGCTGTTATTTTACCTGCTGGAAACTTTGCCTATGGATTTATTATTTACTTGTTCCTGAGCCTCACTTGGATTATAAGCGGAGACAACCTGGGGAATATTGCATCTCCGCTACACTGTGTTTATAAAAATGATTGACAGGGAGCCAAGATGGAGGCGCCCAGATGTAAGATAAAGGAGGTGTGGATTTCTACATTTAATTCTGGTTTTCCCACATCACAAGTACATATTTGTAAAATGTAGGAGATAAGTAAACATAATATTAAAATTCCTGGGAAGCGGCATCTGCCTTTTAAATTCAGTATGTTGTGCACTGTGAAATCCTGTCATAACAATTCATTTCAACATTCATAAGTATTATCTCTCCCATTTCCAGAGGCAGATACAATCTGAATAAATAGAATCCAGAAGTGTGAGAATTTTGGGCGTGAGCATGCCAATTTTGTATAATTGCACTGGTGAAAAAAAAAAAAAACCCGTATAAACCCTGCTGGCTATTCTGAATGAACATAACATGTCAGACTTGATTTTAATGCATAAGTACACGAGGAGTCAAGCTTTGACTTATATAATAAAATCACACATAAAGCAAAATTTCAATATCATGCACACCAAGATATTGTCTCATTATTGCAGCTTAAATCTTAGCCATAATTCTTACCCACTCATAAACGGTTTATGCCCAAAGTCTCATCTCCAGGACCAGATTACTCTGCCCCTGATGCGCTCAGCCAATCGGTGGCTACCGATTAATAGAAAATAAAAATTTAAATAAATAAAATTTAAAAAAATTTTTTTAAAAAACGACTTGCGAAACATACATATGTTTCTCAAAACATTTTGTGAAAGGGAAACCACTGATTGGCTAAGAGAATCAGCTAAATGCAGTAAGCCAATCAGCAGCAGCGCTATCCACAGCAGTGCTAGGCTCCGGTTTGACCCCTAAATAGGCAAGTTCTCCTGGAACTACAACAGCTTAATTTCTATTAAGTTGTTATGGTGCTCCACCATTTATTGCAATAGACAAATCAAAAATATATACCGCTTTTGGGTTTGTTGAACTATAAGGGATATGGATTAAGAGGATGCATCAAAACATGCTTGCTTGCAGTATGAATCATTCATATATTGCTGTGTTTTTCTTGAATTTAATCGGTACTACAGCATTGGAAATGTCCATAGTGTACAGTATCTCTTTAAGTGCGGACAAGAATATGAATAAGGAATAGGTTCAGGAGGTCAGGGATGTAGGGTAGGAGGAAGCTCCAGCATGATCAAGTCTAGTACATTTTGCCACTAATGGTAGAGGAAAAAAAACCCACAGGACATTTGACAACAGTTTTACACTAGACATTGTGATACATTTAAATACAGTTATTAGCCAACGAGCTCTCAGTAGGCAAGATGGGAATAAAACAAAGTTGGGTGATTTGTTTTCGGTTTTACTGATAACTCAGCAAATGTTTACCAAGTCAACCCCTAAGTGTCACTGCTGCCTGAAACAAACATACACAAATGCATCTCAAGTGAAATGCTTATTGCCATTACCGAACAAATCATTGCTGGGATTGAGGCAATTCAGTGTCAAGTTTAGCAAGGATTTGTTTTCCCCAAGGAGGATTGACTTCATAACCAAGTAGGCACAACTAGCATGCAGTTTCCAATTACTGTTAAGGAATTCAATATTTTCAAGGGTTTTAGATATAGTTTTATTATCCATATATATATTAAGAAAACTAAAAATGAGAATTGCTTAAAATGCAACATGAATTTCAAGGCGTAGACTACAAATTAGGAAACTTCTAATCAATTCAGTTTCTCGTTTAGCCATTTTGGCCTTAAATCTTAAACTCACTCAGAATTCACAAGTAAATCAAGTCACTAAATAATCCTTTAAGAACCATTAGAAAATTGAGAACTCTACCATAGCTCTCAATTATATAGATAAAAATGTGCAAGGTGTTTGGCACTACCATCAAGCTTTTATTTTAACATTCAGATTTATCTCGTTTTTAATTACACTTTATAGAAATAAAGTGTAAAAAAAAAAAAAAAAAATTTATAATTTAAGAATACCGGCTTTGGATTCCATACTTACACCCATGCTGAAATACTTGAGCCAGTATCTTTAGTCTCAGAAAAAAGTAATAAATGTACCAGCTGTATTCTATGCAATTCTACGTATTTTATATTCACTTTTATTCGCACACTACGCTAGTCATCATATTATATGTTATAATATAATCCCTTTTTAATATATGATTATACTTTGCAATTTCAGCAGCATTGAAAATGCAAAATCAAATTCTACCTCTTCAAATCCTAAACACAGACAGTGTATGTGCAAAGATCTCACTTTATTAGTCAGTAGTAACTAATGACAGATTTATTGCCGATTGGTAAAACTCACCTAAAACTGACAGTTTCCTCACCATTTCCTCCCCTCTCAAAACAAAGAAATTAACTAAGATCACAGATGAATGATCCCACTTAGTTGGTCTATCAGGTAATTTAAATAATAAACCTGATTCAATTTAATTGCTACAAAGGCATACTCCCTGTTGAGTGATAGCTAAATTAGACTAAAAACTCGAGTCCATTTAGCAAGATCTCAAACGGCCCTGATAGTATGCTGTCAGTCATGCAAATGATAATATTATGAAAGCTGTCATGGAATAACTCATCATGACAGGCTTATTCACTAAAATTAGTATTTAAATTGAATTTCAAATTTAAGGCCAAAATAGTCAAACTGTAAAAATTCTCTAAATCCGTTACGCTTTCAGTGCGGCTACTCTGCCCTTGAAATTATTTTTGAATTCTTACTTTACTAAATAATGCCGTAAATGAACTCTGTTAACCTGGGATTATTGATGAAAATATGTAAAACAAAAACAAGAGATTATTTATTTTATTTTGGAGCAATTGTTAGAAATGGTTATGTATGCAACTGAACCCATTGAAGGAAAATGTTTCGTACACCTAATGTAGTCCTAAACAGCAGCATTGCATAAAATTCACAATTCTTTACATTCCACATAAATCACATTGCATTGAATAAAAAGCATTGACATGGCACCAACCGTCCCCCATACAATTTATAATGTCACTTAGTATACCTCAATTTGCTAATCAATAATCAAAATCAATTGCTGCTGGGCAGTCTTATCATAATGATTTATTAGTTAGAAGTTGTTGATTCCATCAGAACACCATTATTATTATTATTAATTCATATATAGTGTTTTTATGAAGGACATAAAGAAGCAGTGGTTCCCAGCTAAGTCATTAAAGGGACACTATGGTACAAATACAAGTTTACTGCCTTTGATCGGTTTTGGCCTCATAAATATACTGTATTGTTCTGCAAAATTAAATCTTTATAGTTTTTTGGGGAGAAAAAATGATTTGCATATTTATGCTCCACGAGCCTGCCTCTATAGTCACGCCCCCTCATGCTAGAAAGACTTCCTTATTAAATGTACGCACACAGTCTCAGACCCAACAGCACTGCGTAAGCAGCTTTTAATTTACAACCTGGCTGCAGACAGTCAGAGAAACTACAAAGAGCTAGTGATATCCTTATTTGATGTCCCTGTGGGTCCTCTTCTTCTAATGCAAGCTTCTTTCTGACCATTTAGCACAGTCAGTGGCTTAGCTTTGTGCATACATTTGATAAGGAAGTCTTTTTCTGTATTGAGGGGGTGTGGCTAAGAAGGCAGGCTTATGGTGCAACATTCTAAAAAACGTCTTTTTTTAATGCAAAAACGATAAAGATTTAAGCATGGGGGGAAAAAGGCAGAATATTAATGATGCCAAAACCTATCTAATGCATCAAAGTTGAGTTAGTACCTGTCCCTTTAAGAAACATCAACAATGAAGGATTTATCAATTTTCTAGTTCTGTTTCTGTGGGGATAATTACAAAAACCTGGACTGTTAGGTTCCCTTGTGGACTAGGTTGGGAGCGTTTGATCTAAAGAGAGGTGTATACAACTACAGGGTGGCCCATAAGTCCCTACTAGAGATGTCGCGAACCGTTCGCGAACTTCTCGCGAACGGTTCGCCACAGTTCGCAGTGAGCTGTTCGTGGCGAACTCCGGTCAGCTGACACATCCCGGACAATCTCCAGCAGACCCTCCCTCCCAGACCCTCCTACTTCCTGGACAGCATCCATGGTTCGCGACATCTCTAGTCCCTACCCATACATATATCTTATGTATCCAGTGTATCTTTGTGCTGGATGGGTAGGGATTTATGGGCCACTCTGTAGAATAACCAAATTATTCCTTCCCCCTTTACACCCCCCGACCGGAGTCCCGATTCTCAGGCCACCAGAGTTGTGGGGTATGCAACTGTGTCTTTTTGCTCATATGTCCTTCCGCAACTTGTGTCTCTGACAAGATTATTACTTTCCAAAGTCCAGGGATGTGGAAATGCACTTAGACCCCATACAATATGTATCTGGGTGCAGCCAGGCCGGTCCCAGTACCACGAACCAAATACTTGATAATGAAAATAGAAAAAGGTCCAGGTACTCCAAAATACAAAGGATGCAACTTTTATTGAACCAACCTCCACTCACAACGTTTCAACCTGAAAGGTCATTGTAAATATATATATATAAAAAAATAGGAGTTACATTGTGTGTGTATAAGGAGCTGTAGTTATAATGACGGGCGGGTTTGCAGCGCTGGATACATAGAAGTAGTCTCTATTCATTGTTCAGAGGCTTGCAGTGTCACAGCTTCCTGTGCCACTGTGATGTTAGCTCTCTGACTGTAGTTTTGGAATAATTTGCAAACTAAATTAATTTGCAATAAACAAATATTATTTGCAATTATGCTAATAGTTTATACGCGAATGCGGGTTATGGTTGCATAACCTTGCAGACATGCATACAGAAGTGTGAAGGGGTAATTGTAAACAGAAATAAAAATTTTGACCGCCAATAAAAGCTTTTAAAAAATAATTTACCTAACAAAAATGTTACAGATTAGAAAACAGTGTTATAAATTTTTTTTCACACATATTCTATCATCCTTTCGTATATATATTAGTCTTTATAACATATATGTGTTGCCCCATGTATTATATATGTATGTATATTATATAGTTTGCCCCTTTACCTTTGCATTGTCCATACCACCCTCGCATTGCAGCCAAAGACACACACACTAATACATGCACACATATTCACACTCTGATACATGCACATCCATACACACACACAAACAAACTGATGCACAGACACAAACACACACAAATACAGGCGTACAGTAACAATGTGTATCTGGCAGTGTGTATTTCTGAGTACATCTGGCATTGTCTACCAATGTATGTGCCTGAGCGTGTGTATCTGACAGTATCCTTGTTTGTGAATGTAGTCTCTGTGAGCATGTGTATGTTTGTGTCTGTGGCCATATGTGTGTTGGGTAGTTGCTTGCGGTGTCTTGTGTGTATGAGGGACCAGGGCCGCCATCAGGGGGTGACAACCATAACAATTGCTCTCTGCACCTATATATAGCTATGATCGCGGGCCCCCGGCTCCCTATACTTGCAGAGGGGGCCCAGCGGACTGCAGCTGTACTTTACAGCATTTCCCTTGCTCTCACTCCTGCGAGACGAGCGGCCGTTAGAGTGTTGCCATGGTTTCGCGGGAGTGAGAGCGAGGGAAATGCTGTAAAGTACAGTTGCAGTCCGCTGGGCCCCCTCTGCAAGTATAGGGAGCTGGGGGGGCCCACCATGCCACCGGACCACCAGGGATCATGGCATCTTCCCCCCTTCCTGAACCAGGGAGGAGGGGAATAACCGTTATTACATTTACATGCATACACTACTAAACGCACACACACATACACACACACAGCATCCACTACACTAACACACACAGTGCATTCACTAAACTAACACACACACTGCATCCACTGCACTAACACACACACTGCATTCACTACACTAATCCACACTCTGCATCCACTGCACTAACACACACAGTGCATTCACTACACTAACACACACTCTGCATCCACTGCACTAACACACACACTGCATTCATTACACTAACACACACTGCATTCACTAGAGTAACACACACACTGCATTCACTACACTAACACACACTCTGCATCCACTGCACTAACACACACTGCATTCATTACACTAACACACACTCTGCATCCACGGCACTAACACACACACTGCATTCACTACACTAACACACACTCTGCATCCACTGCACTAACACACACACTGCATTTATTACACTAACACACACTGCATTCACTGCACTAACACACACACTGCATTCACTACACTGACACACACTCTGCATTCACTACCCTGACACACACTCTGCATCCATTGCACTAACACACACACTACATTCACTACACTAATCCACACTCTGCATCCACTGCACTAACACACACACTGCATTCACTACACTAACACACACTCTGCATCCACTGCACTAACACACACACTGCATTCATTACACTAACACACACTGCATTCACTAGAGTAACACACACACTGCATTCACTACACTAACACACACTCTGCATCCACTGCACTAACACACACTGCATTCATTACACTAACACACACTCTGCATCCACTACACTAACACACACTCTGCATCCACTGCACTAACACACACACTGTATTTATTACACTAACACACACTGCATTCACTGCACTAACACACACACTGCATTCACTACACTGACACACACTCTGCATTCACTACCCTGACACACACTCTGCATCCATTGCACTAACACACACACTACATTCACTACACTAACACACACACTGCATCCACAACACTAACACACTGCATTCATTACACTAACACACAATGCATTCACTGCACTAACACACACACTGCATCCACAACACTGACACACACTCTGCATTCACTACACTGACACACACACTGCATTCATTACACTAACACACTGCATTCATTACACTAACACACAATGCATTCACTGCACTAACACACACACTGCATCCACAACACTGACACACACTCTGCATTCACTACACTGACACACACACTGCATTCATTACACTAACACACACACTGCATCCACAACACTAACACACACACTGCATCCACTACATTAACACACACACACTGCATCCACTACACTAACACACACACACTGCATCCACAACACTAACACACACTTCATTCATTACACTAACACACACTGCATTCACTGCACTAACACACACTGCATTCATTATGGGAGGGCCAGACCTTGTGCTTTGTCAGGTGGGCCCTGTGGGGCTATGTGTGTGTATATATATATATATATATATATATATATATATTTAAATATACACTGCTCAAAAAAATAAAGGGAATACTTAAACAACACAATGTAACTCCAAGTCAATCTCACTTCTGTGAAATCAAACTGTCCACTTAGGAAGCAACACTGAGTGACAATCAATTTCACATGCTGTTGTGCAAATGGGATAGACAACAGGTGGAAATTATAGGCAATTAGCAAGACACCCCCAATAAAGGAGTGGTTCTGCGGGTGGTTTCACTCTAGTGGTAACATGAGACAGAATCTACAACCCACACAAGTGGCTCAGGTAGTGCAGCTCATCCAGGATGGCACATGCGAGCTGTGGCAAGAAGGTTTGCTGTATCTGTCAGCGAATGTCCAGAGCATGGAGGTGCTACCAGGAGACAGGCCAGTACATCAGGAGATGTGGAGAAGGCCATAGGAGGGCAACAACCCAGCAGCAGGATCGCTACCTCCGCCTTTGTGCAAGGAGGAACAGGAGGAGCACTGCCAGAGCCCTGCAAAATGACCTCCAGCCGGCCACAAATGTGCATGTGTCTGCTCAAACGATCAGAAACAGACTCCATGAGGGTGGTATGAGTGCTTGATGTCCACAGGTGGGGGTTGTGCTTACAGCACAACACCGTGCAGGACATTTGGCATTTGCCAGAGAAAACCAAGATTGGCAAATTCGCCACTGGTGCCCTGTGCTCTTCACAGATGAAAGCAGGTTCACACTGAGCACATGTGACAGATGTGACAGAGTCTGGAGACGCCATGGAGAACGTTTTGCTGCCTGCAACATCCTCCAGCATGACCGGTTTGGCAGTAGGTCAGTGTAGCGGAGATGCAATATTCCCCAGGTTATCTCCGCTTATAATCCAAGTGAGGCTCAGGAACAAGTAAATAGTAAATCCACAGGCAAGGTTTCCAGCAGGTAAAATAACACAGCAATATCCCACAGCAATCCCAATAACTGGACGACACACAGTTTCAGGAGCAGACCTGAAAGCTTTATTCCACACTGGCCTTTTAAAGCATACTCCCATGCAAGGGAGGGATTTACAATCATTAATACAGTAGCCAATCCTGTCCTGGTAACCTCCCACACATCTCCTCCCCTCAGCCAGCATCATAATCCCCTAATCCAGTACAGTAATTCCCCCCGTTTCTGGATGTACCCCTAAACGTAGGGGTACCTCTTTAAATCCTACATCCCCGGATAGCCCTGATCTGGGTGAACAACATATCCAAAAATCACCCAGATCAGACCAGGGGTTCGGGAAATGTATGGAGGGAATAAAATGACCGACCGCACTAACTGAGACAGCCGAATGTGGTTCCATGCGAATGGGCCCTGCGGTCGGTCCTGGAATAAGGGAACAAACTGCACGAAAGCCTCTAGCTATAGAGGCTAGGGAGGGTTCGCCTGAATCCCCTCGTTCGGTTCTTTCTATCTACCGAACGAGGGGCCGTTCGGTAGTTAGGAACCGAACGGACCGGGCTTGTGGAGGTCTCAGCGGTGTTCGCCTACTCGAGTGTCCGATTTTAGTTCCAGACACTCGACAGCAAAACACCGCTGTTCGGGAGTTTTAAAATGGCCGCCGCCACGTGTTCGTTTGTCGAATGGCGGCCACCCCCGAGAACAAAGGACGGCTACTTAACTTGTCAATTACCCGTTCGCAACAATGTTGCAACGGGTAATTGAGAACACACACACACACACAGGGGAGGTCTGATTGTTCGGTAGTTTCATTCGAATAAACTAAGGGAATGAAACTACCGAACAATCAGAGGAATACAATTCTTTTAAACACATATAATAACAGCAGATCACACGAATGCAGTCATTCACAATACATTTGCAGGACAGCCCAGTGCCATCCGCTACAGTCAGTAATAGTGTGGGGTGGCATTTCTTTGGGGAGCCGCACAGCCCTCCATGTGCTCGCCAGAGGTAGCCTGACTGCCATTAGGTACCGAGATGAGATCCTCAGACCCCTTGTGAGACCAAATGCTGGTGCGGTTGGCCCTGGGTTCCTCCTAATGCAAGACAATGCTAGACCTCATGTGGCTGGAGTGTGTCAGCAGTTCCTGCAAGATGAAGGCATTGATGCTATGGACTGGCCCGCCTGTTCCTCAGACCTGAATCCAATTGAGCACATCTGGGACATCATGTCTTGCTCCATTCACCAACGTCACGTTGCACCACAGACTGTCCAGGAGTTGGCAGATGCTCTAGTCTAGGTCTGGGAGGAGATCCCTCAGAAGACCATCTGCCACCTCATCAGGAGAATGCACAGACATTGTAGGGAGGTCATACAGGCACGTGGAGGCCACACACAGTGCTGAGCCTCATTTTGACTTGTTTTAAGGACATTACATCAAAGTTGGATCAGCCTGTAGTGTGTTTTTCCACTTTAGTTTTGAGCGTGACTCCAAATCCAGACCTCCATGGGTTCGAAAAATTTGATTTCCATTTTTTTAATTTTTGTGTGATTTTGTTGTCAGCACATTCAACTATGTAAAGAACAAAGTATTTCAGAAGAATATTTCATTAATTCAGATCTAGGATGTGTTATTTTTGTGTTCCCTTTATTTTTATGAGCAGTGTATGTATGTATGTATATATGTATATATATTGTAGATTGGATTAGCCGTATTAGTCCATACTGCAATACTTTGGTATTCTGGCATCTTATATATATATATATATATATATATATAAAACAAGAGGGGGTTGGCTGCACTCACCTTAACATGCATAAATGGGGGTGCTGCTGGGGGCCAAATAATACAATACACAAGATCCAGCGCACTCACCTATCCACTAAACAGCAACTTCAATGTTGAAAGATTTCATTTTGTTTTTTTAAAAACACCTAATCTAGGCAAAAATAATGGGGGTTTAGTTACATTATATGATCATACAGTGCATAAGCCTGCCACAACATATATATATATGGGTTAGTTTAATTTATATAT
This sequence comes from Pelobates cultripes, assembly GCA_933207985.1. NCBI lineage: Eukaryota > Metazoa > Chordata > Amphibia > Anura > Pelobatidae > Pelobates > Pelobates cultripes. Next base: position 26,618,987 of record OW240916.1, read on the forward strand.
ATATATATATAGATATATATTCCCACACATCTTTTACTGACTACACCTAAGCTGATCTTTGTAAAACCGATGATGTCCCTGCTCTGTGGTGGGAGTGAATTATGAAATACCATAGAGACTAACCGTTGATGTATGTATATGGCTGAAGGATCCTGTCATATACTAAAGAAAGAGTGTCTAAATCGTTTACATATAATTCAGTTAAAAATATATATATTTTCTTTCAATACTTGATGAAAGAGATATTATAATGAAAAAATATTTTTGAGATGACAGTTGTACCTTAACCAAATTATCTTCAGATTTCTATATAGAAATTATGGCTTGCGCTCAAACTCCCACTACTCCCGGGTGGCGGCAATGGTCACAGTATACATCAGCTGACATTAGTTATTTATTTTATTTCTATATAGGATTACCACTTACAACGGTTTCCTTTTGATGAACTTTTGAGATTTTCATTTGGCTTGTTTGTAGATATTCTGGCAATGGCGATGCTAAATTAAATATTCACAGAAAAAATGTGAGCTGTGCAAATCATTTGACATTTGAGGAGGGATTCTCCATGAACTATTACTTTAGAACATACTTCAGATTTTTATCAGTGTTAATTTATGGCGGTAAATTTTTATTTAGTTTTTGACTGAAAAGCCATTTTAGTTTCAGTCGTATTTTAGTCATCTGGATTGTGTTAGTTTTAGACTAGTTTTAGTCGACTTAATCTCCAGTAGATTTTAGTCAACACGACTAAAATCTAATTAGTTTAAGTAAACCCTCTATCTGCCTCTTTTGCCCCTTCCCAAGCCCCCCATGTGTCTCAATGCCCAGCCCGCTATGTGTCTCATTTCTTCTCCTCCCCCATGTGTCTTACCCGACAATTTAAATTTTGGCTGCAAATTTCAATTTAGTTTTATTCATAGTCTTTTGACTAAAAAGCCATTTTAGTTTTAGTCATATTTTAGTCACCTGAATTGTTTTAGTCTAGTTTTAGTCAACTAAATCTCTAGTAGATTTTAGTATACATGAATAAAATCTAATTAGTTTAATTAAAGCATCTATCTGTCTCTTTTGCCCCTTCCCCAGTCCCCCATGTGTCTCAATGCCCAGCCCCCTATGTGTCTCATTTCTTCTCCTCCCCCATGTGTCTTACCCGCCAGTTTTAATTTTGGCAGCAAATTTCAATTTAGTTTTATTCATAGTCTAATGTCGTATTTTAGTTATCTGAATTGTTTTAGTTTTAGTCTACTTTTAGCCGACTAAATATCGAAAATTTTAGTCGACTAAAATCTGTCTGAAATTGTTAGTTGACAAAATTAACACTGATTTTAGACGACACACTCTCTTTTTAATTCTGCTCAAAAGCTTGAATTTAGAAACAAAACAGAATCAGGTTTTGAAAACTCACCAAACATGCTTCTTAGATCTTTGTCCTTGCACCAGCGAGATTCACCAATTACTGAAATTCTTTGATTGTAAGTGTCTTCACTAAGTCCTCCCAGGTATTCGTAAAAATCACGAACCAATATTGGGAAGTCATTTAACAAACTGAATACTAATGTATTTGCAACGACTTATTTTATTGTATCTGCACGAACGAAGTTCAGTATATGTGTATTAAAACACCAGATGTGAACTTCGCCTGGAGATTCTGTTAACTCAGAAGAGAAAGCATTTTTTCATCCTTCCATATTTAACAACATTATATCTTGTAATATTAACGGAACACTCCAGCCACCAATTCAACTTTAATTCATTTGAGGCTCATTATTTTATAACTTGCATAGGCAAATTAAATAGGTCATGTCCATTCTACAAACTGCAAGAACCTTCTCTTTGATGGAATCAGTCACGTAACGATCAATTATGGTGCATTGAAATTGTGTGCATAGTAAATTGTATGCAACCTTCATTTTATCTCCACTATAGTTCAACCTTTCTTTCCCCACCAACTTACAATGTCTATTGCCCGCTGGAAAACGTCCTGAATGTTTCTAGCTTGTTCTGTCCTTGCAGATATTTGTAATTTTAAAAAGTAGATTATGACTAAGACAGTAGTCACCGTCACCATCACCATGAGCATAAGACGGACACTTTATATAGGTCCCCGGATAATTCTCATGTTCTAGTCACCCTGTGCCCATTATAGGTGCAGGGTGTGCATTATTGTTAATTGTTGAACATTTTGTGTGCTCTCTTGTCCTGCTGATGCTTTTGACCAACTTGGTATATTTGCCTGTGGAGCCTGTGCAGCCCCATCTGTTGGTTGTGAAGATTTTGAAACAGCTATATGCACTACCTGAATAGCAAGGCTTGTTAATTTGCATATTGAGGTAGATTTGCATATTTTGATTTCTGCAGGCTGGGAAGATACTTCTTGTTAATTATTGTTTTCCCCGTCCCTTTATGAACATGTTATTGTGTTACTATAAGTACCTGTATGTTTCCTCATATGATTTGGTTATTTGTATTATATTGAGTTTGTCACCATAAGTGTAATGATATTGGATTACGGGCTAGTCCTGAGTGAAAAATAAAGCTCTGTGAGTTAGTTCCATTGGGATCTTTGTGTCCTGGTTAGTTTATTCATGGATTCCCGTAACTGAGTCTTCGGATCTGCTGGCTGGTTGACTCCTAGGATAAGTTAAAGAAGAGCTAGGCCTCAGAGCCACGAGTGCCTTTGCTTCATAAAAAGACAAGCAGAGACAAATGTAGCTTTCTTTCATTACAGTAGGTGGGCCACTTGCATCTTACTCTATCATTAGGCTTCCCAGTGTTTTTAATAATAGATTCATTATATCCTGTTGCGGATATTTAAAAAAGACAAGTTGGTTTTAATGTAGATGAGCTAAATAATTAAATGAAGGCTCAATCTCTGCACTTTGACACTAAGAAATGTCCATAATCACTTTATCCATGGATGATTGAGTGTAACCCGGGATAGAAACTTGATTGGCAAAATTAAGTTAATTATCACATTTAAACAGAATTTTAAATTCTCACATTTACTGAACAAAAATCTGACTGCAATTTGGTTAATTCAGAGCACATCTTATTTGATGTCACTTAAACAGCAAGTGTCAGTTGCAGATAGACCGAGCTCTCTCTCTACCAGGAGGCTTCACCAACCGTAGCCTCTCATTGTGCTCTATGGCATCTGATCTCATTGCGTAAACCCTATTCCATGACTTGAGCAATCAAGCCAAGTCATGCAAGTAGTAGAGATTTCTATTTGTTTGTTACTATCCAGCAGTTCTCATAATAAACTTGCTGCAGATATATATTGGTCAGGCATTTAGAAATACATTTAAAAGGACATTAAAAAATAACCATTGCACAAACTCCTCATAGCTAGGTGAGGTCACAATGCAAGAGTTCAACAAGAACATAACAGTGATATTGGAAAGGCAGGTTGCAACACAATGAAATGTTTACAAGGAGGACAGTCCCACTTCAGTTGTAGTAATTGGCATGCAATTGAGCATGTGCACTGCCATCTGGGTTGATGTTAAGATATGTTATCAAGCAAACACGCCCAGCATCGGCAAAATAAAAGCTGATTTCTGCAAATCGGGCAGCTGGTATTCTGCTGCAGCCATGTTAGGATACAATTGGTATGAAAATCATGTCTGCATGGTAGTGTAAGCAAGTGCTGCCCATTTTCATAGTCCTCCAGGTAGATGGGGCAGGTGCACATTACTGGGGACTCTATAATATCCCAGCACACACTGCACATTACTGGGGACTCTGTAATATCCCAGTACACACTGCACATTACTGGGGGCTCTGTAATATCCCAGTATACGCTGCACATTACTGGGGGGGCTCTGTAATTCCCAATACACATTGCACATGTCAGTTACCCACACTCCCTTCCCATTATATTTTTTATTGACATTATAACTCTCACCCTCCAATGATTGAGTTTGCAGTTGTACTCAATAAAACCATCTTATGGTGAGCTTGTCTGAACTTGTCCACCAGTGCAGCTCCGTTGACTTGCAACTCTCATCAAACTGATCCAGTTTCAGACTCAGCATAATGATAGCTGTAGAACACATTAAATATTAAAATGGAGGGGACATGCAGTGTGTAATACTGTAGTAATGTTTCTAATTTACCATGTAATAGCTGTATGTCTTTGCTCCCTGCAGACTCTAGCACAGGCATTGCAACCTTCGGCACTGCAGATGTTTTGGACTACACCTCCCATGATGCTTTGCCAGCATTATTGGGGTTGTAGTCCACAACATCTGGTGTGCCGAAGTGTAGCGGTACTTACCCTCTCCAGGGGCCGGGCGAGGTCCTCTTTCCCCGCCACGCATGGTTCTGCAACTGCACGAGCCGCATGCGGCTCGTCCGACGGGGAGGCGTGCACTGACTGCGAGAAGCAGCCACGTGACTCACCTGGCATTGGGATCGCGCCACGCATAGCGGGCGCGCTTTTAAAGGGACAGTGGAAGCAAAAAAAAAAAAGGTCTCCCATTGGCCCATGTCGTTCCACATTCCCCATACAATCACGTTTTGGGGGCGTGGATATGACAAGGGCCAATCAAATTAAACTAATATGTATTTATACTCACCTTTCCCTTAGCTCCCTGCCCTATCGTGGTTTCTGATTCAGTTCCCTTTAGTGTTTGCTTTGTGTAGTAGTGGTTTTTTTCGTGCTTGACCTTGGCTTTGTACCTGACTCCGTTTTTCTCTTTATCCCTGATTTGTCTTGTTCACCGGTTTCCTGACTCCTGTGTACCAGTCCTTGGCTAGTTCTTGTTTACGCTGTCTCTCTGTTCCCTTGACCTCGGCTCGTTCTTGACTCTGTCTTTTCCTGTCCATGTTGAGTCGAGCCATTCTAAGGCTCGGTAAGACGTATCTTGTTATCTTGTCTCTCGTTGGACTATTCTTGCGTGTTGGGGTATACTACCATGTCACAAAGGTTGCCTACCCCTGCTCTAGCAGCATGCCTATTCCAGCCTCATTCCTACGAGCTCTCTGAGGGGCTACAGGTGCAGCTATACCCCCTGATGACATCAGAGGGCTAGGCCTAGTCTGCAGCTCACCCAGAGCACAATCAGGAAGGGGGGGAGGAGCCAGCCACAAGATTGACATGTCAGCCATTACTGTGGGCCTATCACAGCAGGATGGGCAAAAGCTGGAGCTCCACCCGCCCCTATGTTATCTGGCCCTTATTGTGCCCGCCATGGTACCATGTCCATGCTAGGGATGCTCAACCTTAGAATTTTATTTTGGCAACCTCCCCAGTATTAAAAATAGATCAAATAGAATATACACTGATCAGCCACAACATTAAAACCACCTTCCTGATATTGCGTAGGTTCTCCTCGTTCTGCCAAAATAGCTCTGATTCTTTGAGGCATGGACTCCACATTGACTTTGAACGTGTCCTGTAGTATCTGACACCAAGACATGAGCAGCAGATCCTTTTAGTCCCGCAAGTTACGAGGTGGGGCCTCCATGGATCTGGTTTGTTGTTGCAGCACACCCCACAGCTGGGCAATTGGATTGCATTTTGGGGAATTTGGGGGCCAAGGCAACACCTAAAATATTTGTGATGTTCCTCAAACCATTCCTGAACAGTTTTTGCAGAGTGGCAGGGTATATTATCCTACTTAAATAGGCCACTGCCATTAGGGAACACCACTACCATGAATGGTTGTACCTGGTCTACAACAATCTCTAGTTAGGTGGTACGTGTGAAAGTAACATGCTAGGACCCATGGTTTCCCAGCAGAACATTGCCCAGAACATAACACTGGTTCTGCCGGGCCTGCCTTCTTCCCATAGTGCACCCTGCTGTTATCTCTTCCCCAGGGAAACAACGCACACGCACCCGGCCACCTACATGATCTAAACGAAAATGTGATTCATCATGCCAGGCAACCTTCTTTCATTGCTCCATAGTCCAGTTCTGACGCTCATGTGTCCGTTGAAGGGTGCTTTCAGCTGTGGACAGGGATCATCATGGGCAGTCTACGACTACACAGCCCCATACACAACTAATTGCGATCCACTGTGTGTTCTGACACCTTTCTATCATGGCCAGCATAACTTTTTCTCCACAATTTGAGCTGAATTTGAACACCCCACAAAACTTGCCGTTTTGGAGATGCTCTGACTCAGTCATTCAGCCATCACTGTTTGGCCCTTGTCAGTCACTCAGATATGTTCGCTTGACCATTTTTCCTGCTTCCAACACATGAAATTCAAGCACTGAATGTTTACTTGCCCAATATATCCCACTCCTTGACAGGTGCCATTGTTATGATAAGATCAATGTTATTCACTTCACCTGTCAGGATCGTGGGAGCTTCTTTCATATAATTCTAATAGGTGGCCAAGAAGTAAATCCCAGTTGTTGCAGTACTGCAACTTTATTAATGCTAAGGTAACTTTAAGCAGCAGGAGATTTGCAGCTCTACAGCGACTAGGAATCTGCATTCCAGGCAAACCATAAAAAAAAAATGTAATGAAAAAGGTTCGGTGGAGGATATGTCAATTTACACACCCGGGATGGAACCCTTTGTTTTTTGGGAGAGTTGTTTGTTTTTTTTGTTGTCAATTTAAAGTATTATTGAATTGAAACAAATCTTGGAGTAAGAGAAGGGGTACAGAGAAAAAAGAAAGGCGAGGGGAAAAAGTGGAGATACAGCAATCATATACACAATATATATATATGGATTTAACAATGCAGCTAGTATATATAGTAAGAGACAGTAACATATTAAATTAAGACGGAAATTACCGAATGTTATACCCATTCACAAGAAAGGTAATAGGGAGGAGTCGGGCAACTAGCCTTACTTCAGTAAGTCGGCCAGTAAGCCTTACTTCAGTAGAGGGGAAAGTGATGGAAACTATGTTAAAGGATAGGATTGTTGAACATCTAAAAACACATGGATTTCAAGATTAGAGACAACATGGGTTTACTTCAGGGAGATCATGCCAAACTAATCTTATTGATTTTTTTGATTGGGTAACTAAAATTATAGATCAGGGTGGTGCAGTAGACATTGCTTACCTAGATTTCAGTAAGGCTTTTGACACTGTCACACATAGAAGGCTCATCAATAAACTGCAATCTTTAAGTCTGGATTCCAATATTGTTGAATGGGTAAGGCAGTGGCTGAGTGACAGGCAACAGAGAGTTGTAGTCAATGGAGTATATTCGAAGCAAGGTCTAGTTAACAGTGGGGTACCTCAGGGATCTGTAATTGGACCCATTCTCTTTAATATTTTTCTAGTGATTTCAGAAGGCAAGCCACCTAAATGGTGGGTTAAACACTATAGGATCAGGAATACATGTTTGTGTTCCTTTCCCTATAGTGTTCCTTTAAAGAGTGAGTTGTGATGATTTGAAAAAAGAATTGCAAAATTTAGGACAAATTAGCAAAGCTGGTAACACAGTTTAAATGATGATTTTTTTTGTCCAATGCAACTATTTTCACCTAAAGTTAGCATTTCGGTATTCAATTTGTCAGAATTCAACATGTTTGGTGAATAAACCATCCAGTTACAAATCAAAATGTATGATTTTATCAATCTAGATCGCCACCTAGTGCTTTTTTAGTGAACTGTAAACATGTTCTCTTTTCGTGAGAAAATTACGTAAATAATAATGACCCTTCTATTGTGGATAGCATACAGTTGCAAGAAAAAGTATGTGAACCCTTTGGAATGATATGGATTTCTGCACTAATTGGTCATAAAATGTGATCTGATCATCATCTAAGTCACAACAATAGACAATCCAAAGGGTTCACATACATTTTCTTGCAACTGTATGTCATCTGTGTTGCCAGTAGTTTCTGTCTGTGAAATAGATTTTATTTTGTTAATTACCCTATTATTTGATTGCTGTCTTATGATTTGTCTAAAAGAGAAAGGGGGAAAAAAACTAAATTAGCTTACCCAATAGGTAGTCCTGGTAGTCAGAGAAACTGCTATGTTTACACTAGGGTTAATCCAGCCTCTAGTGGCTGTCTCATTGACAGCCGCTAAAGGCGCTGCCGCGCTTCTCACTGTGATTTTTCTTAGTGAGAAGTTGCCAGCGTCCATAGGAAAGCATTGAGAAATGCTTTCCTATGGACTGACTGCGCGTGTGGCTCTTGCCGCGCATGCGCATTCGGCGGAAGAGGGAGGAGAGTCCCCAGCGCCGAGGGAGCCTGGCGCTGGAGAAAGGTAAGAATTTAAACTCTTCCTCCCCCTTCAGCCCGGCGGGAGGGGGACCCAGAGGCTGGGGGGGGGACCCAAAGAACCTATAAAGCGAGGAAAACGAGTTTGTTTTCCTGGCACTTTAGTGGTCCTTTAAAGGAAAGTGAGACGAAAGATAGATTCCCAGATGTTTTAGAACTAAAACGTCCACAATACTTTGTCATGCTAGCTAATGGCAAAGCACCATGGGAGTTGCAATTCTACAACATCTGTGGAACAACCTTTGGATACCTGTTTACTGTCTGTTTTTATAATGCTATGCTCTATGACAAAGTGCGGGATTCTCAGAAATAAGTGAACTAAATCTAACTAAATAATATATAACTCATGCAATCCATTAATCGAAATGTGTGAAAGCTGAAGGCAGTTGGTAGAATTACACACACATGGTTATTCATTGAATAAGGAATTTATTGGATTTGACCTGGGATTGTTAAACGTTTACACCAAACAACCAAGTTGGCTAAATTGGATAATTTGGATAATGCAGTTATTCTGGCCTGACAATTTTAAACCAGTCGTGAAGTAGATAGTAATAAACCTTGTGGATACACCAAAAATAACTAATGGTCTCCACAAATATCTGGGCACCCAGTCCTAGTTGATTGCTAGAGAATGTGTCCAGCCTACAGACATCCAAATGTATTTTTTTTTCAATCTATATAGCATCACTATGGGTTCAAAAGACGTGCCAATTAACAAACTAGACAAAATAACGTAATGGGTTCTTGTAGACAATAAGGTGTTATTCTTTTCATCTTCTGTTTGATGCTATAACAATTACAACATGTTTAAGCATATTCCTCTGTACTTATTGCATGCTTCTGATATGTTAGTAAACATGTAGTTGAGCTGCTCAATTTTAACTTATGGATTTGCCCATTTTGTAACATCGTATTGCTTTGTGATAATGTAATGCACAGTATATGCCCATTGTTCTGATTCCAACGCACACAACAACAGTCAAGACAAGAACATGAATTTGGAATCTTGACAATGCAAGCTAATGGAGGCAGGGTTAGAAGAGCCATCACTTTCCACCTGGAAACCCACGTTACATTGTACAATATCAGCAATCCATGGGCATGGATTGTAGGTCACTCAAGGCTGTCATTGCATAATTTTTCCCAGGTTTATTTATTAAAGTGAGAATTGTCATAAATTCAAAGTGCATATCAAATTTAGGGCCAAAGTAGCAGAATTAGAAGCATAGTTGACTAGAAGACTTTCTCCAGTTCAGCTATTATAGACAACCTGTCCTGTTACTTCCTGGTTTGGTTAGCTTAGTGTGCCTAAAGTCGAGAGGCAGTAATTGCTCAGAGCACCTTTCATGCAAAGACTTCTCATTGAGCTGCATTGGGAAGTCTGTGATTGGACAGCCACAGAAGTCAGGGCAGGGCTGGAAGGGGAAGGCTTGCAAAGGCTGCAGAGAAGAGATCTGCAGTTTTTGCAAGCGGTTTTATATAAACCCCAATGAAAAAATGCATAAATTAATGTGTGCATGTTTTCATTGAGGACGTATCTAATAAACAGTGATTTTTATTTAATTTGTATTTGGGCAATGGAGTGATCCTTTAATTGACTTATGAAAGTGACAATTTATAATGTGCAGTTAAAAATGTGATACTCACTATACATAACGTATGTCAGCAAGCTGAAGTGCTTTTTAATGTGTGAGAAGTGTTCCTTTAAATTCAGTTTTGTATTATTCGAAGACAGTTGGAGGCATTTATTTCACAGTGAGTTAGGCAATAGGCACTGGAAGAGAATCTGCTCTTTATCCACACTGAAGTCGAGTAATTAATGTAACCTTATTTATTTCATATGCTCTGTTGATCTTCAGTCACTAGTTTCTTGTAAAATATTCCATTTTTTTAGAAATGTTCTTATATGCATTTCAGACTGAGCCATGGTTGATCTTGAGTGACATGAACAGATGACAAAGAGTGTTGCAAGCTATTTTCTATTTCTGAGTGTCTGTGGAACATGGACCTAATAGGGTTATTAGAATTGCCAACAAGCATATTGTAGCAATAGCATTGACTTTGTAATGATTGCACACCCACTTTAGTGTATATATAATTTATTATATGTGCAAGTAGGAAACAATGAGACACAGATACTGAGACACAGAACATCAAGGGCAGAATGTCTCCACACACCAGCATATACCATCAGCTGGCTTTGACCATTTAAACATCAATGATATTGTAAGAACTGACTGAATTGAAAAGCAAGAATAATAAATCTCGTTTTATTAAAAAAAAAAAAAAAATCAAGAAAAGTCTAATTATATTATATTTTTATGTGACACAGAAGAACATATTTATGTATATCATACAAGGTGGGCCTATTTTACCAGAAAAAAATATAATCAAATATACATATGAAAAACTATCAAGTAGAATTAATATTTTAGTTAAACTTTCTACATTGTTTTTCGAACCAGGAAGGAGTGTATTTATTTAACGTTCTTAAATCAACTGTTAATCTCCATGATTTTTGATCAGCTTTTAATATTGGCCATAGCGCATTGTTACATGGACTAGTTGTTTTTCATAACCACCTTCTTTGTTCCAAGCCATGTATGACTTTAACAATGAACTCAGTGGATTCTGAGGGAAATCGATACTGTCTTTGGGCAGGAAGATCAGGGCCTTGTATGTCAATCATTATATCTTTAAAGGGACACTATAGTCACCAAAACAAATTTAGCTTAATTAAGCAGTTTCGGTGTATAGATCACTCCCCTGCAGTCTCACTGCTAAATTCTCTGCCTTTTAGGAGTTGAATCACTTTGTTTATGTGACCCTAGTCACACCTCCTTGCATCTGACGTACACAGCTTTTCTAAACACTTCCTATAAAGAGTCATCTAATGTTTACACTACGTTTATTGCAATTTCTTACCTCCTGCCTTTTTAATAGTGTGCTAGAACCTGCAGGAGCATCCTTTATGTAACTAAAGTTCAATTTTCAGAGCAGGAGATACAAAGTTTTACAGTAAGTTACATCTGAAAATGAAACAATTTTGCTTTCATGCAGGCTGTGTCAGTCTGTGTCAGTGTCAGAAATAAGCTAAAGTTGTTTTGGTGACTATAGTGTCCCTTTTAATCTCCTAAAGTCATTCCTGCTTTGTGCCCATAAACTGTGTACACCTGGTTATTGTACTTTTAAGTGCATTACATTTACTTTGTGTGTTTAATTTTAAACCAGATTCCTGTAGAGAACATTATTAATTTACCAGAAGCAGATGCTCTTCATCAGTCTGCCTTGAATTTGGATAAGACATTTTTTTACACACAGCTTTGTTACAATGCTGCCGCCTATCCCATGTGTTCCCTATTAAGGGTTAATAAGTATATAGGAGTGTATAAAAAAAATACCCCTCTCTGTCTCATTAGAGATATCTTTGCCAGAAGCTCAAGGAAGCAAGGTGAAGGGTCAGTGTAGGACCCGTCTACGGGGGTCTGCCTTGACTTTGGCAGGCGGGCATTCCCTCCAGTGGCCATTGGAGTAACTATGACCTCCATTTGTTTAAATATACATAGGGATTTAGGAGAGAGTGCAGGTAACTTTTTCTTTAGTTTTTTCTGTATGTATTGGGGCTGATGTGTACTATGGAAATTGCTGCCGCCCAGGAGTGATGGGAGTGAACACAGGACTTATCTTTTTGTATTTGAAGACATTTGCCAATGCCTGATAAAATATGTTGGCGAACTGTGGAATCCCTCGAGTAAAACAGTAAACGTATTGTTAATTTTGAAAGGTAAAAGCAAATTTAAACTCTATGTAAGTGGTACTGAGAAAAATGTCTTACTTATATTGAGCATCAGTTGACATCAGTTGGGATATTATATCTGGAGTTTCAGCCTTGTGCACAGATAAGGCACAGATTGTGCTAACTATTGTACTATATTTTCCATTTCATTCCAGTTAAATTTATCTTTCAATACCTCAAGTAGTTTCTGTTTTCCAATGTGTCCTAAGCTTTCATAGTTATATTGTGTAAAATCACGACTAAAAACCCTGTTCTCATGAGCAAGTGGAGGTTTTCGATCAACCCCAAAAAGCAGCAATGGATGCATTTATTTGCCTGTACTTCTGCAAAAGATGGAGGCTGTTTGGAGTCTTTAATTACTGACACAGACATGGGATTTACATTTAGTGAAGGTTTACCTGTGAGACGTTTTGCTTTTAATGATAACTGAAGCACAAAAGGTAGATCTTTACGATTTTCTTTTTTACATTTTACAACTAAATTGTTTATCTCACCAAATTAAAATTATTTAGCATTCATGTTTCCATAATCAAAGTTCATATTCTGTTTCATATCACTCAGTCAGCATCCATACCTATATTTGGAGTGTGTAAGAAAAATACCCATATGATTAGAAATATTCTACACTGCTATTGAAAAAAAGTTGCTATTAAAAAAAAGTAACATGTACTCCTAACATTAGAGTGGTTCCTCCACTATTTAAATTAGTGGGCCCCTTCCCCTAAATCACATAAATAAGTTTGACTTACCGTTAATGCCCCAGTGAGCCAGTTTTGCAGCAGCTCCCCACCACGTCTCTGATCATCATTATTGATCTCAATCAATCCATTGCTTCCTCACAGGGAAGCATTGGGGGCAAGTGTGCATGTACAGCAAAACCGTGCTGTGCCAGTCAGTATCTCCTCGTAGAGGTACATCGACTCAATGCATCTCTCTGGGCAGCATTCAGTGTCTCCGTGCAGAACGTGGAGACAGTGAATGTCGGTCCTGCAAAGATTGCAATAGCCCTTCTAAGGGATGTCTGAGTGACAGCTACTAGAGGTGGAGTTAGGCAGTAATATAAATAAAAGGCAGTATTTACACTTTTAAGCCTGCAGGGACAGTCACCACCTCAGAAGCACTACATTACGCTGTGGATGTAGTATTACATATTATTATTTATAAAGCTCCAACAAATTCCACAGCGCAGTTCATAGAGTGTCCTTTTAATATAGTTTAGACATGTATTTTTCTCCAAGTCTTGATACTTTTTTGTCTAGTTCCTCTGTTCATTAAGGAATTTACAAATCTCCTTTACCACAGCAAAAGTCAAACTACCAATAATTATTTATTGAATAGTTTTCTACAGCCTAAATGCAATTACTTATCTTAAAAGTTCTGAAATGTGGATTTTATAACTTTTCCATTTATTTGTTTAACAGTTATTATATATGCAGATCCCATTACAATGTATGCACACAAAAAACGTATACAGACTATAGACAGACAATGTATACACATTTGTACAAAAAGAACAGAGAACACTATCTGTGAACTTACAATTTAGAAATTACAGAACTTTTACACATGTGCTTAGCAAGAAAACACAACATGTGAGCTTAAATTCTAAGGATAGTATTGGGGAGTTGAGACAAGAGGTGGCAGGGGTTGCTTGAAATTGATGGCCAGAATTCTAGGGACAAATGAAATCTTTTCATGTAATATTGAGTATTTCTGGCTATGTACAGTATCTACTTATGCTCTAGATTATTATTTCTATTGATGTATGATTTGTCGGGTAGATCCACTTTAACTTCTAATTTCTGGATTGAGGTGATATTGAACCTAATGGTAGCAAATGCATACCTGTTGTGACTTGATCTAAAATACTTTATTCCACTTTCCAGATCCTACAATGCATTATCTTTTGTGAATCACTTATCATAAGCAAGTCCAGCATGTATGTCGAGATATTAGGTTTTGCATTTATTTTTGTTTTTTAATCTTTATATTGGAATATTGGAGTAGATACACAAGTACAAAAAAGGCATGCTAGACCATTCCAAAATGGATGGCATATCCCCCTTCGCCCGTGAAGGGCAATTCCAGCCCTGGAAAGATCTGATAATATAGCTGTAAGGTTAGTCGCCCACCAATTAGGAGAGTAAAAACAAAGTCATGGGAAATTAGATGGCTAAACGAGAAGAAAGGGGCAGGGGGAAAGGGGGGCTATGAGGAATGGAGCAGAGTAAAAATTCACCTCCCTAAGCAATGGTCTGGTAGTAAATAGCTGTACAGGAAGCTAGCAACCCATAGCCACCCACAACCATCCCTAGGAGACTGTGTATTGATAAACTGAATCCAAGGAGTCCAAGTATTTATCTATCCTGAAATGTAGAGCAACTAACACGGCTTTCATGGTATTAATCATTGTGAGCCTCCTCAACCATTGCTGAGTACTGATATGGCAGTCAGGCCCCGACCCCACAGTACATAATAAATAAGTTTATAAATAAGTCTGTGTAAATAAACTACTTTGTTATTGTTCTAAATTACATTTTAGTTGCATAAATTGTTATTAGTAAATCACCTAAAAAACAAAAAATAGATTATTGAAATAAAGAGGCAATGGTACAATAGATTATTGTAAAACCATATGTGACAATTTGCACTGTTGGGACGAGACCTTAAGTACTATTAATTTATTTATTTTTGTGGAGCATCCCTCCCCTATTTTGTTTTCCTGCTCTTTAAATGATGATGTGGCTAAAATGAATGAACCTTCATCTGGAATTCTGTTAACATCATAGTGTGACACCCATTCCAAAATATAAAGATATTGTGCTGCCATTTTGGCCATATGTTAGCCATGTGTTATAAGCAACTGCGGGTCTCAAACCAGTCTGAATGCTTCTTATACTTGTATACATTGTGTTGTGTTTAATAGCAAAGAGTAATATCTAGGTCAATGGGAATCCGAGAGCAGGGCCATGGCAACTAGTAAATCTGTCCTGGCGCCTGAGATTTGTATGCCTGTTCAGCCCCTGAGGTGACGGACTGCCTGTGATTGGAGGCATCCCTATGGGGAACATTAATATAGGTGCTGCACACTGTGCACCACTGACCTAGGAAGCACCTCTAGAGGCTGTCTGAGTAACTGTCATTAAAGGTGTTACTAGGCAGCAATGTAAACACTGCCTTGCAGGGACAGGATATAGACTTCAGAACAACTACATTAAGCTGTAGTGGTTCTGGTGACTATAGTGTCCCTTTAAGGATTGTATTTTTGATGTTGAAAGACCTGGCTCCTAGATTCCAAGCAAATATGTCAAGTCCTGTCCTAGAGGCTAATCACACAATAAATACTGGACTTGTGCACAAATGCTTTTTAGCTGGTATGAGCAATCAAATTCCTTTTTATCTACACCTAAACAAATGAATCCGACCAGGATCTACCTGTCGAGTCTTATTCAACAAATAAGACTCCACTTCTAAATTCCAGACAGATTGAGTCACTTAGGTTTACATTAAAAAGAATTTGATCTGTTCGACCCCGTTGAAAAGCATTTGTGCACAAGTCTAATAAATACTAAGCCTAACTGTTAGGAAAATGTTATAGAGCAAATTCACTGCCATGTACATAGTGTGAGCTGAGCAGTGGCTTTCTGAAGGATCGTATTTGGGGAGTCCCTACTTGGTTCATGTTATTGTCATATGTTGGTAAGTGTTGAAAGACCAGAGCGCTGGATAACCTATAGGATCCAGCTTTATTTTTGTGTTTGCTTGCTTACCATCTGGCTTCAACTCATTATAACTTTAATGTACCACAGCTTTAATGTAAAATGTAGCCATCACTAATCACAGCATTTATGATCAGTTAGACAAGGCAGGCTTTGTACTTGGAAGCGCTCTTCACAGAAATAGTGGAGGTATATCAATGAACTGTTTTCAAGCCCTATTCTGCCTATTTGAAAAATGTGTCACGTGAATGGCTTATTGAAACAGGATCATGATACCATAACCACTTCAATAAACGTAAGTGGTTGTAGTGCCTACAGTGGTCCTGTACGATAAAATTACGGCTCTGGAGCTCATAAAACACCATATGAACCAATACAATATGGAGCTTCTGAAACCTATAGAAATATTACAATAGAAAAGTGTTTAAAAACTGGATTTTACCTACTTAGGATCCGAGACATGACTATGAAGTAATAATTAAACAATAGAAGGCAGGGTAACTGTCCAGCAACCTCGTAGCAAAAAAAAAAGCCAGAATTCCCTTGAATTCTTAACGCGATGCAACAATGACAATTCTCAAATTGCAAAAACCTAATTTCAGCATTAATTCCTCATCAACCTATTGTCCCTGTAACGCTTTGTAATTGTCTCATTTATTGTTAAATGTCCCTAATTATAACATGGTAAAGTGTTGCGAAATAAGTCGGCACTACATAAATGCCAATTTTTTTTTAATAATAATAATAATAATACAAGGACCCAAGGCCTAAAATCTAAAATAGCTCATGCATGACCCTCTAGAATGAGGGGGTGGGGTGGGGGGGTTGAAGGTCACTTTTGTTTATAAAACATGAACTGATCATGGGGATTATGCAAGGCTGTCTGACATTGCAAGGCCATGTGGAGTGAGAGGCTCTGCCAGCACTCAGCATGGCCGCCCGAGGCCCTGTTCATTGGATCTATTGGGGGGGAAGTGAGGGCAAGCAGCGCTGACGTCATTGCTGTGCGCCGGAAGCAGCGTGCTAGCTGAGCAGGCTCAGGACACACAGCCCAGGGGCTGCTCCAGGATGACAGCTTATTTTCGGTTGTGGAGTGTCAGCCGGTGGCTGGGCCGGTCCAGGCTGGGGTTATCCAGTGCTGCCCGTCAGAAAGCCCCCCATACCGACAGGTCTTACTCGGTAGCCCCCCAGAGCCAGGCACGGGCATGTTTCACCCAGATTGCATCAGCCAGGGCAGCCATTAGCCGGTCAGCCAGGGCCACAGCCTCCCCGGTAACCGGTGTCCAGCCGTGCCCTGCTCACTGCCGGGCTCTACACGACTTCGGCAACCGGGGTAACAGTGCCTTCTCGGGGGGGGACGGTGCGGAGAGCGCAGGGAGCGGAGAGGAGGAGGGGGGCAGCGGTGGGGAGGATGGTGGGGGCAGCGGCGGCGATGGGGTGGAGGGGGCTGGGTACTCTGCCCCAGTGGTTACAGCCCTCACACCCCTAATCGTCCCAGAGGTCTTCCCTAATGTCCCAGTGATCGCTGTCTCCAGGAATCCGGTGTTTCCTCGCTTTGTCAAAATCATAGAGGTTAGAGACATCTTATGTGTTGGGTTTCATTTCATTATTGGTATTATCTCACTGTATGCTTTCCACACGAGTTTCTGATTATTATTATTATTATTATTATTATTGGTATTTTTAAAAGCACCAACAGATTCGCAGCGCTGTATAATTTGTGGAGAACATACAATATACACAGACAAATACAAAAGGCAGAAAGGGCCTATCTGGATTTAACCGGTCTACAATGTATACTTTTTTTTTTTTTTTTTCTCATTTAATTATAAAAATGTTACATTTTTCAATAAATAACTATATGAAACAATGTATACTTTTTTTGCAGCAGGCACTAGAGGCTCCAGGGATAGGCAACCTTCCGCACTCCAGATGTTTTGTACTACACCCCCTCCCCCCCCAATAATGCTCTTACACCTGTAATGCTGGCAAAGCATCATGGGAGGTGTAGTCCAAAACATCTGGAGTGCCGAAGGTTGCCTATGCCTGCGACTAGACCTACTTATTTTTGGTTTTTATTTTAGAGAAGTTTTGTTAATTAAAGAAAATATGCATTAGTCGTCATTTCACATTCAAAATGTAGATGTTGAAATTACACGTTGGGGTTTATTTACCCAAGGGAGAATTAAATGTGAATTTTGAATGTATGGTCAAATTAACTGAAGTGGAATAGTTGTCAGCAATGCTTTCTGTTCAGCTATTATGAGCTTAACATTTTGACTTCTTACTTTAGTAAGTAATGGTGTTTGTAAGTATCTGAATTGATCATTTGAGGATTATATTTAATGTATGAGAACTACATGCAGTTAATGAGTTACAATTTATTTAATCATGCAAAGTCTGACTGTTACACATACATACTGTAAGCAGACAGTGGCTGAAAGATCTACAGATTATAGGCTGAAATGTAGAAAAACACATTTTTATTTTTTTAATACAATATTTTTGAAAGTACTTGAAGGAACACTGTAGTGTTTGAAATACAAAGTTGTATTCCTGACACTAAAGTGTTTTAACTCTTTCAGCAACTTGGGATGGGGGGTGGGAGGGAGAGGGGCACTGCAGGGTCCTGCAGTGCCAGGAAAACAAACATGTTTTCCTGGCACTGGAAAGTCCCTTTAAGGGTGATGGGAGTTGGTACCCAGCCCACTCCAATGGGCAGAAGTGGTCTGGGTGCCTGGAGTGTCCTTTTAAGTCTCTGCACATTTTTCTGTTTTGCTTCAGTCATTGACAGCTAACACCAAACCACGGGACATAAAATTAGGCGATTTTCATTCTGAAAGTTAGAAAATATGTCTTGGCTATAGGAAGTAACTCATTTTATATACATGTCTTGACACTGAGCTCCTCCAATGGATTTTACAGCATTAAGGGGTTTGTATATTTTAGTTAAAGTTTGGAGCACTGTCATCTAGTGAATGTAACATGATTAACTGAACACAACTTTGGTCTCTAGCAAAATAACAAATATCTGTTTTTTGTTTGTTTATTTGCTATACTAAGGTCAAAAATCCTAATCTAATGGCCCTTTTAAGACGGAAAGTCCGCCTGGCCCAGCCATATGCAGGAATCTTTCTTAAAAAGGATGATAGGTGAGTATGGATTAGTCTGTTCATAGGTGTTGGCTTTGAAGAAGTCTTGTTTTTATGTGTCTCTTCTTTAATTCTTCGTAATAGTGTTGTTATAGAGTTCCACACAACAGAGACATGGCTCGTTATTCTGTAGATGCTCTAAAACTAGTCTTGCATGTTGTACAGTGATTTTAAATTTAGCTTGATTAGATTGGTTTTAATTTTAAAATAACTGATCAAAGATTGACATTCTACATAATCTTCTTTCTTTGAAAACCAGTCTGAACGCATGCTTTATTTAATGATTTTATTCTGTTTGTATTCTTATCTTTCATTTTATTCTAATTCCTAGCAACGAATCGGATGTGGTTGGAAGCCTGGATGAAATTTATAACACTGGAACCTTCGTACAGATCCATGAGATGCAGGACATGGAGGACAAGCTTCGGATGATCGTCATGGGACACAGAAGGTTGGTGCTCAGTTAAAAACCAATTACTTCTCTTGTATCAAGCCTGTATCAAAATGTGCAGGAGCATTATTCAGCATCTACACATTCTGCACGTAGATGCTGTATGCTCCCCATAGCGATGCATTGAACACATGCATCAATATAAGGAGATGCTGATTGGTGTTGTGAATTCAGTCATGTGCAGTAGCCCGTCCCCATATAATTCCATACAGGTAAGAATTGCATTAGCTGAAAAAAAGTTAGGAATATATTTGTATTGCAAATATTAGTGTTCTTTTAAGTACAGCATTTCTAAAGGTACTTGAAGTCTCTTTTCATTTTACTTCAGTCTTTGGCAGCTAACAGTTCTTGCACCATGTACAATAATAATAAGCCTATGTATGTTACATTGTCATATTTAGGAAGGTCAATTATGTCATCTCTATGTGTATCTTATGTAAGATTGCAAAAAAAAAAAAACCACATTGGTTTTGATTCAATACATTATATTCGCACTCAATTGTTTGTTTTGTGATACAATCCAAAGTATGTATGTGGTTATTTGTGTTTAGTACCTACCTAACTGGTAAGATATATATATATATTTAACCTTTCCACTATATTGTTGCTTTTAAGATATTAATGTAAAGGTTGGTTGGTTATGTAATCACACAGAAATCATATTCCATTTGTGTTAGACGTCTTGTCAGATCAAGGAGATTAGATGGTGGTTACATGTTCTTCTTGCAATTTGCTCGGCACGAGATGGGAATCAAAGACCTAGGAAACATATCAACCAAGTCACAAATCGGGTTTTATATGCAGAGTGTTTAACTGGAATTATTTGTACTTTTTTAATATTTAGAATACGTATCAACAAAGAGCTTGAGGTGGAAGCCGAGGAGACAAAAGGTGAAGAAAAGAAGGAAGGAAAAAGGAAAGGACGTCATGCTGCGTCACAGCTTCTAAAAGAGATGGAGAGACGGGAACAGATGGTGATTGACCCAAATACACCTGCCGGGCTTCTCA
Source organism: Pelobates cultripes (assembly GCA_933207985.1). NCBI lineage: Eukaryota > Metazoa > Chordata > Amphibia > Anura > Pelobatidae > Pelobates > Pelobates cultripes. The sequence goes on from OW240916.1 coordinate 26,639,323, forward strand.
TGGTGGAAGTAGACAATGTGGTCCATGAGGAATTCCAGAACACCGAGGAAGTCAAAGTATGTGAGGCCATGAGAAATATAATGTATATCTTACTCCATATAATCCCTCGTCCCTAATCTTTAGAAAGTATTTATCATGCTTATCGTTTTATTCTCCTAATAATGTTAGTTTTTTTCACTACACTGTGAATTGTGTTAAATTATCTGAATAATCAATATTACGTTTGTTGGAGTATTCATTTGCCTATTCGTTCACTTTCGGGACTATATACTCATTAAATGATTGCTTTTTGTAACGCAGGCACTCACTGCTGAAATCGTAAAGACCATTCGTGATATCATTGCACTAAATCCACTTTACAGGTAAGTTACATTATCTAAGCCAGTGTTTCCCAACCCAGTCCTCAAGGCACACCTACCAGTCCAGGATTTAGGGATTAACCAGTTGTGTCTAAGGTGTTTTTTTTTTCTTCTTTGTAAAAACACCTTAGACACAACTGGGTAATCCCTAAATCCCAGACTGGTAGGTGTGCCTTGAGGACTGGGTTGGGAAACACTGATGATCTAAGCTATTTTTCTTTAACATTTCTATCATATCATTAGATTTTTTTTTTTTTTTTGTACATGGAGAATGTCTAGAATTATCTTGAAACTTCTCTTCTTTGAATTTTGCATTCCAGTACCTTATTTGCTTCTCTGTAACAAGTCACCTGTGTTCTATTTGTCAGAGAATCTGTAATGCAGATGATGCAGGCTGGGCAGAGAGTGGTGGACAATCCTATCTATTTGAGTGACATGGGGGCAGCACTAACTGGAGCAGAGTCCCAAGAGTTGCAGGATGTTTTAGAAGAAACCAATGTGAGTTCCAGATATTACATATTTCATGTGATGTAGGACTCGATCACATAGTTGGGAATTTCTGGAAGTAACAGGAATTGGTAGAAGTTTTTGATGTACTTTCCATTCTTCATGTTTGTGCAGATACCAAAGCGGCTTTACAAATCTCTTTCACTGTTGAAGAAGGAATACGAGTTGAGCAAATTGCAGCAAAGGCTAGGCCGCGAGGTGAGAAATGATCCTTATGTTCTCAGGCCACAATATCTTTTGAAATAATCAATGTCTTGAGAAAGACCCACATATATATCAAAATATCGCCACCATTTCACTTTGATGGCTGAATAAACCACCTGAATTTATTGCTGAGTGCTTAGGTCCTTTTGTATTTTTTTTTTTTTTTTATTACGGTGGATGCAGGTGAAAATGGATCCCATCTTCTAGAACCAGCACCAGATTTGGAATTTGTTTTGGAGTTCTTGCTACATTTAGTTTATTTGTGGAAATAATTTGACACATTATGTTTGGCATCCTGCAGGTGGAGGAGAAAATAAAACAGACACACAGGAAATATTTGCTGCAGGAACAGCTGAAGATTATCAAGAAGGAGTTGGGATTAGAGAAGGAAGATAAAGATGCCATAGAGGAAAAGTTTAGGGAGCGCCTGAAGGAGCTCACAATCCCCAGCCATGTCATGGAAGTTATTGATGAAGAACTCGGAAAGCTGGGGCTGCTTGACAATCACTCTTCCGAATTTAAGTGAGATTACTTTTGAAGACCTTTCCTGTGTCTCGCCAGTCTTGTACTCAAGGTATTGCTTGCATGATGTAACCTAGTGTTCCTTCTTCGTAGTGTTACGAGAAACTACCTGGACTGGCTGACATCCATCCCCTGGGGCAAGTACAGCAAAGAGAATCTGGATCTGAAGCGAGCAGAGGAGGTTCTAGAAGAGGACCATTATGGGATGGAAGATGTCAAGAAGAGAATACTGGTACTGTAGCAGTTCCATTGGTATTGGTGTCTGTATTACAATAAATATATTCCACTATTCCACACAATTTCCCAAAAGTCTAGAAATGGTTCAAACAATGTGAAATGATTTATTTATTAATTTATCTAGGTAATTTTAATAAACTATAGAGCTTTACAAAAATTTAATTAAAGGGACACTCCAGGCACCCAGACCACTTCTGCCCATAGGAGTGGTCTGGGTTCCAACTCCCACTACTCTTAACCCTGCAAGTGTAATTATTGCAGTTTTTTTTATAAACTGCAATAACTACCTTGCAGGGTTAACTCCAACTCTAGTGGCTGTCAGGGAAACCTGTGCTAGAGTGTCGCTGGACGTCCTCACGCTGTGTGAGGACTTCCAGCGTCGCTCATTTCCCCATAGGAAAGCATTGAAAAGCATTTTCAGTGCTTTCCTATGGGGAGCTCTAATGCGCATGGTCTCCCCGGCCGGTGGGCGGATCAGTCTCGCCCACCGGCCGACGCAATCACTGGGAGGAGCGGAGGAAGAAGCAGCGACATGGGACATTGTCGCTGTCTCTGGTAAGTTACTGAAGGGGTTTTCACCCCTTCAGCAACCGGGGATTGGGGGGTGGGAGGGAGAGGGGACCTGCAGTGCCAGGAAAACGGATTGTTTTCCTGGCACTGGAGTTTCCCTTTAACGGCAGTGTTATTGCTGGTCTGTATTGGATTAGCATCAATATGCTCCGTAGTTTTATATTTAAAGTCTTGTTTTATCATCCTTTTATTATTCATTTAAATAAGACTGGTATTTGAAAGAATTCCTGAATTACTGGCCTTTCAGTATCTCTAAACTTTCCTATAATTTATCAACACAACTTTGATCAAACTAGTTTATGACGGTTTCTAAAAATGCTTATTTGTAATAGAAATAAGCACTTTTGTATTTGATGGCTGAAACACCTCACAGGATGTCAAACAGACTGCCATAGAGGTTTTCTTCCACCAGCTCCCTGCCAACCCAAAATATGCATCTGAACCTTCCTTTTAATTTTCTTACCGCCTTTAGTGTATCTTAGCCCCCCATTTTTCCCACTCGCTTTTGCACCATGTTTTTTTTTTCATATATCGCCAAAGAGAAATTATACATGAAAAATATATGCATATTTTCTTTGGGGTATTGTATTTTCTCCTTTTGGATTTATCCATTGTACAATAATTCTAAAGTTTCTCTAAAAGCCTTCAATTGATTTCCTCAGCCGGTTAAGTGGCTTTAGATAACCGCTTATTGCGTGGAGAAAAGAGAAGTATAATTGGAACAACAATCTGAGTCCTAAACAAAGAGTTACACAAACTAGCATTAAAGGATCACTATAGTGCCAGGAAAACATACTTGTTTTCCTGGCAATATAGGGTCCTTTGGGCCCCCCTCCCGCCGTGCTCTAGGGGGAGGAAGGGGTTAATCACTTACCGTTCTCCAGCGCCGGGGACTCTCCTCCCTCTCCTGACGTCATCGACTGAATGCACATACGCGGCAAGAGCCGCGCGCGCGCATTCAGCCAGTCTCATAGGAAAGCATTCTCAATGCTTTCCTATGGACGCTAGCGTCTTCTCACTGTGAAAATCACAGTGAGAAGCGCCTCTAGCGGCTGTCAATGAGACAGCCACTAGAGGCTGGATTAACCCATTTGTAAACATAGCAGTTTCTCTATGTTGGGAAGCTGTTTACAGCTTCAGGGTTAAAACTAGAGGGACCTGGCACCCAGACCACTTCATTGAGCTGAAGTGGTCTGGGTGCCTATAGTGGTCCTTTAATATGTTAGTGTAAGACATTTGTAAATAAAGAGCAATGTATTCTGACTATTGCATTTATTTTTAATAAATATATATAATTTTTATTTTATTTTTTTCTTCTTTCTTTAGGAGTTCATAGCTGTAAGCCAGCTACGTGGAAGTACCCAGGGTAAGATCCTTTGCTTCTATGGACCTCCTGGAGTAGGGAAGACCAGCATTGCCCGCTCTATTGCCCGTGCACTGAACAGGGAGTACTTTCGGTTCAGTGTAGGAGGCATGACTGATGTGGCTGAGATTAAAGGCCATAGGTGAGTGGGTTTACCAGGTTTCTCTCATTCACATCCATTTATTAGATGATATCCCTTGTAGCTCTCGTACCAAATAATTTATTATTCGTCCTGCACTTAGGTGTTTGAAATTACATTAAAGGAGATGCTCCCTCTAAAAAATATCAGAACATTATAATTGGCATCAAATTGTAATTAAAATAGTGGCAGTGTAATACCTGGTCATTTTTTGAAATGAATAACCCTCTGTTTAAACTCAGGAAAGTTACCAGCAGTTAACAGACTGATCATTCTGAAAGGGACCACTCTGCCCGGAACACTCACCCCAGGCAGTCTGGTGATACTTAAGAGCTGAAGTTTCCCCTCTGGCAGCAGCTGTATGTTACGTGACTGTGTGTACATTGTTTCCAAATGAAACTCTGCACGTACAGATTCCAGGCACCATGACCGCTGAAGTGGTCATGGTACTTGGAGTAACACTTTGCTTAATTTTTGCTGCATATTGTATATTGCCTTAGAGTCCAAGATCATGCGCATAAGACAAATAATAGTTTATGGTCACCCCAGACTTCCTACTTGAAACCTTTTGTACAATTATAATTACAGTCTTGATTATTTACAATTTACGTTGTTTTTGTAGGAGAACATATGTGGGCGCTATGCCAGGAAAGATCATTCAGTGCCTGAAGAAGACTAAAACTGAAAATCCACTGATTCTTATTGACGAGGTAGATTCTTGTTTTTCTATTTTCTTGCTCCTGTTTTTCGAAAGACATTTTAAAGAAAGAGTGTTACTTCGCAGTTGGCAACTTAGGTTTATTCTATTATTTGTTGTTTATAATAATCTGTTTTTGTTCTGAAAGCCATTTCTGTAATGATCTTCATTCAGGTGGACAAGCTTGGACGTGGTTATCAAGGAGACCCTTCCTCTGCTCTCTTAGAGCTTTTGGATCCAGAGCAGAACTCCAACTTTTTGGATCATTACTTGGATGTCCCTGTTGATTTATCCAAGGCAAGTTGAGTTTCCATCAGCTCAAGTCTCCGATTGTTAGATCATATTTGGGAGTTGTAATTGTAAATTATTAAATGTAACTGCATCAAGGGACATACGTGTGACATTTAATTAAAACTTCAAGAGTTACTCCAAATACTTGAATCCTTCACTGATTTGAAGTTTTCGTTATGCTTGGAATCTGTATTGCACATTCAGACTCCAAGCATCACGATTGCTTCAAATCGGTGATGTGTTCAGGGTATTTGGAGAAACTGTTGAAGCCTTAGCGTTTTGCTATGAAACACTGCACTTACGCATTTAGCCACTCTGCTGCCAGATGCTTAACTCTGGTTGCATAATTAGCCAGGCTGGGTAATGTTAAGTCTGTGCAAATTTAGCCTCTGGCATTCTTTGTGGCATTGTTAAATGTATTTTATTTTTAAAAAGTGTTGTAAAAAATAAAAACATTTTGTATGTCTTCTGGTAGGTGGAGACAACATTCCCTACAAACTGGAACTTTTCAATAAGTCAGCTTTACCATGGTAGCCAGCGATGCCCTAAATCAGGGGTGGGCAATCTTCGGCCCTCCAGATGTTTTGGACTACATCTCCCATAATGGTCTTAGGGCCATAATGCTAGCAAAGCATCAAGGGAGATGTAGTCCAAAACATCTGGAGGGCCGGAGATTGCCCACCCCTGCCCTAAATCATTTACAAGCTGGATTGTGAGCCATGTGCAGACTATAGGATCCCCTGCACTTGCACAGGGGTGCTGCAGTCTAGCTGGGGAAATCTTTTGATAACTGGCCCATTTAAATACTGACAGTTTTTTGTCTCATTCCAAGAAATCCCATAGTTTTCTAGCCATAGAGCGTGACAGATCTCCGTATAATACAGCGAATTAAACTTGGCTGGTTATTTGAGTGTAACTTTTATTTTTTTTTATTATTTTTTTCCCACAGGTTCTCTTTATTTGCACAGCCAATGTCACAGAGACTATTCCAGAGCCTCTGAGGGATCGGATGGAGATGATCAATATCTCTGGCTACGTGGCCCAGGAGAAGCTGGCCATAGCGGAGGTTAGTTTGTCCACGGTCAAATTATTTGTCCATTTTACTGCTCCTCTTCTGTAATTTGCAAAGTGAAAATCATGATACTTTGTACATCAGAAAAGAAGGCTGCACATATGTAATTATGTACCAACCATCCCTGCTTTTGAAATGGGGAATCTTACAGTTAAATACCATGAACAATACACCATTAGAGTATTATCCGGAGTCTGGGCAAAATATGAAAAGTACTACCGTGAGAGAAATCTAGGTGTTCCTCCTCCTCTACCTTATGATAAAGACAGGTATTGTTTGACTGCTTTCCCAAATCTATATGTCATTACTCTGTTTATATGCATGTAGAATTGATTGTGTTCAAATTTAAAGGTCTATTAAAACTCTGATGTGTCGAGACATGGATTCCACAAGACCTCTCAACGTGTCCTGTGCAATCTGGCACCAAGACATTAGTAGCAGATCCTTTAAGTTGTACAAGTTGTATAGTCACCGCTCCTAAAGAAATCGAAAGCCTTTTCACAAGCTATTATAGCTCATGATACAATCATTCCCTGACCCATAGTGTGAAAATACAGCACTTCCTACAGTCGGTGGAGCTTCCAGCTCTCTCTGCACACGATAGTGTGTTTCTCTGATGGGAGTTCACCCCAGATGAGATAGCGAGGCCATTGTGGCTTTTTCGGGTGAGAAGGCTCTGGGACCGGATGGCCTATCTGGAGCGTACTATGACATTCAGTGAAGTGTTGGTGCCAAGGTTGGTTTCCACGTTCAATGCTGCAATCGGGGGAGAGGCGCTGTCCTGGGAAATGACGCTTGCTAATATCGTGTTCTTACCGAAGGAGGAAAAGGACCCTCTGAAAGTGGGCAGTTATCGACCAATCTCGCTGATTAATGTGAACGCTAAGATCCTAGCGAAAGTGCTGGCCACCAGGCTAAAGCCCATGATGCAAAGGTTGATACACCCAGGTCAGGTCAGTTTCATACCGAAACGCCAACTAAATGAAAACTCAAGACGGGTGGTGGATCTTGTGTGGCACATGGAGCGGTCTCTGGCACCTTCTCTGCTCCTCTCCTTGGACGCAGAGAAGGCATTCGACAGCGCTGAGTGGCCATATCTGTTTTCTCTCTTACAGCATTGGGGCATTCCTGCCTCGTTTGTGAGCGTTGTGGGGGTCCTCTGTAGGTACCTACGGGCACAAGTGGTGCTAACGGGTGACGGCGGTGACACTTTTCCCATAGGTAACGGTACCAGACAGGGGTGCTCCCTGTCCCCCCTTGTTGTTCGCCTTGGCGTTGGTACCGGTTTTGCACCAAATAAGAGAGGCCCGAGAAGTGAGAGGGTTGGGGGAGAAGAATATAACGTAGCGGCCTATGCTGACGATGTTATACTGACGGTTTCGGATCTCCTCAAGTCTTTGCCCCCTCTGACCGACCTGATAGGGGAATAAAGCCAAATCTCTGGCTACAAGGTCAGTCTGACCAAATCGAGTGCCATGGCTATGCACTTGTCAGCCGCCAAGGAGGAGACCGTTCTATCCACAATGCAACTACGCCTAACTGACTCGATTTTAAGTACCTGGGCATCATCGTCACTAAGAATAGCCAGACCCTCCATATGGTTAACTATCAATCCCTGTTTCACACTATCAAGAGAGGCCTTTGGGTCCAGACCAATCTCATGGATAGAGCGCATTCGTAGCATCAAAATGAATGTGCTTCCAATACTCCTTTTTCTGTTTCAGGCGCTTCCCATACCACTAACCAAGGCAGACCTAGACACGATGCAGAAACACATAATTCCTTCATATGGGATAACAAAAGACAGATTGGCTAGGGATATGCTATACAGGCCAAAAATGAGAGGGGGACTGGGATTGACAAATCTCCTAATGTATTATTATGCAGCCCAACTTGCTCAGATGGCGATGTGGCATGCAGCCCCGAGTGAGAGACGATGGGTGGATCTCAAATCGCAGATATTGGGTTCGGATCTACCCATATTCTATATGTGGCTCATCAAGTCCCAACGTGCACTCTTGAGAATCGAATGCCCGGGCATAGTTGCTTCCCTGTCCATATGGGACACGATCAGATACAAATATTGCCTCAGCTTCATCCCCTCCTCCCTGGCCCTGTTATTACGGAACAGAGACTTTCCCCCGGGAATGACCCCTCGGGGTTTTGGGAACTTGGAAGATGCTGGTCTGCAGAGGTATCTTATGGGACGGGGATCAGCTGGTGACTTTTAACACACTGAAACAGAGGGCCAGTCTTAACAATCATGACTATTTCCGCTATATTTAACTCAGAGACTTTGCCCACGGGGTCGAGAGGCACTACACCTACTTTCTTTGAGACTCTATGCCATCAGGATAGGTATAGGAAGGGGCTCATTATGGACATTTACACCGACATCTGCTCAACTTCTCAGGCCTGGGGCCTGCTACGATATGTAGACCAGTAGGAGAGAGACCTGGGAGGGGAGATCGAGGAAGATGTGTGGCAGGATATGTGGGAGGCAGCAGCAAAGGTTTCAGTGTGTGATTTCGCAAGAACAAATTCATAAGATCCTCTTCAGATGACACACCACCCCGGTGCAGTTATGTAGGATGGGCGTACGACCCACTGATGATTGCTGGCAGATGTGCATGATGAGAGGAACATATCCCCATATGTGGTGGTTTTGCCCTGTCCTGACGCAGTTCTGGGGGGATAACAGATTTCTACTTAGGGAGATCTTCCACAGGCCGTTAGAGCGGGACCTCTGGCATTTCCTACTGTCCAAACCCTGGGAAGGCATGACCCACTGTGAACAAAAACTTTGTAATAAAATAACTCTGGCAGCAAGGCAGGTTTGGCAGGCCACTGGCTGCAATCGTCCCCTCCATCTATTGGAGACGTTAGGGCCAAGATTGAAGACAATCACTTAATGGATCAACTAACAGCGTCAATACAGAACACCCTTTCCTCGTTTAATAAGATCTGGGAACTGTGGAACACCTATATAGAGAATTTATCATTTGTCCTTTCCGCAAGGGATCACGCTACACGAAGATCTTGTGGTGGGCCCTGCGACCCTTTGAGGTCCGCACAACCAGTGGAGTGACATAAGGGGGAGGCCATTAGCTTTGGGAATGGGGGAGGCAGGAGCTGGGAGAGTGGGTTTACTCATTCCCCCAGTAAACAGAATCCTGAACCCCACCCCCAGTGGGCTGGCACTCAGGTGACAGAGTACTTGGGCTGCGAATTATGATCCCAGATTTCCTACAAGGTGACCCCAACTGGGCTGGGTACCTTTGCATCGAGATCATCACTGGTATCCTAATTCCTTAATCCCTTTCCTCTTCCCTAGTTTCCTCTACTCACTTACCTTTTTCTTGTTTTTCTGTTTGGCCAATATCTGTAGCCCCATTTACGCCTAGTCGCAACGAGAAACGCAGCTACTGTTTAAGCAGACTAATATCAGTCACGCATATTTGCCATCAGAGAAAGGGTATTGCAGGTCTGGTTAAACCTCTGTTTTGCTGTTGTTTTAGTTCTTACCAATGTTATATTATTTTCGTATATAATGATAAAACCCTTGTCGTCGGGTTACTGGCTGTTCATATTACATGTTTGAGAAATTGAAGTGATACTGCAGCCTTATTTGCGCTAACACATTGTACACCTGGATGGACAGTTGACTGTTATGCTTTTGTATTCTATGCAATGTACCTATTGTAGTATTCTGTCTGACGGCACTGTAAAATAAAGAATAAAAAAAAGGTTGGATAAGTTGTGAGGTGGGCCCTCGATAGATCATATTTGTTGTTCCAGTACATCCCACATTTGCTTAATCAGACTCAGATCCAGGGAATTTGGAGGCCAAGGCAACACCTTGAACTTTGTCAGGTTCCTTAAATCATTCCTGAACAATCTTTGCAGGATGCATTATCCTGCTGAAAGAGGCATTGCCATGAAGGGGTGTACGTGGTCTGCAACAATCTCTAGGTAGGTGGTATGTGTCAAACTAACATCCACATCAGGGGAGCTCTACCCTAGTAAGGCTTACAGGATCGCCGAACCCAGACATCACTGAGGTCCTGACAGCCTGGGACCCACCCACATTAAAAGCTCTCCCTAGACGGAACAGACAGGATACACTTCTCGATATTATGGGCAGAACACAACTTAAGAACTTTTTAAATAGGTCGTTCATCCCCTTTTGGCGTCCAAGAGATACTACTCCCTTTGAAAACCTATGTGGTCCAAAGAGCGACTCAAAACGACCCCTATCAAAAATATATCGCATTATTCAGACAACTGAAGTCGAGCATACACCACCTACATTCCAACAGAAATGGATGAGAGACCTCCATATACATATGACGGACAGGGACTGTACAGACATTATGGAAACCGGGATTAGAACCCCTATTAGTGTAGCCCGTAAAGAGACCTTTTACAAAAGAGTCACTAGATGGTACAGAACGCCAGCTATAAGGAGCCTTTAAGGAGCCACATAAACAGCAACTCCTACAAATTCTGCTCGGGGAAGCCAATGCTCTCGTGCCAACGCACTGGCGCCGACCCAGTGTGCCATCCAGGGAGCAATGGGTACGGCTGGTAGAATGTGCAAGAGAAATGGAAGAAATACACTGGTCAGTACTAGGGAGACGGCACAAATACCTTAAAACATGGGAGCCCTGGATTGAGTTTTGGAGGAGCCCCCCAGGGATGGCCTCACCCACACCCCCCTAGCCAAGGGGCCGATCACCCCTACTTAGACCGGGACTGTTAAAATAGGACCATAGGAGTGCCCACAAGGACCGAATTAAGCATCACCAGGCAGGACGAATATTCCTTCCCCCACTACCCTTCCACCCATCCAGGTTTACTCCCTTATAGGACACCCACGCCATAGTAATACATCCTCTTAATGGAAACGAGATAAGCTGTAAACACCTTGCACTCTAGAACCATATCCGGTACGCCGGAACCTCACAATGAAGGTCGCCCACGCAGCCGAATAGGACGAACAGAGTTATCATTGGTATTTAACTATGTGCAATTGTATTACAATACCCTACTATGTTACATCTAAACGATCCTTCTTTTTTTTTTTTTTTGTACCCCATGACCTTTACGCTTTTGAAAATAAAGAAAAATTTATATTAAACTAACATCCACATGAATACCAGGACACAAGGTTTCCCAGCAGAACATTGCCCAGAGCATAACATTGCCTCGACCAACCTGCTTTCTTCCCATAGTGCATCCTGCTGTCATCTCTTCCACTGTAACACGTACCCAGACATCCATCTGATCTAAAAGAAAATGTGATTCATTAGACCAGACAACCTTCTTCTATTACTCCATGGTCCAGTTGTGATGCTCCCATCCCCATTGAAAGCGCTTTGGCGGTAGACAGGGGTCATCATGGGCACTCTGACCGGTCTGCGACTACACAGCCCCATACACAGCAAATCTCAATACACTGTGTGTTCTGATACCTTACTATCATGACCAGCTTTAAGTTTTTCAGCAATTTAAGCTACAGTAGCTCTTCTGTGTGATCGGACCAGACGGGCTAGGCTTCGTCCCCCGCAGGCATCAATGAGCCTTGGGCGCCCATGATCCTAACGCCAGTTCACCGGTTTTCCTTCCTTGCTGCACTTTTGGTAGGTACTAACCACTACATACTGGAAACACCACACAAGACTTGCTGTTGGGGATGTTTTGACCCAGTCGTCTAATCATCACTAATTGGCCCTTGTCAAAGTCACTCAATTATTTTGCTTCCAACACATGAAATTCAACAACTGACTAGCTGCCTAATATATATTCCACCCCTTGACCGGTGCCACTGTAACAATATGCACTCCTGGGTTCCAACAATTTGTAAATGCCCAGTGTATGGTCTGCATTCCTGGTACTTTTTAGCTAAAACTTAACTTTGATTAGACAATCGGACAATCTGTCAATGTTCAAGTTTTTAAAATAAATATTGATCTATAAAATGGCACAAATGTGTTTTAGTCCCAGGCTAGTTATCTATCAATTCTTAAAGGACAGAATCAGCTAAGACTGGATCTTTTTCTATATTCTTTTCATAGTCAAGTCCCATCCTGCTTCCATAACAAGATATTTCTTGTTTGTTTTATATACTCCGGATGTAGATTAGCTTTAATTACTACAATGAATGGTCATGTGCACCATAATCTCTGTCAGCATGCTAACAACCTGATCCGGATTTAGTGGTAGCTGCTACTCACAAGCTCTGCACAAGCGTAACATTTGTTTTACATGAATGGACTAATTGTATGCTTCGTTAGTCACTCCTTCCCATCATTCAGTATGGCCATATAGAGAGATTCAGGCATCCACCATACACAGTGATGACGTGAGATAAAGGAGTAAAATTAATCTAGTGTATTTTGGTATTTGATCACTGAATTCTCACATTAATGAATAACAATTGCCTTCAGTAGTTCTAAAAGTATTTGAGCATGATTGGCTCAATCACTTTCTTTTTTGGAGAGAGTTTATTGCAGAAGCTGCAAAGATTGGGATTTATTGCAAATGCAGGACATTTAAATGTGTGAATGCTTTTGAATACATTTTAACGCAGTGTCCCTTTAATAGCATTCCCACAGTCTTTTATTCCTTTGAAGTAGAACTGTCAATGTCACAAGTATTTATTTAACACTTGACACTCCAGGCACAATGTGAAAATTAAAGGATTTCTATAGTGTTAGTAATGCAAATATGTGAAGTAATTATTTATTTTTGTTTATTTGGGGGTTTTTTCCTCCCCATTTTACTAAAAGTGCAGATTTCAAAAGAAATTGGGTCTTTTATAAACTAACCTTGTTTGATATCTCCCTGGCTGTCAATCAGACAACCAATACTTCCTGGTTGCTTAGCTCTGTGGAGCTAAACTCAAGAGGCAGACAATTGCCCAGAGCACATGCCTTGCAAAAACGTCTCATTGAGATCTATTGGGAAGTCTGTGATTGGACATGTTAGAATGGCTTTCACATCTGCAACTTTTGCGAGCTGTTTTAAGATCTAAATTCATGCATGTTTTTATTGGGGGATTTTTCACTGGTCACTTGTCGGTGGCTTTAATGTTGTGGCTGAAGTGAATAAAATAGATTATATCGTTACAATGACACCTGTCAAGGGGTTGGATTTATATCAGTCAGTTGTTGAATTTCATGTGATGGAAGCAGAAAAAATGCTCAAGCTGAAAGTTTTTAATGACTTTGTCAAGATCCAAACCCTGACTTGGTCAGAGCATCTCCAAAACGGCAAGTCTTGTTGGCAGTGGCGTACACATGACCCATGGGGCCCCGGTGCAAAAATTGATCCGTGGGCCGCCCCCCCCCCCCCATTGAGTAATGCTTTCCTATGGGCGGTTTAAATGCGCGCCTCTTGCCGCGCATGTGCATTTCGGAGCTGAGTGGCGGACACTGGGGAGTCCGACGCTGGAGAAAGGTAAATGCTGAAGACACACACACACTCCCACGAACAGACGCATACACACTAGCTAACAGACACACACATTTACTGACAGAGACACACTCAACGACAGACATACATACACACTCACTTACAAAATATACACTTTCACTGACAAACACACACTCACCAACAGACATCAAACACACTCCGTAACAGACACACACAGTAACACACTCACTAGCAGACACACACCCAATAACAGACACATTCACTGAGACGCACTAACACAAACAGACACTGACACGCTAACACACACACACACACATACACTAACACACACACACACTCTAACACACACACACTCTAACACACACACACATTTTTTTTTTCAAATTTAATCCCCCCAGCCTCCTTACACTTTTGGAGTGCTGGGGGGATTCCCTGGGGTCCAGTGGTGCTGCTGGGCTCCTGGGCGGCAGGTCACTGGGTGGCCAGGAGAAGAGGCTGGCCCTGTGCCTACATACCGGGCCCCCTGGTGGGCCGGGCCCGGTCGCAGCCGCGACCCCGGTATGTACGCCACTGCTTGTTGGGTGTTCCTGTTTTGCATTGGTTAGTATCTACCAAAAGAGGTGCAAGAAAAGACAAATTGGTGAACCGGCGTCTGGTCACAGGCGCTTAACCCCTTAAGGACCGAACTTCTGGAATAAAAGGGAATCATGACATGTCATGTGTCCTTAAGGGGTTAATGCTTATTGATGTATAAAAAATTTGATGCAAGAGCCACTGCAACACCTCCACGCTCAACGCCACGTGCTACCCCACAGGCTCCAGCATTGCAGTGCATCCTGGGGAAACTTGCTTTGTATTGCAATAAAACATTGTAAACCGAGGCATTATTTTTAATGGATTTACATTTGTAAACCGAAAATTATGTTAACCGAGGTCCCACTGTACATGGTCACAGTTCTTAAAGGATCTGCTGCTAATTCCAGAAACCACAGGACATGTTCAGAAGTCTTGTGGAGTCCATGCCTCGACGCATCACAGCTGTTTTGAGGGGACACAGGCGATATTAGGCAGGTGGTTTTAATGTTGTGGCTGATCAGCGATTTTTATTTTTTATTTTATTTTTTTTAAAATTTTTTTTTTTTTTTTTTATATTTAGGCTCTTGAGTGTCCTTTTTAAAGGGCGCTAATGTAACTAGAATAAGTTGCAGGTGGAAAATCTGAGATCGCTGACCAGAAGTGTGCAGTTCTAGGAACCGCTAAGATACTAAGTGCTATCATTTGCATTTTTACATTTATTCATATATACTAAAATCTGATCTGGCGGTGTGGCTGCATTGTAAATTATAAAGTAAAAAGAAGATATGAGAGTACGGAGAAGAGGCAAAACTTAAATAATTTGCCCTTCACTTAATCCCCACTCAAATCTCAAACCAGTGACATTGCAGAGAGTACCTAGTGGTTATGCTGTGAAGTGTTTTTAGCACTATAAAGGTTTAGGCATATACAACTCTTTTACCAGAGATCTGCACATCTATACATGTCACACTCTTTATTTGCAGAGGTACCTGGTACCACAGGCTCTGGCAATGTGTGGATTGAGTGAGGAGAAGACTCATATTACACCGGAGGCACTGACCGTACTCATCAAACAATACTGCAGAGAGAGTGGCGTCCGGAACCTGCAGAAACAGGTTGAGAAGGTAAGATCCGAGGCAGGAAGACAATTGTAAATCAGTTACTGATAAATTGTGGTTTGGTTGAGCAGGGATGGGGACAGCGATTCTATATCTGATTCCTGGCATACTTTAGGTCCTGCGGAAGTCGGCATTCAAGATAGTGAATGACGAAGCCCAATTTGTTAAGGTGACAGAATCGAACCTGCAGGATTTTGTTGGAAAACCGATTTTCACCGTGGATAGGATGTACAGTATCACGCCCCCCGGTGTTGTTATGGGTCTGGCATGGACAGCAATGGGTGAGCAACATAAGAAAGTATCTTCAAACATCACTAAACTCCTTAAAGACTAATGGCCAAGCTACTTCATGCCATAACATCAAATCTAGTTTCCAAAGTTCTTGTGCCCTATTATATCCTGCTTCCTTGGCATCTTGTTCTTATGCAGCCCTGGCGTACTTAAGTGAGAGTATCAATCCATTGTGATATGGAATCGTTAGACTACTTTGCTATCGTGGAAAAGAGGCCAATTTCATTTTGTTGGCGACAGCTTTTAAATCACAATAAACACTACTGCAGTGTTTGTCGAGGTGCAGTAAGAGGGTAACGTGTTTAAAGGGACACAGTACGAGCCCCCACGATTATTGATGATTTGTCAAACTTTACAACCGGTTTAAAACTTAGCTTGCCGTGTTAGGCATCCTTCCGGACTAATTTGTTGTGTTAGAGCAGATGTTCTTAATGCTTTATTATCATACCAGTTTTGAAACAATGTCAGCTGACAATGAATTTCATAAGTTGGCATGATAATGCAGAAGTATAAACTTTCACTTTATCAGACCAGATAAAGCAAGGTAAATGTCAATTAGTTTCACAGATTCCCAGTAGGTGGTGCCCAAGATTCCTACCACCATAACTACAACTGCATGCTGTATTAGTTACGGTGCCTATATTACGTCGTTGTCCCTCTTACCCCCACCCCACCCCCCAAAAAAGTAGGCTTTTACTTTACTTTACTTTTGCCAATTTTCTCAATCACACACCATTGTACTGTTTAGTGGGGTGAATATAAGATGCAAAGAACGGTCACAAACATTCTCCGCTTCTCAGGTGGCTCCACGCTATTCATTGAGACATCCCTTCGGCGGCCACTGGATAAAGAGTGTAAGGATGGCTCACTCGAGGTGACAGGACAACTTGGAGATGTCATGAAAGAAAGTGCAAAGATTGCCTACACTTTTGCTCGTGCCTTCCTAATGAAGAAAGACCCAGAAAATAATTTCTTGGTAACCTCGCATATCCATTTGCATGTTCCAGAGGTGAGTGTCGCTTTCTCACTAGTAGGAAGTGGGGGCTTTATAAAAAAAAATTTTTAGAAAATTCCAAGGTAAAGGTCTAGATGTGACGTAATCAGCAAGGTCATTAGACAGGTTTCCATGGTACTTACATCATTTTAAGAATGTTTCACAACTCCTACTCTGTATAAATATAGCTAACCCCAGTGGGTGTGTTTATTTTTTTTTCCCTCTGGGATTCTTTTTGTCTTCAAACCATTTATCTATTATTTATAATGCGTGTTTGACTTAGGCTCGATTTTATATTTCAAGATATGCTTTTCAAATGATCACAATCTGTTAGAAACAAACTTTTCAAATGATTTATCTATAGAAGTCTTAATTAAATTATATGAAACATTTTTCCAACAGATTATGATCATCTGGAAAACGTATCAAAATTTTTTAAATCAATGCCTTAGTTGTATGTATCATTGCATTATGACTACATTACAACCCCTAATACATCAGCGTTACAAAGAATGTAACATTCAATTTCTGCATAATATTTATTGTGTGGTTATGGTTGAGGGTTTTTTTAAGGGATTAACCAAATGTTTCTTATAAACTTATTTTGTGTAGGGTGCCACACCAAAGGACGGCCCAAGTGCAGGCTGCACCATCATCACTGCTCTGCTGTCGCTTGCATTAGGAAACCCAGCTCGCCAGAATGTGGCAATGACGGGAGAGGTGTCTCTTACTGGCAAGATTCTACCGGTGGGGGGCATCAAGGAGAAAACAATAGCTGTGAGTATCAAAAGCAATTTCAATAGAGGACAATAGATTTTAGTGGCACATTCAGTGCAGTTTGGTAAGTGACCTTTCAAATGAATCTATTTACAATAAATCAAAAGCAACATATTTATACTGTTGTGATAGACATACATTTAAAATAGTTAATCCAAAAAAGTACAAGGAAATAGATTAATGGGTTTCGAATGAACAACAAATGTATAAAATGTTACTTGGTTACAAAAAAAACTTAATGTTGTACATTGGTTTGAGATTATTGAGTTTAATCTAGTTTAATAGGACTCAGTTGTATTGATTGTTTTGGGTGCCATCTGTCAACTGAAGCCAGGTTTCAAGTAATGTATAAATTTAAAATACCAAATGATTACATGCTTTTCAGTAACATTTGCTATCCTCATTCCACAGGCTAAAAGAGCAGGAGTTACCTGTATGATCCTTCCTTTAGAGAACAAAAAGGATTTCTATGATCTGGCCACATTCATCACCGAAGGGCTGGAAGTACATTTTGTTGAGAACTACGAAGAGATCTACGACATTGTGTTTCCAACGCCTTGACATCATACCACCTCCATTTCGGTGTCAAAGCCACTGGAATAGCAGATTTGAAGTTGCTGCTGCGCAGCTCTAGATATTTCATTATAACCAAATTTACAATTTATCTTAGTGTATATGGTATTTGTGTAATTATTAAAATAAAAGAATTTTAAGTAGATTTGTCCATGTTTGATATATCACAAAGCATTGATAGCAACTGGTATGTCTAAGTTAAATTACCACTATAGGCACCCAGACCACTTCAGCCCAATGAAGTGGTCTGGGTGCCAGGTCCCTCTAGTGTTAACCCTGCAGCTGAAAACATAGCAGTTTCTCTGAAACTGCTATGTTTCACTGAGGGTTAAGCCAGCCTCTAACGGCCAAATCCAAATCTTGTAGAGCAAGCAGGTCCTACTCTAGCAGCCTAATGCTTGCTCTTATGAGATCAATCCACTTACTTGGGAAATACTTCCTTACTGGGACTCTGCAAGTCGAGGCTAAATAGGGTCCTGGGATGAGGCACCTTTGACAGGGAGGGGTGCAAAACCAAGGAACTGGCCTGGACTCCCAAATATACAAACAAAACTGAGAGGGCTGCACTCACCTGAACATGCATAAATTATAGGGTGCTGCTGGGGCCAGTATATACAAAATACACAATCCAGCGCACTCGCTTATTCACTAAAAAATGATTTCAAATCATACAGATTGTAATTTGGGAGTCCAGGCCAACTCCTTGGTTTTGTCCCAGTCACAGGTGCCCCATTCCAGGATCCTATTTAGCCTGGACTTGCAGAGAGTCCCAGTAAGGAAGTATTTCCCAAGTAAGTGGATTGATCTCATAAGAGCAGCAGTAGGCTGTTAGAGTAGGACCTGCCAAGAATGGGGTACATTGACGTTGTGGTAGGCTTATGCAATATATGATCATATAATGTAACTTAACCCGCATTATTTTTTGCCTAGGTGAGGTGTTTTTAAATAAAACTATTACAATCTGAAATTTGAATATATCATATATATATCTGATGTAAAACAAATTGTTAAATGCAATTTTGAACTGATACCCTGTATATTGAGTCCACTCATAAATGAGGTACAATTTTATAAATAGTATATTTGAAATCATTTTTCTTAGTATACAATTAAATTCAGAAAACATTTGTAAATTCACAACCATTCTCCCATTCGGGGCTCAAAAGCAAAGACTTGGCAGAATTTACACACAGGGGGCTCCAGGCACACGACACTTACCCTGAAACCACCATCGATGACAGCCCGGAACCCCGAAGGCGACCTGCTGGGGCCTGGACGAGGGAGAGGCGGCCGATCTCCCGGAGCTCGGCCCTGCTCGCGGATCCGCTATACTACGAACCCCCCCCCCCCGGACTGGTGGGGGTCATCCCGGTCCACCAACTAGACACGGAAGGGGACACAAGCACGGAGAACTGGGGTACTGTGTGGCAAGACCAAGATGGCCGCCACACGGGAAGCCCGGCATAGTAGCCCACACACTCAATGGAGGACCCTATATGAAGCCATCTGCCGTAAATTCTGGCAACAGATCAACCGAAGAGCAGCCACGACAACCTGCCTACCTACCAAACAGGGGACCCACTCTGAGAAGCATCTGGCGGTCAAGACTCCCACCTGGAGGGAACTCTGGAGGGGGAAGAAATCTAGGCCCCACACCTACGCTGAGGTGAAAGTGAGGCGGAATCAGAGGGGGACGCACTCAGGAACACCATACGGAACCGCAACTATCCCGCTTTTTACAAGCCATCCTAGGCCGAGGGCCAACCAGAGAATGTTTCCAAGGCACCAACCACACAGCCCAACCGCCGCTGGCGGCGGGAGAACAACCGGGCACACGAAAAAGGGAAGACCCGGCCTCGAGTAGCTCCCGAGTCTGTGGGCCGCAGGTGCTGGCCCTCTTTACGGCCTGGGGCATGACGGCGGCCCTCCAACATCCGCATCTCACCATCCCCCGGGGGACACCCCAAACGCACGATATCCCCACACCCCGCTTGGGCATTGGCTGATCGAGGACTCAAGGCTCGGGGGACCCACACGTAGACGCTTCCAGCTGTGGTCCTCACTGCTCATCAGGAACCACATTCAGACTGTACACACTGCCAGTCACAAGCCCAGCATATACTGGCTGTACCCTGTTGGACTAGGGGCCTCCATAAATTACTTAATAGCCTACTGTCTACTGCTATGTAGGTCTCATAATGTAAAATAAGCCTGACGTTAGTAGAATGTAATTACAGTAGAATGCCATTGTGTCCACTAAATTTAAACTGTCACCTGTGCCGTAGTAACTGATCTCAGCTCAGCCTTACTATACCGTATAACTTGATAAGCCTATATCTCAGCCTGTTAACAGAATGTCTAAAGGGATAGATCCCTAGGTCCAAGCGAGCTGACAAGACTAGGTAGAGCCATAACTATTGTAGCAAGAGAACCCATAGCACCGTTCCTAGCGAAGAAACAGCCACACGGTGAGACATGCCAATCTAGAAAAGCTTTTATCTCAGCTAGACATGGGCTCCTGCCCTACCTCCGGTGCTCACTAACAACTACCTATAGCATACCTTCTATTGTGATAAGCATGTACAAATAACTATGCCATATGTACTAAGCGTAACAGTTCAAGTTTTACTAACCCATACAAACGAGGCACCGTTATCTAGGAAATGTTATTTACAGCTGTGATTTCCCTAACATGTACCTAAAATTGCACATTTCCCTTCTCTCTTTTTCCATATCCCAACTCAATTGCCTCAATAAAAGAAAGATTGACGACAACAACAAAAAAAAAAACAACATTCTCCCATTCCTACTTAAAAAACACTCAAGCACCATAAACATGACAATGTTAGTGGTCATGGTGCCAGTGAATGTTTTGACAACTTACCCCGGGACCTCTTATACACCCAACCACCAGGAGAGCTGGAAGCTTCTGAACAAAGCATCCATTAAGTTACCCTGAGCTAAAGCCTGCACTACCAGGATAGCGCAATGCAGAGCTCCATGCAGGAGTTGACTGGCACACCCTAGTTAAGTTGTCAAATTATTTGCAGATTGTTGTACTACCTACCTGGGAGGATTCCACATCACTCATTGCACCAGATTCACCACAGCAGGCTCAAGTGATCATAGTGCTAAAACTAGGACCACCATCTCATATCATTTTCTCTGATGCCATTTGTTATGATCATTAACAGTTTAAAATAAAGGACGCACACAAAGCAGTCTTTTATGTAAAGATTTATTTAGAGGCGAACGTGACAGTTTAATCCTTCTTAGCTGCAGCCTTTCTCATGGCGGCTAGCACGTTGCTCAGTTCTTCTCTCTTTCTCTTGGCGCGGATGTGTGTGCCAATCTGCAGAAGGGAAAGCGAAGGCGTGTTAATATTTACAGACATTTCACTGTAAAACAAGTCCATATACACCATGTGGCAAAGCAAAACATGGCTACTGACAAAAATTAATGTTTACATTTTGCCATAACCATGCCTCAAGTCTTCACATTCAGCAGAGTGAAAATAGAAACATAGAATGTGACGGCAGATAAGAACCATTCGGCCCATCTAGTCTGCCCAATTTTCTAAATACTTTCATTAGTCCCTACTCTTATCTTATAGTTAGGATAGCCTTATGCCTATCCCACGCATGCTTAAACTCCTTTACTGTGTTAACCTCTACCACTTCAGCTGGAAGGCTATTCCATGCATCCACTACCCTCTCAGTAAAGTAATAACTTCCTGATATTATTTTTAAACCTTTGTCCCTCTAATTTAAGACTATGTCCTCTTGTGGTAGTTTTTCTTCTTTTAAATATAGTCTCCTCCTTTACGGTGTTGATTCCCTTTATATATTTAAATGTTTCTATCCCTTTATATATTTAAATGTTTCTATCACTAACCCATACTAACCCTGTCTCGTCTTTCCTCCAAGCTATACATGTTAAGATCCTTTAACCTTTCCTGGTAAGTTTTATCCCGCAATCCATGAACCAGTTTAGTAGCCCTTCTCTGAACCCTCTCTAAGGTATCAATATCCTTCTGAAGATACGGTCTCCAATAAATGAAACCCACACAGAATGATGCCACTGAACTACCTGATGTGCTGAGAGAAGCATCCACTGGCCATGTAGCAATTGCTACACGTGTTCAGTAGGCCCACAATGCTTCTCTATGAGAAGCACTGGACTGAATCGGAGATAGTCCGGGAATAATCTCAGAAAAGGAGCATTTGCAGCAGGAAGATTGCCCAGCACTGGATTATAAGTGAGTAAAAACTGCTTTATTTTAAATAGGACTGGTAAAGTTCATTTTAAAGGACCACTATAGGCACCCAGACCACTTCAGCTTAATGAAATGGTCTGGGTGCCAGGTTTAACCCTTTTTGCTGTAAACATAGCAGTTTCAGAGAAACTGCTATGTTTACATTTGGGTTAATCCAGCCTAGTGGCTGTCTCATTGACAGCCGCTAGAGGCGATTCCACGCTTCTCACTGTGATTTTCACAGTGAGAAGACGCCAGCGTCCATAGGAAAGCATTGAGAATGCTTTCCTATGAGACTGGCTGAACGCGTGCGCGGCTCTTGCCGCGCATTCAGCCGAAGACTGAAGAAGAGGGAGGAGAGTCCCAGAGCCGAGGGAGCCTGGCGCTGGAAATAAGGTAAGGGATTAACCCCTTCCTCCCCCTTCAGCGCCACGGGAGTGGGATGAGTATGTTTTCCTGGCACTATAGTGGTCCTTTAACTTCATATATGATAGAGTAGTGAATATGTAATCAAAGGCATCAGTTCAAGATTTCAGTTTCTATCCATCACTGTGTGTAGAGCTCTGTAAAGCTGAGCACCAGTCATTCTGTCCACTACAAAATTATCTATACACTGTGCCAAGAAAATGTACAGAATAAAAGAGGCACTCATCACTACATATGTCTTTGTCTGGAAGGCAATGTAAAATGGACACAAGTGATATGCATGTAAAAATGGTCAATTCTTTAGGATATACGTTAATACTGAAAACCAAGTGACCAGAGGGCAAGAGAACTATCCTGCAGGCATTACAGTTCTCAGGCATAACATGTTCAGCACATGCACATTGGTTACTCGATAATAGTAGTGAAGGTAGTCTATTATCAAAGTTTACAACTGACTCCATGATAAATATATTCACTGTCTTATGCAGGAGGGGGGACGGGTCAGTTAAAGTGGACCAGTTACAAGAAGTTCACTTTCATTTTTCTACTCTAAAGTAATACTACAGCTTGCTGAAGGGGCTGTGGTGCCTGCATGCTCCTGGCACTGTCTCAGAGTTCTATGTCAGACACCTCAAGCTCCTGGACACACTCTCTGTACATTGCTATTGAGAAAGTTACACTTCAGCAGTATCTGTCAATTTTGTTAGCATTCATTGGTTGAGTAAGTCAGACTGTTACACTTCCATCACATTAACATGCTGAGCAAGGTGCCAGGCCAAGGGTGCCTGAGGGACTGTCTAGTGGTTACGCTGAAGAGTGTCCCCCTTTAAAGAATGACTAGCTCTTCACAATTGCTGGCATACTAAAAATATATATTCAATAAATTAGCAACAAAATATTTTTGATCAAAGAATCTTCATACAGCAAAAATGTTGCAAAAATGCATTATTATGCTTACCCTCTTCTTGATAAACTTGAGAGCTCTCTTGTCCTTGGACACTTTGAGCAACTCCATAGCGCGTCTCTCATAGGGAGCAAAACCACAGACTTCGCGAATCATGTCTCGGACAAACTTTGTGTGTTTTGTCAGGCGCTGAGGAAAGAAGATGGTTTAAATATCTCTGAAATCTCATGTCAACTGATCACAGTATCGAGGATCTCAGTAAATGGTTTGACATTGAGCTTCACATCCTCAATCTCAAACGTTCAGCATTAACTTTGGATGTTTATATAGAATGCCTCTATAGAAGGCATTAAACAGAAAACTGAGACTTACCCCTCTCCTACGGCAGTGTCTGGGCTTGGTAACATTCTTTGTAACGCGGTGGCCTTTGTTAAGGCCTACGGCCATAGGGTAACGAAGAGCCATTCTGCAGAAAAATACAGAAACATTACATTTTAACTCATGTTTCTACAGGTTATAGATCCCACTGATAACGAACATTTAGACCAAGCTTCCCCAAACTCTGGCCCTCCAGATGTTTCTGAACTACAACTCCCATGATTCTCAGCCCATTTCATTCATAGAATCATGGGAGTTGCCCAGCATTGGATTATAAGGGAGTAAAAACTGCTTTATTTTAAATAGGACTGGTAAAGTTCATTTTAAAGGACCACTATAGGCACCCAGACCACTTCAGCTTAATGAAGTGGTCTGGGTGCCAGGTTTAACCCTTTTTGCTGTAAACATAGTTTCAGAGAAACTGCTATGTTTACATTTGGGTTAATCCAGCCTAGTGGCTGTCTCATTGACAGCCGCTAGAGGCGATTCCACACTTCTCACTGTGATTTTCACAGTGAGAAGACGCCAGCGTCCATAGGAAAGCATTGAGAATGCTTTCCTATGAGACTGGCTGGACGCGCGCGCATGGCTCTTGCCGCGCATGCGCATTCAGCCGATGGCTGAAGAGGGAGGAGAGTCCCATCCTCCAGATGTTGCTCAATGGATAGAAACTGAAATCTTGAACTGATGCCCTTGATTACATATTCAGTACTCTATCATATATGAAGTTAAAGGACCACTATAGTGCCAGGATTAACCCCTTCCTCCCCCTTCAGCGCCATGGGAGTGGGATGAGTATGTTTTCCTGGCACTATAGTGGTCCTTTAACTTCATATATGATAGAGTACTGAATATGTAATCAAGGGCATCAGTTCAAGATTTCAGTTTCTATCCATTGAGCAACATCTGGAGGGCCGGCGTTGTAGTTGAGCAACATCTGGGGGACCGGAGTTTGGGGAAGAATGATTTAGACTAACTTCTCCAGCGATCTTGTCAAGCAGTTTATATCAGTGTCATAGGTGTATGATTACAAGCCAAGAGACAGGTTCCTCTGCTGCTTTTGTACTGGTGTGTGTTTTGTATAGTCTGTATATTTTAATACCACTATCGATAAGCGCTGGTGCTGGCTTATGAAGGTAGAGACCACTAAACATTTAACAGCGTTGCATTGGGCACTTAGGAAGTAGAAACATTCTTGTTTTTGTTCCATTCAATATGTAGTAAGGGCATAGAGTAGGCAACACCTGGCACTCCTGATGTTGTGGACTTTATCTCCCATGATGCTTTTGTCAACATTACGTCTGTATGAACATTTAGGGACATGTAGTCCACAAAATCTGCGGTGACGAAGGTTATCTACCCCTGAAGTACCTGGCACAGCTTTCAAAATTCAATGGCAAGAAAGCAATTAAAAAACACTCCATTTACATATATATTCCATATACATTAGCTTTAACAGGTGGATTTATAGAATTTATACAAAAAACACACAATTGTGGACATGAACTCTGCATAAAAAGACATTAGTTAAAATGTTTTGAACTATTTCAATTGATCCCGTGTGTATGAATTTACCAACGTGTATCAAACATGGATATGGATTTCCCTTGTTGAAGTTGATATGTCAGAGCGCCAACATACACCGCAGCGCATAACAAACTATCATTAAAACCACAGCATTCTATGCATAAAGGTTTGGATCGTTTCAACATTCGAAATCTGACGTTCTGCCACAGCTGACGTTCTGCACCCGGCATGCTGGAGGCTAACACAGGCCTCTCACAGCCATGGGTATCGGTCCCAGAATAGGGCCCCAAGTATGGAGCGATTATCGGGTCCTCCCCGGGTCTATCCCAGGAAATATTATCGCGGGGAGCAAGCTGGGAGTGCCGCCTGCATAGCCCAGCTAATCCCTCTCCCGTTAAATGCAGGATGACGGCGATATGATTCGGATTGACAAGCCCTACCGTATCGCTTACCTGATCACTCTGATGGCTGACAAACCGGAAGGAGGGCTTGAAACCGGAAGTGCTCTATTTCTTAGCTCTGTTTAGTCTTCCAAGCGTTTGCAAACGGCAAGAGCGCCGCCGATCTAGCCTCATAATTACCATAGAGAGTAATTCTCTGCCTTTGAATGGAGAATGAATGATGTTAGGTGTAGTGAGCATAGTTAAAGGGGCAGATTTTGGTAATTGTTAGTTTAAAGGTAAAATAGAATAAATGATGCATTTTTAAAAAGCAACACAGTATTAACTGTGCAAAACATAAGTAATCTAGAAAGCTGCTAATTTACACCATTTAAATAGTTTGGATAATGCAGTGAAGTAGAAAATACATTATTTATGTGTAATTCAATTGTAATCAAAATTATTCAACTCCATTACAGATTTTCTGCTGTTTGTAATGAACAAATCAAATAAAAGCAATTGAAATAGCTCAACACAATGAATGCTTTATATGATTTCCCCAAATTAAACAGAAAATTTGGTAAACTCATCAGCTCCTTTGGCTTCGAATATCATTTCTATGCAGAAGACACGCACATCTACCTGTCCTCTCCTGATTTCTCCCCGTCCCTCTTGACTAGTGTCTCGGACTGCCTCTCTGCTATTTCTAACTGGATGGCTGCCCACTTCCTTAAACTCAACTTGACCAAAACTGAAATTCTGGTCTTTCCTCCCTCAAGTGCTGCTACTTCTCCAAGTCAACGGTGCTACCATCAGCTCCACCACGCAGGCTCGCTGCCTAGGTGTTCTCTTTGACTCCGACCTCTCCTTTATGCCTCATGTTCAGTCTACCGCCAAATCCTGTCATTTCCATCTCAAAAACATTGCGCGCATCCAGATGCGACTAAGGTGCTGGTCTATTCCACTGTCCTTTCTCGCCTTGACTACTTTAATCCACTTCTCAGTGGTCTTATGTGCTTCCCGTTACAGTCCATAATGAATACGACCCTTCTGTCAGTCCCTACATTGGCTTCCAGTAAGATTTAGGGCTCAATTTAAAATTCTGGTTCTTGCTTTCAAACCTCTACATAATGCTGCTCCCACCTATCTATCCTCCCTAATACACAAGTATTTCCCATCTAGGCCCTTACGCTCTGCTAAAGACTTACGTCTATCTTCTGTCCGTACTCCCACCTCTGATGCTCGCCTTCAAGACTTCTCCAGGGCTGCACCGTTACTGTGGAACTCGCTTCCCTCCTCCCTTAGATGTACACCCAGTCTCCACTCCTTCAAAAAATCCATTAAAAACCCACTTCTTCATAAAAACGTATCAATTAAACTGTTAATAGCTCCCGACTGATTCCTCTCTTGAAACTGTCATTAGTCTAATACTATCTTTACCTTTTGTGTCACTTTACCCCACTCCCTCTAGTGTGTAAGCTCATTGAGCAGGGCCCTCAACCCCTCTGTTCCTGTGTGTCCAACTTGTCTGGTTACAACTACATGTCTATTCGTTCACCCACTGTAAAGCACTGCGGAATTTGTTGGGGCTATATAAATAATAACATAATAATAATAAAAATGCAACTTATAATAAATATTCTCGTCTCAAAATGATTCAACCCCTGAATAGAATCCCTCACAAATATGCAAAACAGGTGTTGTATCAAGCACACATAATGCAACTAATCAAGGGCTTTATTAGTTGTAACACTTGAAATATCTGAACTGGAACAGTTGAAATACCTGAACTGGATATGGGTTTGTTGAGTGTCACGTTTGACTGCATGTTAGAAATATGGCTAAGTCAAACAAATGGTCCACAAATTTAGGAGAAGAGATCATCGCCCATCACAAACAAGGAACAGGATACAAAAAGATAGTGAAGGCACTGAATGTTCCTAGAGACACATTTAGAAGCATAGCTGGCAAGTTCAAAGCTGAAGGAACAGTGGTTACACTACCTGGACGGGGCAGAAAAAGAAAGCTGTCAATGGGTGCAACCAGATTTCTGAGAAGGCAAGTTGTCAAAAACCCTCGAGTGACTGCAGCAAGACTTAGAGGCAAAGGGTACTGAGATTTCAGTGAGCACAGTAAGGGGCGTACTAAACGCAGAAGGTTTCCATGCCAGAACTCCAAGACATACGCTACTATTGACCCAAAAGCACAAGAAAAGTCGGCTCCAATATGTTCAAAATCATATAAATAAGCCACAGAAGTTTGAGGATTCTGTTCTGTAGAGCGATTAAAACACATCTGGCCATTTTGGGTCAGCGGTATGTCTGGAGGAAGAAGAATGAAAGTAAGCGCTGAAAAGAACACTCTGCCTACAGCGAAGTATGGTGGTGACTCAGTAATGTTTTGGGGCTGCTTTGCATCCACTAGAAACCTGCAGTGTGTGAAAGGCAAGATGGGCTCTTCGAAGTATCAGGAATTCCTAGGAGAAAACGTCATCGCGTCTGTGAGGAAGCTGAAGCATGAGGAAGGGCATCATTGAACCTTCCAACAAGACAATGATCCCAAGCATAGCTCACATTCCACCAAGGCTTGGTTGCAGAAGAATTCCTGGAAAATTCTACAGTGTCATTATAAGATGCATTTTCAGCTGAATTTGGGGAAACCACTCGAAGCATTCATTGCGTTGAGCTATTTCAATTGTTTTTCTTTGCTTTGTTCATTGCAAACATTTGAAAGTCTGTACATATTTACAATAAACCTGATTTTCATTGGGGGTTGAATAATATTGGTTACAACTGTATATGTCCCTAATACACATGCTGAAGTATCTACTTCCAAATAATAGTGAAGGAAAATACAATGGTAACAAACAATGTATTAGTAACAATTTGATAATTTATGGATTCCCCATAATCTGGGCTAACAGTTGTGGCTAAGAATGAATAAACAGGAAGCATATACTTTTACACAGAGACATCACATACAAACAAACATTACTACTGATGTTTATTGTTATTATCCATGCCACACTATACTGTGAATTGTATTGCCGTGGAGCTCTGTTTTCCTCATTTACATGTGATGCATATGAGTTTCACAGAGCTCCAGAAAAAGAAGCTCACAGTAATATGTGGAGTGTATCAGTTTATCACAGAACATACAACAATTGAACTCACAGTATTGTGCAATGTGTGTGGATTGGTCTGTTATGTTGTACCTGTGGTGCAGTATGTGTAGTTAAGGGCTGTAATGTGTGTGAGAGAGAGAGAGAGAGAGTGTGTGTGTGTGTTTTTTGTTGTTTTTTTTAAAGTGGCACTGTCACGCCGAACGTACCTTTTCCAAATCTTTGCCAATCAATTAACTGTAACCTGTCCTTGCCAATCAATTATCTGTAACCTCGGAACTCACCTGGGCACCATGCTAACCACTAGCCGACCTATGGCTCTGTGGGCACGTCCATAAGAAACCATACCTTAATTTCACAGAGGCTAGGGGAGGGATCGGCCTCACATTCCTTCACACCCATTGGACTCCCCAAGTCCAACCCATGATTCGCAAGGACAACCACTCGCCACAAGACCCTGCTGTTTTACCCCCTAAAATCAGCGGGGGCGACCACCCTAGAAAAACCATGGCCTGTTCCAACCCTTCTTGCAACACCAAGATAAAAAGATCCAACCCCACATCAGTAAGGTGAATCTCATCACCCCTAAAATACATAGCTGCTTCCTGTTCAAACACCCGATGCCACACCATAAAGCCCCAACTCCCAAGCCAGAAACCCGTCTATTGAGCTTCACCCGACAATGGCAATCCTTCAATAATTCTGGAACACAAGCTTGGACCACACCAGACAGAGGTCTGGGAACAGCACATAAATACTGGCCAAGTCCTGCAAAATTAAATCAGAAAATTTCCTCACGGGGATTGTGCACAGATCGTTGCCCCCAAGATAGATGATCAGCACATCAGAAACTCCCAGGAGACGGGACAAGCAGACCAACTCTGTAACCAGCTGCACCCACTGCCAGGGCCGGACTGGGAATTAAAAGCAGCCCTGGAAAAAAAATATTTACCAGCCCCATAATGCGTCGCGCCAGCATAGTGTGCAGATACAGAGTTAGAACAGATAACTTAAAATTAAAAAGTACTTCAACGTAAAAAGCGCACTCATAGGCTTAAAAATAAACAAAAGTGCAGATTTATTTTAAGCAGACGTGCCTTTGCATGTAATCAATGTTTCAGTCCAACTACCTTGACATATTAAGGAAAGCTTGTTAATGGGACTGAAATGGTGAATGTATGTAGGGCACAACTGTAAAAAATGTTTATTTTGAAGTCCTGTGGGTGTGCTCTTCACTTTAAATATGTTATTGTGCTGGAGTATGCACCTAGCAACAAGATTGGGCCAATATCTGCTCATTACATATGGTACATATTAATGATATTTCTCTGTGTATTATGCATTTATAAATGTACATTAATATGTGTAAATATAATAGGTATATATATATATATATATATATAACTAATACACACATTAATATACATGTCATATACTAGTGGCGGATCCAGAGCCTGAGCCTGAGCCTGAGAGGGGCACTTGTAGATTGTTTAAAGAAATATTCCATGCACAATAACCACTACTCCTCTGTGTAGTGGTTATGGTGCCAGGAGCGTCGGCACCCCCTCCCAGAGTAAGTCGTCAAACCGTTTAAGAACAGTTTGACAACTTAGCTGGAGTCTGCTGGGATATGGGGCTGTAGTAGGGTATAGGAGCAGTGGTGCAATGTGTGTGAAAGGTTCAGTGTGTGGGTGGGCAGTGTGTAAATGTGTATGGTGTGTGTGTGTGGGGGCAGTGTGTGAATGTGTATGTGTGTGTGTGTGCAGTGGCGTACACATGACCCATGGGGCCCCGGTGTGAAAATTGATCCATGGGCCCCCCCCGCGCGCTTACTCGGCGCGGGTCGGGGCCGCAACATATGGCGGCGGCCACCTGGTCGCAGGGGTTGCAGGGCTGCGACCCCCAAAGTCAAGAGCAAAGGCGAGCCGAAAGTGCACTACCTCGAAATTGGAGAAGCACACCATCGGCAGAACTGAAAACAGACCCAAAAGCAAGGCCCTAGACATGGACCTGCGAAGGTTTAGCCAAAACCGAAGACAGCGAGTATTCCGAATCTTCCCAAAACCAGAGGAGCTGCAGCAACCCAGTGAGACAATCCCCAGCAGTAGGAAACCCACCCTGGGCCTGTTAGAAAGCCAAACATTCCCCCAAGCCTTACCATACCGGGACCAAGTAGCCTCCGAGAGCAATGCTTAAATCCAAGCTGCTACACGGTCTGCCCGAGGGACCACAGTTCTGGCGGGCAGGGAAAACCGTCTTCATCCACCTTTGGTGCGGCCACACAAAACTCCTGCCACTGCAAACAAGAGAGAGGGCATCTGCTGTAGCATTTCTGACACCAGGAATATGAATCGCCCAGCAAGCAACATTCAGCGACAAACAGCGCAGTACAAGTTGATGCAGCAACCGAACCACCGGGGGGGGGAAGCCAAGAGGGTGTTAATGGCTAGTACCACCCCCAGATTATCGCAATGGAAAGCAACCCCGCGGTCCCGCAGCAATGATCCCCACAGCTCCAGATTCGTCGTAGGGCTTGACACGTGCCAGTCATCATGCCATATATCCGCACACCAATGGGTGCCCAATATAGCCCCAAATCCCACCGATCCTGCCGTGTCAGTGATCAAGTGCAGCTCGGCATTGGATACTTTCAGCACCTGTCAATAGGACCGGCCATTAAAAGCCACCAGAAAGGCATCCCAGACTGCCAGATCCTCCTTTAAGGGGCGAGTCAAACACACAAAATAATGAGGCCTGGAGATGCCGGACGTAGCAGCAGCCAGGCGCTGATTAAACACCCTACCTATGGGCAGGATGAGACAGTTAAAGTTAAACTTACCCAACAGCACCTGCAGCTGGCGCAGCTGAATCTTTCTCATGCCCAATGCCGCTGCCACCTGAACGCACAAATCCTCCTCCTTATCCGCCGCTGATGCCCAGCCCCCCACGACGCCAGAACCTGATCATCTAACCCCATGCCCCCGCGGCCGGGGCAACCCACGTGCAGCGCTCCCAAAGATCCAACAAACCCCCAGATCCTGCACTGGAAGCACGCCAGCGCTCCCAACGCTGGCGCACCCAACTGTCACAAGATCCCATAGAACAGGGCACTCACCACTCGATGCAGGAGTAGAAGGTAACAGAGGAACCACAGGATGAACATGCTGGCCAGCATCTGGAGTCCCAGGAGCCACAGGAGGGACCGAAGCAGACACGTCCATGGGCAGAATAGGAGATGCCTGTGGAGAAACTGGAGGTAATAGAGGTCACCTCCCAACTACAATAAAACCCCATACAGTGGACGAGCATCAAAAGCACTGAGAATCTGGGGGGAGCTGTCTGGGCCACTGAGGAAAGCCTGACGGCCCGGGATGCTGCTGCCAGTGTAGGAGGATCTTCAACCCGACCCGTGGCTGCAGGATGTGAGGCCCGCGGGTTGGGACTTGCACTCACCACCAACATGCACGGAAGGCCAGGTCCACGAATCGAAGTAGAATGAACATCCAAGCGACCCTGAGCTCCAGAGGGGACAGTTGCCTGACCCGCGACCATGGTGAGCTTGAGGGGCTATACCAGGACGGAGGCCTCGCCCTGCGCCTCACACTGCCCAGGCTGCCTGGCGAAAAGGCCGGAGCCACAGCAGTAGCCAGCAGATGGGCAAGTTGTACCTAAAGGTGCCTGCCACCGTCAATAAGGGCCTCAGCCCTAAGACCAGTGAGCACCGCATCAATATCCATGCTCTAGGCCGTGGCAGATACTCAGGAAAGTAGGGAACAATTTCTAGCCGATTATAAAATGGCACGGGGGGGGGGGAGTACAGAACATGTCTCCTATTTATACCCCCAACCCTGACAATCACTTACTGCTGACCACACCCAGCCCCAGTCTATCACTCTTTCCTACACACACCCCACACTCACACATGCTCCTTGATCCAGGTAGCTTTGCCTGCCTCCTCAGGTTCTGTTGTAGCAAGGTTTACTACGTGCAATACATGAGGTAGCAACATGTGTGGCATACCAGTCAAAATAGTAAATCACTTTTTAAAGGGTTACTTTAAGCATTTTAAGCACCATGACCACTTCAGTGATTTGAAGAGGTGATGGTACTTAGAGTCTGTATGTGCATCTTTTATTTATTTATTTATTTATTCTTTTTTTGTAACTCACTTTACTTGTCAGAAAACATGAACGACATTAGGCATTTCACTTTGAGCAATCCAATAAAAGGCAAATTGTGGCATAACCAACAAGCAAAGAGAGGGTTTTTGGTTTAGGGAAGCGTGACACATAATAGACACCTAGTCAGTATACTCCGTAGGGCAGCTATGTACCCCTATATAAGTGTGTCCCCCACCCACACAGAGGATATCGTTAAACAGATATCACTGAGGGAAACGTGTGGCAGTGGGGTGGGGGGGGGGAGTAAATTCCCTCCCTTGTGTGCATATATAAGCCAGTGTAAGGAACTACTAGAGTTTCCATATGTATCTACCCGAGGGTGGTATCTGGAGATAGTTTTTTATTCACAGTTTTTTTATTGGATTTTAAGTTTATGGGGTACAGAAAAGAAAGGGGAGAAGGGGGTCATTTTCATACATCAGCGCCTGTGCTCGTTACATGTGTAGTGGAGGGTTGGGGGCACCGGGGAAGGCACAGTTTGAACAATACAATATTTATTACATGGTAGACATATTCATGCTTCAATATAATACTGTCATGTTTGTTCCGTGTTGTCTTTAGGTTTGTTAGCTACATCTTGGTGAGTGTACCGTATTAGTCCCCAACATAGGCTTTTATAATTACATACATACATAAGTACATAAGTAGTCTGGTTTGGGCTCCGTCTGCATTTTGGAGACTATTTGTCGCCCTTTTGATATCGTGTATTAGCGAGTGTGCGCATTTTATACATTTAGATCTATCCAGGGTTTCCATGTGTTCCGAAATGTTTGTGTTTCTGCGCTATCATTGTCATGCTTTCGTATATGTAGTATTGCTGTATCTTATCCCAGAGTTGGGTTTTGGATGGGCATATGTGTGATTTCCAGTTGGTGGCTAATAGGTTTCTGGCGGCCAGACGTACAATGGCACACTTCTGTTTGTGTGCTTTAGTGAGGCTGGTGGGGAATAAGAGCAGTAGATATGTTTGTGGATTTTTAGTTAGGGTCGGTATAGCCAGTTTGTGGAGTGTGTTTTGGACTTCTGTCCATAAAGGTTGAATTTCTGCACAGGACCACCATATGTGTAGCAGTGATCCTACTTCCCGTGAGCATCTCCAGCATAGAGGGGAGGCTGTGGGGTAAATTTTGTGGAGTTTTTGTGGGGTCATGTACCACCTGTATAGCAATTTTCTGTGTGCCTCTATGTGCGTGTAACACTTTGTGAGTTTGGATAAGTCAATGATGGCACGCAACAAGTCTATATCAGGGATGGAGATAGTTTTTTAATAGGTTTATACTATTAATTATCTCTGCCAAATTCCTCTGATACCTCTGGTCTTATCTCCCCATTTTAACCTTTAGATTGTAAGCTCACAGGCAGGGCCCTCTACCTGTTGCATCGGTCTGTTCTTATTGTGTTGTTTTTTTCCCAATTGTACAGCACTGCGGAATATGTTGGCGGTTTATAAATGCCAATAATAATAATAATAATGGGAGTAAAATTTGACGTGCCTACAAGTCTGTATTATTTAGAGTGCACTATTAAAACCATTGTCTGCAGGATTTCTTTTTATACCGTGTGGACTTAAAAAAAACTGCAATCCTTCAATATACTTGTAAATATACTTGTAAACTTAGAAATGAGTGAACCTCTGTTTTTTTTGGGGGGGAGGGGGGGTTGTGCACAAGATTACAGCAGTGCTTGTATAGCCACAACAGCTTTCACAAGCGCGGTTGTCATAAACTGATAAATATAACATAAGTATGGCATGCAGAGAACTTGCACATTTTTTTTATATATATTTAGTGTATCGCATAAACAAGCTGAACTAATAGATTTCTGTAGGGAGACTTGCTCTGTATGTGTAGATTATAACATGCTAGTCAGGTATGCCTATGGTGGGTGAGGACACAGTAGTATGTTATCTGAGGAGGTCTAGGCATATGAAAATGGATTTTATTTATTTTTTTATTATTATTTTTATCTTTTTTTTTTGCAGTGCATAGAATAAGTACAATCAGGCTCGAAGTATCCCAACGGCAATCCTCTAGCGTCCGTTCAAGCTTTACATTTGGGGTGAGAGATTGGACATGCACAATTTTATATTATAGTGATCAACAGTTAGCAACAAAGTGAGCATAAGTATGAACCTCTATTTTTAATCTTTCAAGATTGTTTTCTTTCAGGAAGTGTTCCGGAGGATTGGAGGAAGGCACACATGGTTCCTATATTCAAAAAGGGTTCAAAATCCTTGCCTGGAAATTATAGACCTGTGAGCTTTACTTCTGTGGCTGGAAAAGTATTTGAAAGGTTATTAAGGGATAATATTCAAGAATTCCTTGAAAAGAACATGGTTATCAGCAAAAATCAGCATGGTTTTATGAAGCACAGGTCATGTCAAACTAACTTGATTGCGTTCTACGAAGAAGTAAGTAGAAGTATAGATCAGGGTGTTGCAGTGGATGTGATCTATTTGGATTTTGCCAAGGCATTTGATACGGTTCCACACAATAGGTTAGTGTTCAAACTCAAGGAAATCGGTCTAGATTAAAATGCTTGTTCTTGGGTAGAACATTGGCTTAAAAATAGAGTACAAAGAGTTGTCATTAATGGTAAATTTTCAAGCTGGACAGAGGTGGCAAGTGGTGTCCCTCAGGGGTCTGTTCTGGGACCCCTTCTATTTAACATATTTATAATTGATCATAAAAAAGCATTGAAAGTCGTGATTCAGTGTTTGCAGTATTTGACACAAAACTCTGTAAAGTAATACAATGTGAGCAAGATATTACCTTGCTGCAGAAGGATTTAGATAGACTGGGGGACTGGGCACTCAAATGGCAGATGAAATTTAATGTTGAAAAATGCAAAGTTATGCACTTTGGCGTAAAGAATGCACAAGAAACATATACCCTTAATGGAAGCAAATTAGGGATAACAACACACGAAAAGGACTTGGGAATTGTTATAGACAACAAACTATGCAACAATGTGCAATGTCAACCAGAAGTGGCTAAGGC
The DNA here is from genome assembly GCA_933207985.1 of Pelobates cultripes. Classification (NCBI taxonomy): domain Eukaryota; kingdom Metazoa; phylum Chordata; class Amphibia; order Anura; family Pelobatidae; genus Pelobates; species Pelobates cultripes. The sequence continues at coordinate 26,675,221 of OW240916.1, forward strand.
CAGTAAGGTATTGTTATGCATGAAAAAGGGCATTCATTCTCGGGATAATATCATTTTGCCCCTTTATAAATCACTGGTAAGACCACATATTGAATATGCTGTGCAATTTTGGGCACCTGTTCTAAAGAAGGATATTATGGCACTAGAAAAAGTGCAGAGGCAGGCTACAAAATTAATAAAAGGAATGGAACATATCAGCTATGAAGAAAGGTTAACAAATTGAAAACTCTTTAGTTTAGAAAAACGTCACCTGAGAGGGGATATGATAACTTTATACAAATATATTCGGGGCCAATACAAACCATTGTGTGGAAATCTATTCACAAACCGGACTTAACATAGGACACAAAGTCATGCGTTTAGACTTGAAAAAAAAAGATTTTGTCTAAGGCAAAGGTAAGGTTTTTTTACTGTAAGAACAATAAGGATGTGGAATTCTCTGCCTCAAGAAGTGGTTTTATCAGAGTCCATACAGATGTTCAAACAGCTACTAGATACATACTTGCAAAAACAGAATATTCAAGGATATAATTTTTCAATGTAGGGTAATAGTTTCTTGATCCAAGGATAAATCTGACTGCCATTCTGGGGTCAAGAAGGAATTTTTTTCCTAGCTTGTTGCAAAATTGGAAGTGCTTCAAACTGGGGTTTTTTTTGTCTTCTTTTGGATCAAAAGCAAAAAACAAATGTGAGGAAGGCTGAACTTGATGGGCGTAAGTCTTTTCAGCTATGTAACTGTGTGTAACTATGTAACTATTAAATAATTAGAAAAAAACGGTAGTGTGTATTCGTTAGTTGAGATTAAAGGGACTCTCCAGGCAGAGGATTTTACTCACCTGGTTCCAGCGCCGGAGCCTCGTGAAGCCGCGCCCCCTATTTCGTCAAAATGACGAAATAGGCGGGCGCAAGCAGGGAGCAATCAGACACTTCCATTTGGAAGCGTCATTGCTCCCTTGTGTGCATGTGCGGCACATACTTCAGAGGGCATGTGCGCACATAATTCAGAGGGCGGCATTCATGAAGTCCTGAGCGCACTACCGCGCATAAGCGCAGCGTGCACAGCCGCGAGCTGAGCTGACTGACAGCTCGGCTCGCGGTCTTTGCCCGCCCCCTCTCCTCTGCTGACAGGCAGAAGAGAGAAGGCGCGCACACAGTGCCTTCTCTCTGCTGCACACGTCAGACGTATTTTAATACGTCTGAGGTGTACAAGGCCTTTTTAGGGTCCTACATGATAGGAAGTCCTGAATTTTCTCTGAAAATACAGTGTTTACATTAGATTGCCTGCAGGGAGCTATAGATCATACCTGAACAACTACATTAAGCTGTAGTTGTTCAGGTGACTATAGTGTCCCTTTAAAGGTCTTTACAATGGCAATAGCTTAATATCACCGCTAGGTGGCAGCGTGTGTTGGTAGAAAATCTAATTCAATGCCTCTTTTACAAATTGTAAAGTTGTAATGCTACACCAAATATGGTGAAAATTGTCATGTCAGCTTACTACGCGCACAAGCATTTGTCAATCACACAATCCCTCCGAGTGAACTGCAGAAAGTCCAAACAAACGGTTCCATTTCTGGAGTTAAAGAATTCTTTGTTTGTACTGGATGCTTATCATATTACAGCGCGGTTGTCCACATAAGTGATTTTCCTGAGTCCGAGCTAAACTGAATTTATTAGGGATCTGTTAATGTCATCAAACAACGGTAACTTTGATAGTCTCACTATTCTTTGAATAACTGTATAACTGTGAATCATCTATCTCACAAAGTCAGGAACGGTGTGTTACTTGGTCACATCTCCCAGTTAGAACTACATACAGGGCCGGATTAACATAGGGGCTGATGGAGCTGCAGCTCCAGGCCCAGGCCCATGGAATAGGCCCATTGATTTTAAAAAAAAAAAAAAAAATTTTTTTTTTTGTACTTTTTTTTTTCACACACTACTCTTAGGGATTCCATCTGGCTTTTATTTTATTGGCACAGCCAGTATTTGAGGCTGCCTGGCTGGTGCCAATATTGCAGTTATACTGGCAATCAGAATGCTGGTATTTTTCTCAGTATAAACAAGAGATTACTATGCAATACCAGCACTGGCCAGTAGGGGTCGCTGTATGTGGAGACAGGCAGGGATAGGAAGTTCCAGCATATCCCTCCCTGCCTATCTATACTCACTGATCTGCAGGGGTGCAGCTACAGAGGGTCCAGACAGCAACTCCCACCCTGCAGAAACAGCCTACAGCTCAGGGAAGTGAGGGATGGGGGGAAAGGCTGCAAGGAGACATGGGGACACTGAGACACTAAGGGACACTGGGAGACATTATGGCAGACACTGAGACACTAAGGGACACTGGGAGACATTATGGCAGACACTGAAACACTAAGGGACATTGGGAGACATTATGGCAGACACTGAGACACTAAGGGACATTGGGAGACATTATGGCAGACACTGAGACAGTAAGGGACATTGGGAGACATTATGGCAGACACTAAGGGACACTGGGAGACATTATGGCAGACACTTAGGGACACTGGGAGACATTATGGCAGACACTAAGGGACACTGGGAGACATGGGGCACTGAGACACTGATACATAGGAACACTGAGACCTGGAGTAATCGACATATGGGGGCACTGAGTCACGAGGGCACTGGGAGACATGGGGGCACTGGGAGGAATCCATCTATACAGCAGAATCAAACTAAGTAGTTTTTTTGGTGATTTTACAGCATTTTCTCTTATTGTATTTGTTCTGGTGAGTGGAATCATTACCGTCAGGCTTTTTGCTGTAAACACTGTCTTTTCAGAGAAAATGCAGTGTTTACATTACAGCCTAGTGATAACTTCACTGGCCACGCCTTAGATGACTGTTAGAGATCCTTCCTGGGTCATGGCTGCCTAAAATGCATCCAAACATTCACTGTCTCCTCCCTCTGCATGCAGACACTGAACTTTCCTCATAGAGATTCATTGATTCAATGCATCTCTATGAGGAGATGCTGATTGGCCAGGGTTGTTTGAATCATACTGGCTCTGACCCTGATCTGCCTCTTTGTCAGTCTCAGCCAATCCTATGGGGAAGCACTGTGATTGGATCAGGCCACCACGTCTAATGATGTCAGCAGACTGCTTGTTTTTATGAGTCTAACAGCATGCCGAGTTACAGCTTCAGGCTTGAATATAGATTTTGCTATATTTATGGAGGCATGAGGGGTCCAGGGGGGGCTAGATGGTGGTGTTAATACTATAGGGTCATGAATTCATGTTTGTGTTCCTGACCCTATAGTAATCCTTTAAGGTAATGCTGACTTTGGTCTCTAACACTGTGGCATGTTCCCTTTCTTCTACACTCACTACATACAGCTTTACTCTGTCCCAGACCATATACCAGGATCTTCTGCCTGCTAGTAAGAAGGTAAGGAGACAAGTGGACCAGCGAGTGCTAGGGGACAGTCCTTAGAAAGGGTTGAGCGAGCGCATCATTAGATGCATTTATGCCAAGCTCAGGGTGTTGTCTGCATAGTATGCCCTTAGTTGGGCAGCTGCATGATTGGCAGGCAGCCTGACATGCATTCATGTCAGGCTGGCCTTCTAATTCTTTGAGCAGAAATGTCCTCTTTTTGGGCATGTTTAGAACAGAAGAAAGGGATCAGCGCTCTCTATCTATACAAAATACAACAGAAACAATAATAAATAAGTAAAAAGTGGCAGCACACCTAAAAAGTAGGGCTCCCTCACAGGCCTTACAACAGAAATGGTACAGAAAAAAGAAAGGAAGGCAGCGCCACTATAAACCACATAAATTAAAAGAGCACAGAATAGGCAGACTAGAATACAATATATATGATAGATACTAAGCAAAATAGAAGTCCAGAATAAATAGTCTTACTGGTAGATGAATCAAACAACGAGGTATATCCTTGTAGAGGTGAATACAGTCTTTTGTAGTGGGGGATTCTTCAGAGTGGTGTAGATGCGTCTTTGTACATCATATGAAATGAGAAAATAACAACTGATGGTATAGTATGTCCCGAAGGGGGTAGAAGCAATAAAAGAGTATATGGTCCTACTCACGTTTTCAAGAGCTATGGACTTAGCTCTAGTGTTGATAACATACAGTGGTATAATCCCCACTTATGGGATACGTGAGGTCTTAGTATTCTTTCTTGATTAGGGGACCATATGTGGAAATAAAAGCAGGAACAACAATGGTGCTCAAAGTATAAAATGCCAGAGGTGAGAAGATAAAAAACCAAGTGGTTACTCACATTTAGTTGAACAGACTGACTGTTCAATGAATACAACTTGAGTGGTATAATCCCCACCTAGGATTCTTGGGAGTAATATCCTCACTGGAAAGTAAAAACACTTCTGTGCCGGATAAAAGGATGGTAGTAATAAAAAAGTAAAATAATAATAGTAATAAAAAGTAAGATGGCTAACTCACAGTAAGAAAGTGGCCAAAATACCTTTATTTAAAACAATATAGTTTAAACTAGCTACTAACTAAGGGCATACTATGCATACTATGCAGACAACACCCTGAGCTTGGCATAAAAAGTAAGATGGCTAACTCACAGTAAGAAAGTGGCCAAAATACCTTTATTTAAAACAATATAGTTTAAACTATATTGTTTTAAATAAAGGTATTTTGGCCACTTTCTTACTGTGAGTTAGCCATCTTACTTTTTATTACTATTATTATTTTACTTTTTTATTACTACCATCCTTTTATCCAGCACAGAAGTGTTTTTACTTTCCAGTGAGGATATTACTCCCAAGAATCCTAGGTGGGGATTATACCACTCAAGCTGTATTCATTGAACAGTCAGTCTGTTCAACTAAATGTGAGTAACCACTTGGTTTTTATCTTCTCACCTCTGGCATTTTATACTTTGAGCACCATTGTTGTTCCTGCTTTTATTTCCACATATGGTCCCCTAATCAAGAAAGAATACTAAGACCTCACGTATCCCATAAGTGGGGATTATACCAATGTACGTTATCAACACTAGAGCTAAGTCCATAGCTCTTGAAAACGTGAGTAGGACCATATACTCTTTTATTGCTTCTACCCCTTTCGGGACATACTATACTATCAGTTGTTATTTTCTCATTTCATATGATGTACAAAGACGCATCTACACCACTCTGAAGAATCCCCCACTACAAAAGACTGTATTCACCTCTACAAGGATATACCTCGTTGTTTGATTCATCTACCAGTCAGACTATTTATTCTGGACTTCTATTTTGCTTAGTATCTATCATATATATTGTATTCTAGTCTGCCTATTCTGTGCTCTTTTAATTTATGTGGTTTATAGTGGCGCTGCCTTCCTTTCTTTTTTTTGGGCATGTTTGCCTGTTTTGGCAGGTTACGTGATTTGTGTCAGTGGCAAACCCTTTTACCGTGCCCATTGACTTCCTGCTTGATTGGACGTTGCTGTTAGGGGTTATGGATTTACTTGAAAGCTGAAAACATAAATTAGAGAGAGATTAGCCTAGGGTATGTGTTTTCTTATAGCTGCTGTTTTCTTTCTTCCAGCACCATCTCCATCAGATACATGATGCTTATGAGTGTTTTACTGTTTTTGGTCTATATGATTCTGTAATTAGGTCCGTCAGAATTGTCAGCACCAGGCCCACTGCCTTAAAGGATTGATTTACACCCAGACCACTTCAGTTTAATGAAGTGGTTCAAGTGCCAGGTCCTTCTAGGGTTAACCTATTTTTATAAAACATAGCAGTTTCAGAGAAACTGCTATATTTATGAATGGGTTAAGCCTTTCCCTCTATTTCTCTAGTGGCTGTCTCATTGACAGTTAATTGGGAGGCGCTATGCGTTTCACTGTGATTTTCACAGTGAGTAGCACTAAAGCTGGCCCATAGAAAGCATTGCAAAATGCTTTCTCTCTGAGGCGACGGAAAGCGCCGAATGCGCTACAAGAAGCTCTTGCCGCTGCAAGTATTCAGCCCAGGAGTGGTGAGAGGGAGGTAGAGCTCCCCCAGCTGGAAAAAGGTAAGTTTTACCCCTTTCCCCTTTCCAGAGCCGGGCGGGAGGGGGTCCCTGAGGGTGGGGGCACCCTCAGGGCACTATAGTGCCAGGAAAACGAGTATGTTTTCCTGGCACTATAGTGGTCCTTTAATCTGGCCCTGACTACATAACTTTGTTTTCTTTATGAAAATTGCCCAAATTTCCTGCTAAGGGCTTAAATCTCCCACACACTTGCCATCCCAGGACCAATACATAGATACGTCTACCCTGTTAATTATACAAGAGAGGGTGGGGGGACGGGAGTTACTTTATTTCCACAACATTTGAATCGTCAAAACACAGATTTGAGGCCATCAAGAATCACGACTCCCAACAAACCACCCCAAGGGGCTGGGGGGAAGCCTGGCAGTTTACCTATTTTCTTCTAGGCAGGGGCTACCTCCTACCATGCCATGCCAGCGAGCCAGATACCTTGGAATTCTTCTTGGGATCAACACCAACCCATCATGGTCAACAACTCACTGCCCCGCTCTACCTCCTCTCGTCGTCACGGTCACCAACAGCTGCCAAACCAAAGTCAAATTTTCTGCTCTCATAGGGCAAAACAAATATAGTAAGTATATATCTATATTTTTTTTATCCCCAGCCAATAAACTGTTAGGTATGGGAAAAAAGATTTCTATCTAATTTATCGTTACATACAGGAGGTCTCATCCTGTGTGTGATTAGTTCGTAAAGATTTTTGGTCCTGTTTCAGCTCCTTCTTACTTTCTCCTGCTTGTTAATACCCTGCTTCAGGATGGGCTGGGAGGACAAAAGCAAACGTTTGAGTTAAAATTAAATAAATGCTTTCCTATGGGGTATATGAAGATGCTACAAAATTACAAATCATTAGCTCAACTTTGTTCCACCTACCTGCATTTTGCTCTGACCAATCCTAGCTCCATTTCCGTCTCTTACGACGTCAGCAATGGAGGGAACCTAATGTGCGGCAAGGACCCGCACTCATTAGGCCTTTCTTGTAGGAAAGCATTGATTGAGTGATATAAAGATTCTGGATGTCTTTAGGCAAAGCCACTAGAGGCAATCTTAACCCTGCAATATAATCATTGCAATTTCTCTCAAACTGAAATATTTTACGTTGCAGGGCGAAGGGGACAGGGACATTGCACCCAGACCACTTCGTGATTTGAAGTGGTCTGGGTGCTTTAAGAGTCCCTTTAATCAAGTAACAAACAGTAATAAAGATTTGTGCTACTACCCCCAAAATTTTAAATGTTATATTACCCACTCAGTTTTGACTGTATGAATGGATACCCCCAGTGCTTGTGCTGCAAAAGCTTCATTTAGTAGACGCGAAACGCATATGGTCATCCTGTAGGTTTTTTTCTTAATTTTTTGCTGTTTCCCCCACTCATTTTGTTTGTTCAGGTGTATGGTCTTTGTGTTGTTGTTTTTTTTTTTCTTTGTCTGGTTTGTCTTTATAAACCTATGTGGTATGAACACTGCCGTACATATGATTTTTGTTTGGGATAAATTAACAATAGCTATGGAAAATCCTAATGTTGCTTTGTGTGGAATCTTCAAGAGTGTGGCTTGAAATGTTTTTTTGCTTCTATGTATTGTCAGTTTATCATGTACATGGTGTAAAGTATTGTGGTTGCAAGACTAGGTTAAAAGCAGAAACAGGACATTTGACTGCCATTGGCATTTACACAGCATCACAATTAAAGGGACACGATAGGCATCAAAGAAACATTAGTCAAGGGACACTATAGTCAGAACAACTACAGTTTAATTAAGTTGTTTTGGTGAGTATAATCAGTCCCTGTAGTATTTTTGCTGTAAACACTGCCTTTTCAGAGAAAGTAAAGGTGAGTTTATTACTTATTTAAGGGTGGCAAGGGAGGGGCTACCTAAACTTAGTTTTTAGCACTAGAGAGTCAAGAATACACATTTGTGTATAGTGTCCAGGCCCGGACTGGCCATCGGGCATACCGGGCAAATGCCCGGTGGGCCGCGATGGCCATGGGGCCAGGCCGGCAGGAGAGATCACAGGATCTCCCCGGCCGGCCCCTGCAGGGCCAGCGCTATGCGAGCGCCGGCCCCGCTGTGTGCCTCCATGGGCCGGCCGGGAGATCACAGATCTCCCTCACCGGCCCACAGACAGGGAAATGCGGCCGCCGGCTGGATGAAGGAGGGAGGGAGGAGAGAGGACCGGCGGAGCTCTAACAAGCAGCTCCGCCGGGTCCTCTCGCGAGATTCTGAGCGTTGCCGCGGCAACGCTCAGATCTCGCGAGAGTGAACTCTAACCTGCAGGTTAGAGTTCACTCTCACCACTGGACCACCAGGGAAGGCAGCATGGCTCCCCACCCCTCCCCAGGCAGAACGGAATCTCCCCCTCCCAGGCTAAAGGTAAGAAGGGAGGGGGGGGGATATAATTTATTTTTATTTTTTTATTAGTAAAAAAAATATATTTAAATAAAAAATACATTCACTCACACACACAGCCTCCAGACACAGCACCCCCCAGACACACAGCACCACCCAGACACACACAGCACCCCCAGACACACACAGCACCCCCAGACACACACAGCACCCCCAGACACAGCCCCCCAGACACACACAGCGCCCCCAGACACAGCCCCCCAGACACACACAGCGCCCCCAGACACACACAGCACCCCCAGACACACACAGCGCACCCAGACACACACAGTGCACCCAGACACACACAGCGCACCCAGACACACACAGCACCCCCAGACACAGCACCCAAACTCACACTGCACTCCCAGACACACACTGCACCCACAGACACACACTGCACCCCCAGACACACACCCAGACTCACACAGCGCAGCGCGCAGACACAGCCCCCAGACACACACAGCACCCCCAGACACACACAGTGCAGACACCGCACACAGCGCACCCAGACACACACACCCAGGGCACGCACACGGCACCCCCAGACACAGCCCACAGACACAGCGCCCCCGGGCACAGCACCCCAGGGCACACACGAATTACGCAGACACACACAGTGCACCCAGACACACACAGCGCGCAGACACACACTGCTGCACCCCCAGACACACACTGCACCCCAGACACACACTGCACCCCAGACACACACTGCACCCAGACACACACAGCACCCCCAGACACACTGCACCCCAGACACACACACAGCACCCCCAGACACACACAGCACCCCAGACTGTGTGTTTGTGATTGACATTAATAATAAAACTTTTTTCTGCATTTTGCAAAACACGCTCAAAATGTAAAACATGTCACAGGTGATGTGTAAAATGCATATAGGTTGTAAGTGTAGGTGACTTGATCCTGTGCATTTTGTTATTTAAAATCTGTGTTCCCTCTTTTTAAAATGAAAATGCTACCTTATCAGTATTTCTAAATTCATTTAAACTTCACGTTTGATATAGTACATTTATGTTTATTTTTATTTTAGTAACTTTGTGACAGCCACTAGAGGATGCTTCTTCTGCAAGACTCGGTTATGTGACTTTTAGAGTCCTCATGCGTTGCATGAGAACATCAGATTTCCTAATATGCTTATAATAGGGAAGCAGTGGATTCAATGATTCTTTTCTATGAGAAAAATTGGATTGATGAAGACGAAGATGAGACAGTCTTCAGACGATGTCACTACAGTGAGGAGAACACTCTAGCGCTAGGAAAACATGTTTGTTTTCCTAACCCTAAATTGCTTGTTCAATATATGGTGGTGTTTTACATGGCATAGGATTTAATCTTTACAGATGTTGCCAAAAGTATTGGTACCCTTCCACTTCCAAAAAAGTATTTGGTAGCCACCATTCTTTATTTCAAATGTAACAAAACAGACTTCAGATATTCCTTTAATAAGACAAATGAGAATAGCCCTGACAAAAATAAAGAGCTTTTTGTAGCTATGAATACTGTTTCTCTACTTTTCTACTGGGATTGTGGCCCATTCTTCTTAAGCAAACTACTCCGGTTCTCTCATGACAATAACCTTAACCCCTCCCCCCCCCACAAAAAGACACAGACACCAGACTTAAAGTGGATAAATATCACGGCTTTAATACATCATATAATTAAATATATAAATGACAAAATGGATCATTGCCAAACATACCCACTTTTAACATAGACACATAAATTCACCCCGTTAACACTACTATAACCACTGAGAATGACCCGTAACATAAAATAACAATAATCCATGTAACAAAATATAAATAACACAAGACACAGCCACAACAGGCATCATACTCCAAGTGATTTAGCAATGTAGGGGTATACCGAGATACCCCTACACACCCAGGATGAAAGCCACCTATGGGCTCCAACCTACCAATTAACAAATTCAACCAGCTACCAATCCTACCTACCCCCCAATTTCTTATCCAGCCCCCGCCACAGCTCAGAGCTTGACTCCTCAAGCTATCTGAGCGCCCCACCCCCGCATAAACAATGCACGCTGCAAACCTTCCTGAAAACTCATATTTATTAAGACATTACCTACATCAGACAGGTCCACCCCATCATGCCTAATATAACCAGGAAGCATGGCTTCCAACTCAACATGTCTCACAACTATACCCCCAGTGCGTCTAATAAAAATGGACAACATCTTGTTAACTTTCCATCTTCACCTAGCTACTGCCAAAGGATCCCTAGCATGACGCCAATAGAACCGGGGCACCATCTCTGACAAAATTAACACTACACCTAGAACCACAGCCCTCAACTTATCCATGTCCCGCTTCATACATTGCACTAATTCCCTCTGGGGTACCCGACCCAAATCATTACCCCCAGCATGTATCAATAGAAAATCCGGTGACTACCTAGAACCTAATCGCCTAAAAATCTCCAAACAAACTTCCCTCCATCCGAAACCCCGGTAGCCAAACCAATATAATTGGACCAAGCACTGTGGAAAGCCCAGCTGTCCTCCTTGATGTCTAACTGCGGCTCTCTTGTGCGACCAATGAACGAATGAGTGGCCCACCAACCAGGCAACCCAACCTACGAAAGAAAGGAAACATATTACCAACAATGAACAAACCACAAGTTGTTTTTTAAAA